>CXYZ01005376.1:975335-1132754 GCA_900006705.1 Sonneratia caseolaris
CCCCCCCCGGAGAGCTTTGCAGTTGGGCTAGCAGCTTCTGATCGCCGGTTGCCATCGATGTTCACATGGTGTCGATTTCGCCGGTCATGAGTTGGGTTTTGCAGTAGATGGGACCAGAGGCTCCACTAGCATTACCATCCGATGTCTCTGTGTGCATGCGTTGCACTGTCAGAAGCAACTCGATGGTCACTGTGCCAGAAAGAAAACGATAAAGAAGAAGAAGAAGAAGAAGGGACAGAAACAACTCGACACTGTAATCGAATGTATATGCACATGTACATATCTAATATAGAGGTCCTCATGCAGCCAGCGATGTGGCGCTATTAGCCTCACAAATTCTCCGCAATTAAATTGTAGAAAAATGAATGGATAGAGATCACAATAATGAGAGGCACACATAGATGTAGAGATGTTAAATAAGTGGTTCTGGACGGTTTGGAACGGCTCAAAATGAGTATGAAATTGTTTGTTTCGGTTACGATTTGGCCCATTAAGCATAAGGGCCAGTCCGATTATGTGTCATGGTCCATGAAATAATGAATCCATACGACAGTTCAAGTCGGTTTGAATTGTGAATCGCAGCCCTTTTTCTCATTCTTCTTTTTTAATTATTTAAAATGATTAAATTTTAATATTTTTAATTGAACCAACAAAAAAATTTACTGCTAGTTGCAGTTTTTTTTATAGTTCGCATTGGTTCAATTAGGAAACATGACATGGCGACTTTGGTTCAACTGGCCTGTTCTTAGACTCGACTTATAATTGCCGGTCAATCCAATTAGGGCAATTATGTGCCGGTTGAGGGGCAGTCCATATAAGTTTTGGGTTTTGACGTGTCGGTTTCGAGCCGAACCGACCCATTTAATATCTCTACTTATGGACACCGTATTATCAAATGTTGAAGGGAGCTCTTATTGGTGGTGGCCACTGACACACAACCATTGTCGGTTTTCCTCTTTTGCCTCTTCACAATTCGGAAGGCAGAATTTGTGAAGCAACGAGCCGGTGTACACTGATGTACTGGCAAACACCGGTACTACATCCGCGCAGGCACGAGCAATGAAAAGACGTACTATGTGCATTATTTTTTTTTAAAAAAAGGAGGAAAAATCCACTTTAGAAATTTTGAATATTTCATGACAAATTTTTAAATTTTTAAAATTTTTTAATCACAACACTCGAGTCTAAAATTATCCCAACTTGGTGACCTAGGTTTGTATGAATAAAAAGGATCTGACAGGTTGCTTGTGCCCTGTGAAACAAAATTGACAAAAAATCAACTCACCTAATTATGATTAATTTATCTTAAATTAAATTAAACCGACAGGGCTGCTGTCGACTTTGGTGGTTGGAGGACATTCGAGACAACTAGGACCCATGAACGGAGGAAGGCCCCTTTAGCTGCCATTCCATCGATCGACAACTACAAGTCTCTCATCCATACTTCATTGCCCCCTTTCTTTTGTATCTCGCCAGCCATAACCGAGATTCGATACAATTGAAATTATTTTCAATTCGAGATCAAATCAAAGGTTCTAAACTGGATTTCTGTTGAATTTGTTATAAATTCATCAGAGATCTGACATATCAATATCCAATATTCCTATAAGTTGATAATATTTTATCTTAATTATCAGATGTAATATCGTGCGACACAAGGGCTCGATTTTGTTGCAAAATATGCTGGGTGTGACTGCGAGCCCTCTCTCGATTCCCAGAACGATAAGTAGATGCAATGCAAGGGGTGCAACGGCACCATTAACTAGTGAATTTCTGTTATACGAGTCACTTCCGATAGAAGCTTCTATGTATAGCATCTCACCTTATTATTCCTAGTGGTAAAAATGGGTCGGGCCTATTTTTTAACAAATTATCGGACCAAGTGAAAAAATCATGCCAAAATCATTTAAGTGAACGAAAGATCACTCGTTATTGGCTCAGTTTCTTCGGGACCTAATTTTAAATATAAGATATTATTACATATAATTAATCAATAATTGAAATTGATTGCGAGTGATTATGGAATAACGGGTAATAATGTCCTTTAAATTTCACAATTAGAAACTAATAATGTAAATATTAAGCGTAAAATTAGCTAATCTAATAATGAAGATAAACATTAAATATATGCATATAATTAATAAAATAACACAATTAGATCTAGATGGGTCTCAGGGCTGCCGGTTTTTCCAGGATAGGGTCCGATTTTTTTCGGATGGATTTTCGCCACTTGAATTTTATACGGGTCTAAAAAACCTAATATTTCGGGTCAGTCTTGGGTTATATTTTAGGGTTCCGATTTTCCTCATTGTTTCTTTCATCCCCTACTTATTCCTCCACGGATGGAGAGAGAGAGAGAGAGAGAGAGAGAGAGAGAGAGAGAGAGAGGGAGGGAGAGAGAGAGAGTGAGTTAGGAGAAGGGTTTCGTGAGTCCTCTTGTAATATTTCTTGCTCAAATGAGTATTCCAGTTACGGCAGAATGAAGCCCGATGTAAGGCCAGGAGCATGTCCTGTCGTCAGGAAGGCTTTCTGGTAACACACTCTTCGTCTAGGGTTTCGACTGACTTGACCGGGAGCTGCTGAAGCTGCTCTGACATGAGATGCTCATTTGGGCAAGCAATGTTATGGGAGGAGGCTCCTTCTTTTTTTTTTTTTTTTTTATCGGCTATGCTGCACCAGAGGCTAGAGCCTTCCCGATCAGTCAATCCACGAATCATGTCAAAGATATGTCGGTATGGCTCAATCAATTTCTATTTTCGGGCGAACAACATAACTTCGATGCTCTATATATATATATATATATATATATGTATAGTGGTTTAATTTCCCTTATGTATTCTGTGGCAACCATGATATAAGCACATGAATTTGTAGTGGACATGATATACATATAAAGATTAGGTTACTTTGCAGCTTCTCCTTCGCCAAAAGCGCAACATCGTGCTCTAGATGTAGCTTAGTCCTTGTACAATTACATCTCAAGATGTAAACATATTATATATGTTCAATTTTTAAGTGGATCTGATCTTCATATGGTTAGATGATCACCGATGGCTCCATTTCCTTCAGTACTCTACTAAATTAAAAGGAAAAAGAAAAAAAAAACTTCTGTCCCAAATTAATCCGAGTTTAGTTTGTAATCATTTTTTTGCGGTAATGAAATTCAATCATTAAACTACCTCTTCCGTCCTATATATATATATATATTATACAATTAGGAAATTCAACCCTGGCTAGCTAGGGTTTCTTGGACAGAACATGAAGGTAATCACCTACTGGACCCGAATTAGTTGGGCTGGGGCCGCTGGGCAATGGCTATTTGATTTATGTTCAGTGATTGAAATGACTGCTGTTCATCTATTAATCAGGACCTCCTAATCCTTTCTTCTTTTTTTTTTTTTCCTTCCCTGCCGGTGAGATCAGAGGCCGTCTTTCTTGCATTTCCAGGCGAGATCCAACAGTCTTCCTCCCCCAGCATACGGCACAGATACACGACGACGTTGATATCTCCTATATGAAAAATAATTACAATTATCATGTCTTTGTCTGGGCTGTTAATTTGTTCCCTGTACCTTGTTTTGGACTAGGATATCATTTAAATGTGCTTGAAGTAGTGAAGAGGGTCATCAGTCATCTACTGTGTATTTTTCTGACGAACAACGAAATACGTATAATGTCGCAATCCATTTTTCTTTCTTTCCTTTTCTTTTCTGGCAATTTGTCCATGTCCCAGAGTACACTCACGAAGCCGAAAGAAACAGCTCAGGCGTCGAGCTGGTCGGATATTTTCGCGGACTTAATTCTCGGGTGACTGCAATTCTATAGCACGTGCCCAGGTTTTGTTTGTACTATAGCGTTTAATATCATACGTTCGTACTAGAGCTCAATCAGTGGCTTCTATCGATTTCCAGTTTATGGTACAAGTTGAAAGAGCCTCTGTTGTGGAGCAGTCATGTGGATATATTATATTATATTGCCTGCAGTTGGTAATTATGTACACATAAATTGAGACTCCCAAGATGATGTTTGTAAAATATATATTGATTTCACGATATAGGTGAGTTGGCTCAATAACCCAGAAGAGTACTTTTTCGCTATGAAGTGTGTGGGCTGTGGTATTGAATGGGAAAGATAAGGGACGAAGGAGGTTAGCTTTCTTCCTCAAAAGGGCACCGGCATGGACCATTGAACATGATAGAATAATAGCAATACATTGAAAATATAACTGCTCAAATGAGGGAAGATCAATTGAGACAGTGTTGTGCTTAACCTCGATGCGATGTTAGGGTTGAGAAGGTTGCGATTAACTTACACCCTCGATAGTTCTTTAGATGTTGTGCTGATGAAAGAAATCAAGGGAACTTAGTTATAACATTGTTCAAAGGAGCAATGATGGAATCCATTTTGGCTCGTAGCATAAGTTATGAGCACCAATCAAATTATCAGTGATAACCAAAGGGACACGACTAGAAGAAGGCCTCCCAGCCCTATATTCCCCTTGGGAATTGATTATGACTCCCACGTGATGAAAAAGTGAAAGGTCTCTGGACGAAAACAGTCGTCCCATTTGGCCACGTGGAGCTAGCCGTATGGGGTGTTTCCATCCACAGATCCCTGTCATCGAGGCCGCCCGAGCTGCACGACAATCTTCAGACCAATCGTAGACTGTATCGGGACAGGCAAACCAACGGTACTATGTCCCTCCAAGAATCATCTGTTTATGCCGGGAATGCTCTGAAGTGCAGCAGTTGCTTTAGTTCTTCATTTCTTCAGATACAGTATACCCTTTTTGTTCGAGGACTAAGATCAAAAACAGGGCTTGGAGAATGAGGAATCATATGGAGAAATGTAGTAGCACGTACGGAGGAGGAGCAGAGACGATGCATCGTGGGGTGGGGAGAGGAAATCGAGATGGAGCCACAAATTCCCCAACTCTGTTTACGGGCCAGTTTGCAAAAGACTTGCATTTCTTAGAGGTACTTAATAGCAGCAAGGAAACGAAAGTACGGCTGAGGTGCAAAATCTCTTTGTGAAATTACAAGAAGCACAGCCAGGGCTTTTCTCGAGCCCAAGATCTTGCTCGCCTGATCAACCAAATTCGGCAAGGAGACAGGAACCGGAGGAGGCTTTGAATTCGGGCCGACAACCGTTGCAGAGCCTGCCTTCTTCATTGCAGGCCGCCCTGTGAGTTCGGAACAATTCAGTGTCACCAGCTGGGGGGCCTGGGGCGACGAAATGGCTGTCCCTCAAAGCAAACTAATTAACGCACCTATGAGGTTTTTTCTTTGGGCAAATAAACGGGCTATACATACCAAGAATTAAACCTTTAATACTGCTAAACAGTGTGCAACCTGGGTGCCGTTTGGCATTTGATTACAGAATTGAGTCTCGGAGGGTAACAACTCGCTTCATCAGCTAATCTGTAATGCACTAAGGGAGGGAGAAACTACCCACATTCTTAATCTTCGCATGCGTGTCCCCAAATTCTCACATTTCACCTCGATTTTTGAGTTAAGGACCCCTAATTCGATTCTTATCGGTAAAACCTTCGATTTCATCCCCTAGTCCTCTCTCACTCTTGTTATTTTATTTTAGACTAATAAATAATGTTTTTTAAAAAAAGAGTACAATTCAAAACATGGAGGTTGTTTTACAGCCCAGCCCAACAAGGACAACGTAGGCCCAAAACCCCCCGGAGAAATTGTGGTGGGCCTTAGCCCTGGAAAGGCCCACGGAAGCCCATTATCAGATTCTCCTTTCGTGTTTGGATGAGTACGGTAAATTTTGGATCCTAATGGGATCTGTACCATACATTCACTTACAGGCATATACGTATTCGAGAGAAAACGGACGGAGCCTCGTCCCTCCACCGTCAACTCCGTCCATGACCATCCATTACCACTCTATTCGGTGCTCCTCTCTCTCTCTCTCTTTCTCTCACAGAGGCTAACACTTGTAGGTTAGGGTTTTGAATTCCTTCGTCTCCTCCTTCGTAATCTGCCCACCATATCGAAGGATCATTTGGTCCTTCACATTCAAGGGATTGGGTCTTTGCCCCACAGCCATGGCCGACTGGCAGCAGCTCCTCCAGTCGATCCTCCTTGGCCTCATATTCTCCTACCTCCTAGCCAAGCTCATCTCCGTCCTCACATCCTTTAAGGATGACAACCTCTCCATCGCCCGTGCCTCCTCCTCCTCCCCCTCCCGCGGTTCGCGGCGGCTCAGCCCCCGGCCTGAGCAGTCGACCGCGGCGGTGGAGGCCCACGATTCCGGCGTTGACTCGGACTCCCTCATAGCTGAGCACGGGAGCGTGAGGAACGAGAGCGTTGTTAGTACTGAGGATGGTAGAGGGAGCGATAGTGACTGGGAGGGAGTGGAGAGCACCGAACTGGACGAGGCCTTCAGTGCGGCCACCGCTTTTGTAGCAGCGGCTGCCGCGGATCGCCTTTCTCATAAGGTCTCCAACGATGTGCAACTGCAGCTCTATGCACTCTATAAGATCGCTACTGAGGGCCCGTGTAGTTCTCCTCAGCCCTCTGCCTTGAAAATGACGGCAAGAGCTAAGTGGTAGCTTACTTTCTTTCCTGCTCTTCTTTCAGCAAGTTTTCTGAATTCTATAAAGGTTAAGATTGCGTTGTTTAGCTAACTGAAGGAAGACTGGTTGGTAAAAACATCTATCGGAGAGGCTAATTGCTTTCTTAGGAAGTTCATTAAGAACTGTCAGTTTCAAAATTGATTTGTATAACTATAACTACACCATCCGATCGTGTTCTGCTTTCTCGAACAGTATGACTGTATGCTTCGCCATGTGAGTGAAATCATATTTGTTAGAAACTCCAAATATGCACCACCAAGTGAAGCAAGTACCTAGCTCTGGTGTTAGGAATTCTTTGGTGACTTGTAAGTCCTAATAAAATTGTATGTGGGATCTTGAAATTTTATCTCTTGGTTGTTCCTAAATTATGTATTTCTGACATTATAAGTCGAGTGAAATTTTATGCTAGGAAGGGCAGATAGTTGAGTTTAGTTATTTTTCTTAGGCAAGCGTGGAATAAACTGGGTGCTATGCCTCCTGAAGATGCCATGCAGAAGTACATTGACGTTGTCACAGAGCTCTATCCTACCTGGGCTGATGGATCAAGTGTGGTGAGTTCGAACTATGTGTGCAACATCCTGGATTTTTCTGCTGGTTACTATATGTATCAATGCTTGCTTATGTTTCTCTCAACTATTCTTCAGAAGAGTAAAGGTGGGGAGGGCGATGCGTCCGGTGCAGAAGCTAAAGGACCAATGGGCCCAGTTTTTAGCACATTTGTCTATGAGGAAACTGCTAATGAGACGTAAGATTCTTGGAAGTGATAATCATGGCTTTAATTTACTAAAGAGTCGATTGCCTAATGATACTTGAAGTTGGTTATGTTTAATTGAAATGTTTATATTTCACTATATGGTTGTGTTCAAAAAATTTCTGCATGTACCTATCCACAGCATCTGATCTTTCATTCTCACGCATTCATCTGGTAAAACTGGCTTCTCTCTGCATCACTCATGTAGCCTTTGCTTTGGTTGGTATAATATGGCTCAAGCTCTTTTCCCTGTAATTAAATCTACTTTTGCTTTTGTTTGGCATCAGGGCCTTAATTGTTCAACTCAATATCATCTGACATTAAAATGCATGTATCACTATAGAAGCTGTGGTTGCCTCATCTCTTTGTGCTTGGATTACAGAGTTTGAGTTTCCTCATTTGGTTCAGACGAGTTGATTTTTCTGGAGGAATGTATTTCTCTGAGATGTTTATTTCATAATGATCAGGCAGTCCTGCAACAGCTTTCATATTGGTTGTAGATGCTTGTCTCTCTTACAGGAAAATGGATGCTATACATGCTTTTGCAAGAGAAGGCGAAGTAGATAATCTTGTTAAATGCATTGATAATGGTGTCAGTGTCAATGTCAAAGGTAATATTCCATCCTTATCGATTGAATGCTCTACAATTTTCCTGTAAATGAATTTGTTTGTTTGTTTGATATTGCGATTTGAATAAATATATAACTTCCAGTGCTGTAGTTTACGAATCAAAAGTTTTATAGAGGAAGAGTTTTTGCTATGTTACAGTCTTTTCACGCATTGAGACAGTTTGACATGATTTCAGATAGCGAGGGTCGGACCCCTTTGCACTGGGCTGTTGATCGTGGTCACTTCAATGTTGTTGAGTTTCTTATAAGTAACGGGACTGATGTAAATGCCAAGGTACAGTATACGTTCCCTGTAGGTTTATGGTTTGAGATCTTTATGTATTGCTACTTTTCCCAATTGATTTTCTCATGTGCGGGAATGTCTCTACGTTTCCTCACATCTCTTGCTGGAACGGACAGGAAATCATATTGAAATGATTGTTAAATGTTGTTTTCTTCCCCCCCTTGCTGGTTGAACTGCTTCCGGTTGTCTCAGAGTGGGCAGGAAGTGAAATATTTGAGCGTACTACTACGAGTGTTGGAGAAGTTATCCCTGAAATAATCAGAATGATTCCTCATCTTCCACAAAGGATGCCTTCCCCTCGATCTGCACCAAGTTTTCATCTTCTTTTTCTTTTTTTTTCTCTATGCAGGACAATGAGGGCCAAACACCGCTGCACTATGCAGCTGTTTGTGAGCGAGAAGGAATTGCAGAGTTCCTAGTGAAGCATAACGCAAGCACAGCTATCAAAGACAATGATGGGCTCTCTCCATTAGACCACTGTGAGGCCAACTGGCCGTTTATGAAGGTTGCTGAAGAAAAGACGGCCGACTAAATTGAGGATCTTTGGGCCATGTAGCGTGTAGCTGAAAGACTAGAGCTGAACTCTTGTGCTCGATGAATGGCTGATCAGTGTACATAGAAACTTTACGTGTTAACCACTATCCATGCTCTGGTTTTGGCAGCTCAGGCTGCGAAATGGCCCAACCAGCGAGTCGTGCTTTGCTCGGGGGTTTTTTTTTTATGTTGTTTTTCAGACACACTTGTTACATCAACAATGTTCTCGACCCTTCTTAAGCCTACAACGACTAGATCCTTCCTGACTCCATCACTGCTTAAACGGATGGGAAGCAGCCTTTTCGGTGCACGGACTCAAGATTTATGAGGGAAATTCGGCTCGTAGCAACCTGTCGATCATGAGTAGTACTACGATGGGGGCAGGGGCACTGGCCACTGCTCAAGAGAAAAGTTCGAAGACCTTGATTCCTATTTTTCACGTTGCCAGGCTCGGCTTTGATCGTTGGCCTTTCGAAGAAGGCTTACGCTTTCTCCTTCTCGAGCTATATTTCGATGCGTGATCATGGAGAACACTGACAAGGGAAACAGGGATCCCAGAATCCTGTCGACAGACACGGTGAAATTCTTCGATGCACCTTCCAGCCATGTGCACAACAAACAGTAGTATGCGCAGATCACCTGCATCTGTTCTGAATTGAGTTAACTTGTCGGCCATTCAGTGTCGAGAACCATCGTCAGGTGGACTCTATTATTAGCGACACTGTCGCTTGAATATTACATTGTTGTTGGCGCAACAGATGCGTGCGTCAGCCTTTTCCAGCTTCGAATGGTAGGTAAGAGTCGGTGACCATGGCAAGTCCATGACCTTCCGTGGCTGGGAGGCCCTCCTCTTACTCATGGCCAGTACTGAACTTTTGGTGATGGGACTCTCCCACCACAGTTTTCTTCCCCCACGTCTTTGACATTCTTGGCTGCCCAGGTGAATTCCATTGCGACCGCACTTCATTTTGCATACACAACAGACTAATGCTGAAGAATATCTGACAACTGATAGGCAGGCATGTAACTCTGTAGTGGGATTTTATTATTTCACTTATTAATAATTTGCTAATTTAGATAGGAATAATAAAAAAAACTTAATGGGTTTCCAAACATGTCGAGCAATCAGATTAATTGTTTTTTTTTTTCTAAAGAAAATTTGGGATTGTCTTTCGAGTAGAATGGGTTAGGTGGGAAACAAATAGTAATTGGCACTTTCTACACACAATCGCTATGTGATGGACAGAGATTCATTATTCAAGAGTGCTTCGATAGCACTTCTACTGATCCCCACTTCCTTCTCTATTAGAGATCCTGTAATGCTAACTGCACGCATTGAATCTTTTTATTCACCGATTTTAATTTTACGGTCAATTGGGAGGTTTTGTGCGATCACTTCGACGGACCATCCTCGTCCCCGCTTTTAAGCCATCGGGCTTTAAACGATGTGGATATTGAAGTCTAATATGTGAACGGGCTAATGCTGTTGCACTTCAGGCCCCGGGTCGGTGGGTTGAGGCACATGGATTACTTTCAGACAATTGGCAAGGTTACGAGGCCCCAGAGCTAGGATGATTTTACACGTAGGGAGGAATCCATGAGCGATCGGATTGCCGACATTGTTGTTCAGATAATGTGACCAAAAAGGAAGGTCAAGTTGTCCCCTGAAATGTTTTGTTAGTGCTCTCGTATTAATTAATTCCATTACAACTCTTCACTTTTTTTTTTTGGTTAATCCTAAATGCTGTGAACAGTTGATTGGGAATGCCATTGCCATCCACTTTTCGTGTTGCTGTTGCTCTTCTTCTTCTTCTTCAGGACAAAAAGTCGACGTGAAAGCCGACATCTGAGGACCAAAATCACTTCGAAGTGGCGAGAGTTTGGTGCAGTTGACAAGGGAGGTAAAAAAAAAAAGAAGAGGAATGAGGAGAGCCCACAAAGAAATCCTATCGCGAGTTAATCACGTTGCCCATGAACACTGGCTATCAACAGAAGAAGAAGAAGAAGAAGAAGAAGAAGCAGAAAGAAGGTGATGGTGTTAATGGCTCTCGACAGACACCCAACATCACAAAAGGCAACACAATGATGAAATTGGCCAGAATTTGAGGGGGAGGCAGGCCATGCAAAAGGTTGCGAGTGGCTCTTCTTTTGCTGTCTCCATGTGCAAACACGATGGGATCGAAGTGCTATCTCCTTTTTTTTCCATTGTCAAAAAGGCAACAGTGTAGTTGACTTCTCTGTTCTGCATCTGTCCCTTCCGTAGTAGTGAGTCGTAACGAGGCATTTCGTCATTTCATTTCAAATCCAACATTTATTTAATCCTCCGCCTTTTTGGAGGTGGCTTTGTTTTCTCCCCCCTCCACATTCTGTCGGGGCCAGTCGATCGACGTATATAAATCCATCAACCCACCCTCCCAGCTTTGCGTTGGAGTAGTCACAGAGAAACCCTAGCTTCAAGAATAATATTTCAGAGAGAGAGAGAGAGAGAGGAATAAACATATTCTCCTTGCTATTATATAGCCAAATAGACGATTATAATCAGCTCCAACTGAAGCTCTCATAGAAGGGTGCTCACCAATGGCGGCTCCCTACAGGTTGTTCGTGAAGATACTACTTATAATTTTCTTCATTTCTCCTGCGATCACCGTTGCCTTGTCTTCAGGTAAGCAATTCTCTTTTTCTTATAATATATTTTTTTCCAGTAAAAAAAGTGAGATATCTCACAAGTGGATTTCGAGTTCAAGATCTGTTTGATGTGGGAGACTACTCTCTTTCTCTAGGCAGGAGATGTAACAAAATCTGCAATTAATTAGCCTGATTCTGTTGAACTGCTCGTTTATAATATATGCTATTTTGCGTCTGGTTTCTACGTCCAGGCAGAGCTGATGGAGCAGATGGAAGAAACCTTCCTCTAGCTCACAAGGTATATATGTAACTTAATCATTCTCCCTGGCTGGAAATTACTATTGATGGTCCCTGTCTTTTTCGACAAGGCGTATAGCTGACGTCAATGTTTTGTGTCTCGTAATTTGTACAATGTGCTCCAAAGTCCAAAGAGAAACTGCTAACCGATACCCTGATCAGAAATGGTCGGTCAATCGTTAAGCTGACAGGGTCTTGGTCCAACTCTTTAATCATCCGACATGGGTTCAGTTAGTTTAGATATTTAAATGAGTGGGCATGCGAAGTAATGCGTGCGAACGGCAACGTCGAGGCAAAAGCTCTCCTGCCGACTGTCTCGATTCAGTGTAGAGCTAGCTAGAGCCTCATAGTTCCTCCGAGGTTAATTTCAAGGATGGAAGTTTACGATCTCAAGCTAACATGGTTGTCGCGATGATGTTTTTGTTCGTTTTCTCGGGGGGAAGACGAGGGCTAGGAAGGTGTTGGAGGTGAATGCGCTGCTGGACTACGACGATGTCTGCGCAAATCCCAGGCACGATCCCAGGAGGAGACCTGGCTGCAACAAGCTCAACCCTTAACAAATCCTGCATGGAAGGTTCTTGCTCACACCGCCTATTCTATATACAAGGTAATCGTACCCGGCGTCCGAGCGAGCCTTCTCCATCTATTCTATTAACTACTCTTATCCTTGTCCGTATGGATAGTTTCATCCCAGAAATAATCGGCGTGCCACTAGAAGGCATCATGTGTCGGCTTTCTCCATGCCCTCACCAGGGGCAGTAGCGCCTGTAAAAGCCCGTCCGTGGGTCTGTACTTGATGATTAGGAGGCTTCTAGAGCCTAAATGGCTCTCTGATGTCTTCTACTCAGTATATATAGAATATTATGACCACATGGCTTATCTTTATCAGCCTCACTCGTACGGACAAACTTCGACTCCATCGGCTAAACACTGCGCAAGAGCCCGCGCGCTCGCACACACACACACACACAAACATCAATTAACTGCAAATCCCCCGAGGCTTTATTGCGATATCGATCCATTTGATGAGCATAAGTAAAGAAATACAGATGAGACTAACTAGAGAATGATCCTAGAACAGTGACGGGATCAAGTACATATTGCACCAGTCAAGTTCAAGTAAATTCTTCCTTCAAGTAACCAGGCCCAGGCTTGAAGGGATCAGACTCCGCATATGCCTCAGGTCGATGGAACCCGGAGTCGTTCACGCGGTTACTGAGCACGTGAAGGATTGCTTTCTTTGTGCCCCCGTATTCGTCCCGGTTGTTCTCGACATATTCATTGGCCTCAGCTGCAACTTCATTGATAAAATCGAAGCGGTTATCCTCCGAGAGCAGGAGCCTCTCGATGTCCATCGTTAAGAGCTTGCCACCTTCCTTTATCTTCCTCACCTGCTCCTCCAGGAAGGGAACTCGCTCTATTTGATTCACCAGCATGTCATCTTTCTTCATCTGCAAGAGAAATGATTTTGCCCAATCCATCATTTGGAAAAACCGGCATAATCTAATGGCAGCATAGTACAATAACAATACAAGGTCAGTCTCTCTCTTTTTGTCCACGAAGGAGGTTGAAATCTCAGGGAATCATCATAAGCTGCCTGCTCATGACATACCAGAAGCAAATCAACAGAAATCTCGATGCAGAAGAACTTCGTTCTTTGACTGGAAGAACAGAAAATATAGTTCACATCAACACACCTTTCCTAGAAAAAGAAGATGAGCTGTATGCGAATTTGGTTGGCATGCCCAGGTCATGCCACCGTTAACTATATGGTGAAGCCATCGGTTAGTTACATGGCCATACATGTTATCAGCATCAAAGGCTCGTTTAATACAAACACGCTACGGCTCTGAAATTTTCTGCAACTATCTACTGCACAGAAGCTATATTCTTTATTATGCCAATGGGCATGCACAATCAGAAAGTGAATACCATCGGAAACACCAGAATCGCCTTATCTAACTCAAGGCAAGCAAGCCTGCAAAGTTTTGCCACTGCTGGACAGACCGAGCCCCCACGAAAACAAGAAGCTCTGTCCAGATGCTTGCTAGCCGACGAATTTCACTGCTGGACAGACCAAGCCTATATGCATATTTTTCATGGACATAAAAAAAATGCACAGCTTGCAAACAATCATAAAGGCCATTGTGATTGACTGTGTGTTCTTAGTTAAATTTTAATTCACAGACTTCACCAAATGAATTAATAAACGGAAAACACTGAAAGAGCACTCCTTTTCGTTCACTAACCAATTTACGCCGCCTCCATACCCTCCGACCGCGCCCGCCCGGAGCTTGGGCGTTCACCTACGAAAGCATTATTAGCCGGGGGGATACATTAACTAAGGAACAGAAGGGGACAAGATAGGGAGAATGAGAGAGTTCAGAGTGTAGAACCTGCGATCTCAGGGAGAACTTCGGTGCAACCCGATTCTCTGAGCTTAACTCCGTCCGCTACGAGAGGGATGCATACAATCGATGTGCGGTTATAAGGGAAGAATTCGGCAGCCAGAGTAACTAACAAAAGAGATTGAGCCGGAAAATAGAGGGAGAGTGGAGGCTTACAGGTGAAGAAGACGACGGCAGAGGCAAGCGCAGTGGAAAGGAAGCCATGGCAGCAACTTTCTCCTGTTCTCTCAGCTCAAGCTTCATCTTCTTCTTCGGTGTTAGAATTTAGAGGACGGCAAAAACGGTGGGGAAGAAGTGCGTATTGGGCTCTTTCTTTATTGGGCTATATAAGTGAGCCCATAAGCCGATGCGCAGACGTCGAACCACTTTATAAGTATGTATATACTGTAAATCTATAAATTTAGTGGAGAGTGATGTGAAAGCCGAGAAAGGGGGAAGAGAGACAATGACGTTATAAAATCAATCTGCTTGTTGGGACGAAGGCCCCGCTTCCCGTCCGAGCTCTGGATCTGTCTGATCATCATCATCGTCATCCTCTGCTTCCATGAAGCCCTCTAGTGTTCCTTCAGCGACTCCAGATGTAAACTCCATGTTTAAAAACACCGCACCGATGCTTAGCTTCAGATGCATCGCTTCAATGAACTTGCTGCTGCTCTTTGATTTTTGACCAATCAGAAAGTTCCTAAATCTGATCTGCTTGCTTTTCCGTGTTCATTTCTTCTGATATGAGGACGATTCTATTCTTGGACTGAACCTTCTATGTAGAGGTTGTTTTTAGTTGCAGTGATTCACTTTGACCTTGCAGTTGGAGGCTAAAATTCGTTGTTGTTTGTGATCTGGGTTCCCCAGGCTGAGGTTGTTTTGTATTTTTCATCACTAAATCGAATGTTTCGGCAGGAATTTCAACATTCTAGTTCTGTTGCAGTTGTTCTCAGACTCATGCAGTGTTTGATTTGGCATCTCTTTGCCTGAATTGGTAATTTGAAGTTTTTCTTATTAGTGCAGTACAATCATCCTTGCCTCTCATTCCTTCATGCCTTGTCAGCTACACTCACCTGTCTTGACGATTCTTTGTCTCAATAAGTAATTGCCTCAGTTTATATATTTTTTCTTTAGATAGCTTTCGACCGTGTAGTAATGATGGCCTTGAAATTTGCTAGACTCTGTGGACTATCTAAATTTTAAATTGAATTGTGCATGGAATATGATAATATGATAATTGTGCTTTACGGTTTATAAGTTGGGTGCTTTCCTTCTATGAAACTACATCATCTGATTTTGTGAAAGCAGGTAACGGAAACAGCAGATGTGGAAGATTTGTGGTGGTGTGAGCCCCTAGAAGATTCTCACTGGGTATCTTATCATCCATCAACATCATCTTCAGCACCGGAGTGCAGTTCTCAGGAAGATAAGTCCGCCACTTCCAATGGCCCAATGTTGCATCAACCAGATGATAATAAATGGTGGTTGCTCATGCAGCCTGACTTACAACAGCAGTTAAATGCCCTGGAGTCTGAGATCTCTGCCCATAGTGCTGGATATATAACCAAAACCACCAAATTTTGCGAAGATAATCGTCAGTTCAAAGAATTTGATGCCAATGCATGTATTAAGGATGATACTAATTCTTCGCTCCTGCCTCCATCAAATTGTTACTCTTGGGACTTGCAGTCGGATAATGTAAACTGCTTGGCTGCTTCACAAGCCAAGAAACGCTTTCCTGATGTGGAATTGCCATGGATGGGAAGTGAGAAGACTGAACCATGGTGGAGAAGCATGAGTAAGGATGAGCTAGCTTCATTAGTTGCTCAGAAATCGCTTAAGTACATTGAGAACTGTGATCTTCCACAACCTCAGCTGAAGCACTCCAGGGAAGAGCCATCTAATTGTGTAGTTCACAGAAAGTTGATACCTTCAACTGTAGATTTGATATCAGAGAAACGACTGAGCACATGGAATATTCCCACTTCTTCGAGTATAGATGAAAGGGACTGCACTGCTCGTGATCATGGTTGCATTCATGATGTTTTGGATGGGCCCTGCAGGTATATACTTTCTGAATGATGATATATGCTTGTTAATCTACCGTGGTTAATTTCTCAGAAGCACAATATCCTTTTCCAGAATTTTCCTTTGTTAGTGCAAATTTAGTTTGTGTCTTAAACAATTCTAAACTTTTATGAGTGATGATTGCAGTAAGACTCTTTATCTTCACTCTTGACTCACTGGTGTTGACTTCATCCACAATGTTTCATACGCTTATAATCCATTTGCAGTTGCAATCATAGCGAAACCCTTGATGAGGATCAAACAAATCTGCAGAAACATGGTGAGGACATGTTTAGCACGCCTCAGTTATTAGAAGCTCTGTGTCACTCTCAGACACGTGCAAGGAAGGCTGAGGAAGCAGCCCAGAAAGCATTAGCTGAGAAAGAGCATATTGTTACTCTCTTCTTCAGGCAAGCATCTCAGCTCTTTGCTTATAGACAGTGGCTCCAGATGTTGCAGCTTGAGAGCTTCTACATCCAGATTAAAAATGGAACTCTCCCAACAACTGATCTTTTACCAGAAATCTTGTCTTGGGTCCCACAGAAAGGGAACACAGAAACAAAGGGAGCACCACCTAAAACCAGGAAGAGAAGGCACGGCAAGTGCAGATCGGCTGTTGCTCTTGCAGTGGGCTTTGGCCTTGTTGGCACCGGCCTCCTTCTTGGTTGGACTATGGGGTGGTTGTTATTTTCCTAGTGATTTGATCCTTGCTGGCAGACTTCCATCTCAGTTCCAATCGCAGGCTCTGATAAAAGCCCAAACTATCCCACTGATATGAACATAGTTTAAAGAGAATGTGTTTGAGGTAAGTGGTGTTTATTTATTCAATTTTTTTCTGTTAGGAATGTATTTGTTATGGTTCATCACTTTTGCTCATCTTTGCTGCACTTCACGGGGGAGATCTTGGTAGTGTACATACTACACTCTGAATAAGCTTACTACATGTCACATTATCCAATATATCTTACAGTTGAAGTATTACTGTTTGACTTCATTTATGGAATTGGTGTTCCTATACTTGTTTCCCTACCTATCCTTGATATCAATTAGTTAATAATATCATAATAATCTCTGGTTTTCTGAATAAAAATGGTGAGAGCTGTTTTCTTGTTGGGTGAGTCTTCTTAAAAGACAAATCTGGGTGTAGTGATCGTTTCATATTGATAATCAGTTTTTGTAGTTTACAACGGGGTTTGGTCAATCGGTCAGTCCATGACGAGGCAGGCTGCATAATTGATTATTCTGAGAGTATTTATATAGCGCAGAATATGCTTTGGGCTGTGGGAGGAGCCAGTGGCATCTATGATTGATTCAGATGGCTGTTACACACAGCCTGATATAACATCGGGATTTGGATCAACTTGACTTGGACTCTGAATCATAGAAAATGATCCTTGCCTGACTCATGTGCATATTAACTCAACTTGATAGGGCATACTTGGAGCTGCCATTAGAAGAATCTGACCTCATGGAACTGGTGTTATAAAATGGACTACAACATTAGCCCGAATCCGTAGGATTATTGTTGCTAGACAACTCAACTGGTTTGTGTCTCCTGGACTTATACAGGACGGATAGGCACGGTGGTGGGAGGAAACTGTGTCTCGGTTTTCCACGAGGTAGCAGACAGGTTGCATGGGTTCATGCTGTGCCTTCTCCGTTTATTCTTGTTGCCGTTGGAGAATGAAGAAAGGGAACAGACGAGGAGCCTGAAACCAGTCAGAGTTGGAGCCATCCCTAGCGGAGCCTTAGCTTATTGAACCCTTCTTTTTTATGGTAAGGGATGGAAATGACCTACCAATGACTCTGGTTTGAGCTGTACGAGGAAACTGAGTTTCGAGTCCAGAGGAGCTTGATCTTGATAGGCATTGATGATGTGATGTGATGACACATAAGACAACTACCTTACCTAACCTAACCTAACATTTCCGGATGATAATCATCACCAGCCTTCTTGGGCCTTCCTCTCCATGGGACCGCCTGCTTAATGCTCCTGCAAATGCTTGCCTGCATTTGTTTCATGTAATTCAATTGAAAAACATGGGAGAAGAGTGTTAATTATCCTAGTTTAAAAAATCGGATTGGACCGTCTGGTTCCATCTGTTTAATCTGAAGTCGACCACTCATCCGGTTCAATTTCTAAAAAAATCTAATTACACTTTTAAATGAGGTTAAGTCTGGTCGAACCAACTAATTTTTTGTCAGATTGGTGAACTCCATTGAATCGATAAAAAAATTATCTTATTCAAAATTAAAAAAATAAAATATATTATAATATACATATTTTATTTTATTAAATTTATATTTACATTTTACATTAAAGATTATTATAATATAATAATTATATTAATAATATTATTTATTAAATATACGGTTGAACACGTTGAATTCCGAGTCTAACTTATGAATCGGTTCCATCCGATTTTAAAACTATGGTAATTATACAAGATAGAGCTAAAAGTTTAGTTTATTATCACTTATTAAACTGCTAATGAAAAATTTCTTAATTTTGGTTTGAAATTATATTATTATACTGAATTGGTTACCGCAGCACGGTTTTCTTTTATTTGAAGACCAGTGGCTTATGTAAGGTTTTTCTTTCCCCCCCTTTTTCGCAGTGTTTAAGGTTTGTTCAATTTGTCGACTTACCCACAAGTGAGGTTTGCCATGTGAGAGTCTCAACAAGCTCCCTCCCCACTTCGCCGTCCTCGTCTTCACCTTCGTCCCACTACCGGCACTGTGTAGTAAGAGTCTCCCGCCGCCGTCACCTCTGTCGATAGTGGAGGATGATGGGTCGTCGACGACTCCTTCACCGTCAACACTCTCTGCCTTGGGAGGTGTCCAGGCCCAGCGAGAGGATCCGAAAAACGGTACCCTGTCCTTGAGCTCCGATCTCGTGCTTCCTCCAACGGGGCTCCGAAACGATCCCCCGATCTGGAACCGCCACGTGCTGGATAGCGAGCGGCATATGTACGGCCCGTCGAGGACCGCTGTCGGTGAAGCAATGCTCGCAACTTTGGCCGCATTATTCAGCAGCCTCGGAGGCAGCTCCAAGCACCTATTATAGAGAGAGGTGCAAAGTCCAAAATTGAAAAAGGGAGAAATCTAAAACTATCAAACTAATTAATCTATAGTACCTGGCGCTGGGGGGCTCGGATTCAATGGAGCAGAAGGGGCGGGGCCTCCCGGGAGCCTCCTCCCACTGGAAGGGGATGGAGACAGTCGTGTAAAGCGGTGGCGTCACCGTCCCTAGTGGCTGCTCGCGCGGCTTCCTGGGGAGGGAGGACAGGGAAAGCTTCGGGATCAGAGCCTCCTCCTCTTCCTCGTCCTGCACCTCCGCCTCCGCTTCTAGCTGTGCACTGTTGCGGGGACTTAGTTTCATGGGTGAGCTGATGCTGTCTCTCATGTGCGATATGATTCTATCGGAGGAGATACTGATGGACAGCTAGCTACGCTATGCTCCAGAGGTGGTGGTGCTTCACATTCTCAGAGAAATGGCAGGGCTCCATACGTTTGCTTATGCTGGTGTGATGACTTAATAATAATAACAAAGAGATGCATCTGCTTCTTTATACCTTATCTCAATGCAGAAATTCACAAAAATAAAAAAGATTTAATATAATGGTACTAGTCTCAACATAATAATCAATAAGTGTTTTTATTGTAAAATTTTATATCATATCCAATTGTATGGGCGGTGTACCTCTTATAGGTACATATCACATTCACATTCAACAGGCAAATCTTAGCATCTCCTATTGGTTGATAATTATTGGGCGGGCCCTCCGGTGGCCCATTAACGGTCCTGGAGCAAATAATAGCCGCACATGTATTTGTTCAGCTGTTGAAAAGTCAGAGATTCCAGCAATCAGCAAGCGTAAAGGAGGAACTTATCCATTATATGGTACACAATGACACTTGAAAGCATGAATTCATGCACCGGGCACAATTGGGATCGAATAAGCCGAATGATCTCGATTTATGGTCCATGGCCCGGTTGCAACTAACTAGGCTGACGAACTCTAGACATAAGTTAAAGACACAGCTACATGTGATCCCGTTAGGTCACATCTCACATATCTTTTTGCCCCTTTCAAGTGCATTAAATTGCCTGAACAAACATTGCAAGTGGCCTCATCCAATGTACTATGCATTCTTGTTGTTAGGTCTCACCGCTTTGATTAGCGTCACTTGAATTGCTGCACCACAGTCGGACGCGAGACCACAGCCACAGCCTTAAAAGGGAACACACTCGATTGTAGAAGGACAAAATCTTGCATCCTAAGGCAATCCATGAACCATCCACCCTTCATCATACCGAGCTACAGCGCTGTGTTAAATTGCATATTTCTGTAGCTACAGATAGAAATAGAATCAAGAATCCAGAAGGAATGAATCCAGCAAGCAACAGGATCTCAGTTTATGGCAGCAACTGATTCAGCTGCGAGAACAATTTGATCAAAAAGATTGAATGGACAGCAGGATGGAGAGAATCGGGGAGATCGAATTGACTGCAAGATTTTACATCCAAAGATTGTACAAATGTCCAAAACATCAGGAAGACATGCCTCGTGAAGAACTCTACACCGAGATATATTATGATACAAACAGCAAACCATAGATCTGAAAGTATTAAAGGTACCACCAGCGTCCTACCAGACCACGAAATCGTCTATTCTTGCTCCTTCAACCATCGATGCATTGAAGTCCCCTGCAAACCCACAACCAAACGCCAAACAGAATCACACACACGAACAAGTCCAACAATAGAACCACCCACACATGCTTCTTCCACACTTGCTTCGCCTTCTGCCGATCGCTGCCTGGATTGGAACTGGTCCTTGGTACCAAACCATACGTCTCATGGCGGATATCGACCTTGCTCTCCAAGTTTGTATCTTTACTGATGATCCTGTCGCTAACACCGCTATTGACTGCGTCACCATTGAACCTCCTTTTCTTCTTAAGCCCTTTGCCAGGGCTTTCAATCACCTGGGACGCCGAGTTGCTGCTACCATTCAGCGGGTCAGATCCATTTGCTTTCATGTTGTCGCTCCTCGGAGAGCTCACAGACTCCAAATCATGACCCGAATGCATCAGCCGGTTAATGATCGCGTCGAACTGGGCTTGCAACCCAGGGCTCGGACCCAGATTACTGGAATTCTTTATCGATCCGTTCCTGATCAGCTCGAGAAACGCGACCTTCATCTTGCCCAAGAAGTGGAGGCCTTCGGAATTGCTCAGGACGTCATTGAATACGCCGAAATATACGAAAGGGTCGTCGATCAAGAAGGTGTAGGTTCTTTGGCGACGTGTCTGGGAGAAGGTGGAGTGGTGCGGCGGCATGAGCTCGATACATTTCAGGGCTAGTGGTGGGAGATCGGGCCGGTCCCGGTTGAACTCAGCGAGTATGGTGGTTTTCCTCGCAATGCAGGCGTAGAGGACAAGTTCAGGGCATGAAATCGGAGGCATTGTCCTGAGCTGGAATTAAGAATTGTCCATGAATCAGGATCATGGGTCTTCTGAAACCAAAAAGGAGGAAGATTTTCTGAGGAGGGATTCAATTGGAGAGGGGAGGATGAAGAATCATTGTCTCGCTTTCTCTAAAACCCTCTTTTATCATTTCTGGGTATTCTGTCGCTGCAACCAAAACCCTCTCCGCCATCTGTTCCTCTCTCTTATCTGAATCTGTTAATCGTTTTCAGGGGGGTGCGAGAGGGAGAGAGATGGACGAACAGAAAACGAGATGAACCGAATGGCATAACAACAATAGCTGGTGAAATGCCCCTCGACCATAAACACAAGACACCACATGTCCTGTTCCAGTTAGAGCTAAAATTAGAAACTTCATAAATCTAATGACTTTAAACGAAATTCGTCGTCGGAAGGGGAAGAAGAGATTGGATAATTTTCCACACTCCACACCGTCCATGAGCTTATCATCCACCTGCAATTCATTGTTTTGCTTATTTGACCACAACAACGACAACACTTCTCCACCCATTCATATACTTGGGGATTTTACTTGGAAAAGAAAACGTTCCACACTAATGGATTTGGATCGGTCACCAATGGTCGTGATTTATAATGTTTCTGACCATACAAACTCAGTAAAGCCGTTCGGATTTATGTATTATGCAGTAGGAGAGTTAAATCCATGCAATTCTCTGAGATATGATCACAACTAAATTTTTGGAATTTGATCCAAGTGATGTCAGTGTTTTTCCATGTGTGGAAGCGATAAAATGCTTCCTAGTGTGAACAAACCTGTCTAGCTGTGTGTTGGCGTTTACTCGCTGCAAATCAATGTTCAGTTTTTTGTCATTTAAGAAACAGTTTATATAAGTATGACATATACGATTATCATCAACACAATATCATAACTAAGTCAAGAACGTGCATAACTGTAGCTGCAGATGGGCAACTGGAAAACTGTCTCTAGCTCATAATTTACCACAGAATTCTATTGAAAACCATAGATTCAGGAAAGAGTGGTAAAAGATCTGTTCTTACGGGACCTCTATTTTTTTTTTCTTTCTTTTTTTCTCTCTTGGGGCATCTTTTCATCGGTCCATCCATGGACTTGTGTATTCTTTGTAGTTCGAATATCGGTTCATCGAGTCTAGTGATAGCAATAACATGGCGTAAGTCAGAACTCGTGCTGCTCTAGTTCAAGAAAGATGAAAAACGTAATGGAGCTCGACTTGTAAGTTTTTCTACTTATCCAGTGCCCTCGCCTTTTCCTTCTCGATTGAGCAAGCAGCCTAATGATCTGTACAGTGTCCTGAGAAGAAGATCTGATGAGGAGAGGTCAAAATGGATCGAAGCCATCAGGCGAAGAATACATGACTGACTAATTCTACTCTGAAGTTAAGTTAGAAATTACTCCGAGTCCTCTCAAAGCATGAACTACTGGAAAGGTTCCGTGTAACCTGTTCTGCAATTCCAACAAAAGATGTAACTTGGTTCTTTTCATCTGAACAGAAAAACTCTCCCAATTGCTGATATAACAAAACATGTAAAAACTTCTGATCCGTGAAGTGTTCTGTCCTAGTTTTATTACTGGAATCCAATTGCTGTTAGAGAAGGGAGTTTTTGTGCTATCGCAACGTCAAGACATTTCAGAAAGATGCGGCACTCGGGTCTGGATGCAGAGGCCCGTAGTATTGGAGCTCGGTCCAGATCAAGATTATCTATTCCTGCTGACACAGTCCGAGGTTGTTGCCTTCGACATGCTATAGGCCTGGGTTCTATGGTGCCGGTTCATAGCTGTGGGAGCCAGGAGCTACACCACCATCTGAGGTTTCATTCGATCAGCAGCATCCATTTAATTGAGATCCATCAGTAGCCTAAGTTTGCTAGGTATTCTCGAGAGCTCATATGTCTCACGGTTCCATTCTCCTTTTTTCTCTTTTAGAATTTTCCTTTGTCTTTTTTTTTTTAATGTCTTCTTCATCTTGTTTTTCCTTCCGGTAATATCTGTACTTCTTCTGTCTGCTTTCACTTCCCCACCCCCACCCAACAAAAATCTCCAAACTTTCACCCCTCAATCCAAATCTTACGTGTACCCATTTCGATTCAGTCTCCGTATCCCTCAGTCGATTCGTGATTCCGATCGCTCTATGAACCTTAATTTCCTCTTGCCTTAGCCTTTGATTCTATTTCTTTTACTTTCCCAGAGAAAAGAGAAACCATGGCCGCGGTGCTCAAGTCCAAGTCCTCCAGAGAAATTGCCTCCCTCACGTTCTCCCAGTTTCGATGCTTCATGTCCAATGCTCACCGCACGGGCAGCTACAATCTGGACTGCTTCTTCGCCCACTCTCCTTACCACTTCAGTTCCTTCAAGCCCGTCTCTCTTCGCGGCGACTTTATCGAGAAAGGCACACAGCTCCTCGATGAGCGGAAGATTGCCCTGAGGTCGAGTGGCAAAAGGGGCGATTTTGTCTGTGATGATAGGGTAATAGCCGATAATTATAGAGTGAGTTACAGCTATGACAGGAATCTGAGCGGTGGTTCAGGTATCGTGAACTCCTACGGTGACCCACCTGAGGTGTGGCAGCCTCCTGGTGGAGGGGTCACGGTGCGGCTTGGCGATTCCGGGACAATCCCTGGCAGGTCAAGTGGAGGTGGTTCTGGCACTGGTGGATTTGTTGGAAGCTCCCAAGATGGGTCTTGGGGCGGGTCGAATTGGGGGCATAATTTTCCAACGCCAAAGGAGATTTGCAAGGGCCTCGACAAGTTTGTCATTGGTCAAGAAAGAGCTAAGAAGGTGACCTTTTGTTACTTGGACTTAATTGTGCTGGAAGTTTTGACATCGAAGTGCAATTCTCAGATGTCTGAAAGATGAGGGAGACTTTCTTCCGAGTAGCGAGTGATAGCTTGATTTCCATTGCCAGTGGCTTCTTGTTTTAAATAAATCATGAAACTATGTACTCTCAGCTTGACAAAGCTGTGGTTTAACCTTTTGTGGTATTGTTGCAGGTGCTATCTGTGGCAGTTTACAATCACTACAAGCGGATCTATCACGACTCCATGAAGAGGTGACCAAAACAGATATCTTGATAATGATCTGTTTGTTCTTTGATTGATGTTAAAGAGTTTTAAAAAGTCTTGTGAATTTAGGTTTTAAAAGCGGTAGTACATCAGTTAGTGGCTATCCCTAATATACATACGGTGATTTTTGTCGTGTCTTTCATGTAGTGAACTTTATTTCATGCATATTGATTGTTCAATAGTTTAATGTGTTTTTGTTCTTCTTTTCTGTTTCCGTATTGCAGTAGGACTATTGCATTTGCATTAGTGTTCATGCTCTTGGACTTGTAAAAAGTCATATGGGGATTTGAACTGAATGTTAAGTACTAGAAATAACAAGTTTCTGCAGTATCTTTTGGTTGTTTTAACATTGTTTTTAACAATATTGTAAGTTAGGCCAGCTGGAGAACTGCGAAATGGAAGTGGAGATGTAATGGAGGAAGACTTTGTGGAACTTGAGAAGAGTAACATTCTTCTCATGGGACCAACAGGCTCAGGTCATTTGCTTCCATCCATACAATAAAATTTACGGTGTAAATTCAAAACACTTTCATTCTTCCTTTGATGATTGCTCCTGATTATTTTTATTGCACATTATGCCAAGGACAGGGAAGACATTGCTAGCCAAAACCCTGGCTCGGTTCGTAAATGTACCATTTGTGATAGCAGATGCAACAACACTAACTCAGGCAAGTAATTAATTATTGTTATGTGTTTTGCTTCTACAACAGCCCATCAAATCTCCTGATCTGAACTTTTATGCTTTTTCCTAGAAGTCTTGCATGCGGTGCATATGTTCAGCTGTGCACCTGTTATACTTTTAAACCTCCTTTTTTGAGTTCTCTCCATCTTCTTGTTTGTGAGGGGGATGAATAGCACTCCATCAGTAAAAGGGATTTAATCATTTTAACTTTCAGTGGCATCTCTTGACATTTTTCAGGCAGGGTATGTAGGGGAAGATGTGGAGTCCATATTACACAAGCTCCTTACAGTGAGTTTTTTTCCTCTAAAAGAGTTCATTGGCTAGGCAATGATGTAGAAGTGCATGAAATATAAATTTTAATAGGTTTTTGAGTTTTGATGCAAAGGGTGAGTTTTAATGAAAGACCACATCTGGGTAAATTCTTATACACTAAACTAAGATTGTTGCAGTCTAATAACAATCAATATGTGATATGGATCAACCTAGATTAGGATTAACCCAGTCTACGGGAATCTTTTCTAGACTTATCTAGGTAGAAGTTCAGTATGACTTGATGTTCTCCCTCATTTTGCATGCATCAGGCTGCTGATTATAATGTTGCAGCTGCACAGCAGGGCATTGTCTACATTGATGAAGTGGACAAGATCACCAAAAAGGTTGGGCTCTTTTAATTTTATCACACAGCTCATCTTAACATTACATGTTTCTATTCAAACTTACTGTCCTAATCCCTGTAGGCAGAGAGCATCAATCTCAGTAGGGATGTATCCGGGGAGGGTGTGCAGCAGGCATTACTAAAGATGTTAGAAGGAACTGTAAGTTGGATTCTTGAGAAATTATTTTTTTCCATCTTGAAGCACTCCAGCTCAAATGAATATACATGTGTTCACCAAAAAGTTACATGTAGAATCTTGAAAATTTGTACATATCCATATTTTGTTTAAGGGTCAATAGTGCTCCACATTCTGTGGCTAAATATTCTCTTTTCTTTTAAAGGTTGTAAATGTTCCCGAGAAGGGAGCTCGGAAGCACCCTAGAGGTGACAATATTCAGGTAGTTGGTGGTTTCTCTGTAAACTCTACCTGTCGACTTCTCTCTTTCTCTCTCTCTCTATTCTTTCTCCGTTTTCCTTGTTTATAATCAGGTAACGTTTGTCTTCCTTATGATAGATTGACACAAAGGACATTCTCTTCATTTGTGGAGGTGCATTTATCGACTTGGAGAAGACGATCTCAGAGAGGTAGTGGCATTAATCTAGGTTTATTCTCTTCACTGTTTCTTTTTCTCTGAATTCTTAGTGTAAATTTTGAAAATTTTTTCCTTTTGTTGCTGATTATTTCAGGCGTCAAGATTCTTCAATTGGGTTTGGTGCTCCAGTACGAGCTAACATGAGAGCTGGCGGTGTTACAAATGCTACTGTAACATCATCTTTATTAGAGACTGTAAGCATTCCTTTTTTCTCCGTCTACTTTCACAGATCTGTTATATGCAGCTTATCGGCAAATGCCAAATGAAACAGATTAATATTTATCTTTAACTGATGTGCTGCTTAAATTGGCAGGTGGAGAGTAGTGACCTTATCTCATATGGTTTAATACCTGAATTTGTTGGAAGGTTCCCGATCCTGGTGAGTTTGTCAGCTCTGACGGAAAACCAGCTTGTCGAGGTAATTTCTATTCTATACTTGGGTTTTTTCAGATCTGTGGTAATGAACCTTGAGACAGTCAGTCTATTTCAATTAGTCAATCTGACTCTGCTTCCAACAATTCTAAAGGTCCTAATGGAGCCAAAAAATGCTTTGGGGAAGCAGTACAAGAAGATGTTCCAAATGAATGGTGTAAGTTCTTATCAGACAAATAGATTGTTACTAGGAAGCTGAAGCTGTTAATCAGTTGTAATTCCATTATGTTAGTTCTAAATTATAATGCTCTGGGTCCTAAAATGCTTGCTCAGGTCAAGCTGCATTTCACTGATGATGCCTTAAGATTAATTGCTAGCAAGGCAATAGCAAAAAATACTGGAGCTCGAGGCTTACGTGCGCTCCTAGAAAACATTCTTATGGATGCGATGTACGAGGTACTTCACAATTTCTTTCTTTGACACGATGATTTCAAACAGTTATGGGAATTCGTGGTTCTCTTCGTGTCAACAAATACCCCCTGCCTAAAGTCAGTTTTCTTCTTGTCAGATTCCTGATGTGCGTACAGGGGATGATATGATAGATGCAGTTATAGTTGATGAAGAGGCTGTTGGGGTTCATGGGAAAGGTACCGGGGCCAAGATCCTCTATGGAAAGGGAGCATTTGACCTTTACCTTGCACAGAGTAAAATGAAGGACCAGGAGGTTTGTCTTAAATATCCTCTCCTAAGTATCAAGAATCTGCAGGTGCTTTAGAATGTAGTTGCTGATAGTCTTATGTTTTTGCAGACAACTGTGGAAGGATCTGATGGGGAACCTGAGGTGGAAGCCGAGATCCCGAAGATTGTTGCCAGCATGTAACAATTTGGTTAAAGATACTCATAAGGGTAGGTGTACATAATAAGTCTATATTTATCCGCACGGTGTTATATGTATCATGTATATTTATATTCAATCCACCATAGTGTGCCATTTTCTTAACCTTGCCTGCATTTGCTATTGATTCTCCATAATTATGAAGCTGCTTCTGATCTCTAACGTGGCATGCCCACACCTTCTGCGGATCTGGGAAGTCTTAAGCTCAGCATGTAGAATTGTCTGATAACTCACTGTTTTTGGCCATTTTTAATCCAATCATCTAAGAACTTATCAGAAGACCAGGCTTCCTGCCAGGATGCTGTCCAATTTTCATGGTCCAAAGGGACTTTGGGTTAGCGCTTGTTTTCCCCTCACAGCATTGGCCTGAGTTTATACCAGTGAAGGGCTGCCCCATTGGGTCGTATTAATGGTCCAAAGGTAAAAGGCAGGGGGGGGATACAGGTGACCAATCTCTTCTCCTGTTTCATGTCCAAGATGTTACCAGCTGGACAGATTGCCAACTTTTATTTCATTTTTCACTAGAATCTCACTCTTCAATGCTTCCCCTACCGAAGAATCCCGTCGCTCTCTCCTCTCTGCTGCCTCAGCAGCCTCGTTCTCTCTTTTGTCCTCCACCAGCTTCCCCAGATGATCCTCCCTCACAATCTCCTCCAAAGTCAATCGCTGGCTTCGACCCCTTCGCAGTTCTACGTATCTGAAGAAATTATGTACCCTGCTTTCTCATTCGCGACTTCCCGTTTTCTCCAGGCCCATTTTCATTACGTGGGGTTTATGAACATGGTGGATGACATGGCTGTACGGACCTCGTGAGTACAATTCTATGAAATGGATATGTAGTCAACGCGGCCCTCCTTGACCTTGAGATGAGCAAAGTTACGGGGATGGGTCCATCCACCTCGATTTGAGAAACTGAGAGATTATCTTTAAATGACAACCATTGACATCACCCACCATGCGTCCTTGTCTAGATCTGATGAATTATGTGGACGTGGCAGGAGGTGGGCCCTGCGACGTGGAGTGCTCTCATTGGGGGCAAGTGAGAAGATGGGCTTGGATTATTAGCAAGTGGTGGATGGAGGGTTACGGAGCGCTGTTCCAACCATTCCCAATTCATTCGTATTGTCTCTATTTAACATGTCGTCATCGTTTTGGAATCTTGCAATCCGCCAAGCCCATACAACTCCCGAGTTTGTCGGGAAATTTTCGCACTAAGATTTTTTCCTCTATAAACTTATCTAATTTTAGAGACCCCTAATCCATCCTTCACTGTTGCTCGCATTTGACTCAGTCTATGTGAATTTCTATTTTTTTTTCTTTAAAAAGGGTTTTTTTTATATATAATTTTCCTGGAAAAGTCAACATTGCTTATCTATATGGCGAATACGACAGGACCAATGCCCACATAGTAACTAAGAGTCCTGTCCTCTCTGATAAAAAAACAAAAAAAACTAAGTCCTGTCCTCACTGTCATCGTCACGGAACCAAAGATAATTTTTATTTAACCTGAAATACTGTGGATGTAATTAACCTCAAAATTAATTATAATATAATATGTTTAGCTTAATGGTCCTTATCTACACGCACGATATTTTCCTTCAAGTATTTCTTCTTATCCACTATTCTCTCTTACATTTTCCATTTTCCCTCTTTTCTTTTTTTCCAATTTCTCTTTCCGGAACTATCAACTCAGGCATGTGTGACTATTTCGGGCCGTGCTAAAATGATAGGATTTTATTTTTGGATTGTGTCAGCATAGTATATCATCTGGATCATCCCAAATAATCTCGCAATGGCATGAATTTTTCACATTTCGAGTCGCTTGAACTCAATCCGAACCAAACAAAACTATTTATAAATTAATATTTTAAAATAAGTTTTTATATAATTATATTAATTTAAAATATTAAAATATGATTATTTATATATAATCAATTAAATTTAAATCATTTTTATTATAAATATCTTATTTCATAGTTTAGGTACGTGTCCCATATTCTCAGCCGGCCGGAAATCCCGACCGGATACGCTTTACGGCCGTGTCCTCTCTCTCTCTCTCTCTCTACCCAATTTCTCAATTCAAAGGCATCTCTATTGCTCAACTGCCTCTGGTCGGGACAGATTTCACCAAAACTAGCAGCAGCGCATCATTAGATCTCTGCTTCACCTGGACACAGATCGATTCCTCGGTATCAGATAACGGTTCCAGTCTCCGGTTCCTCTGAACTTGACCGAATCACTATCTGCCTTCCCGCGAGCTGTATGTCCTCGTTGGAATCCGATATTGGGATCTCATGCTTCAGATTCTCGCTTTCTTGGCCGATCAAATCCTCAGCCTTTACAGGTGCCACAGCTGGGATATTCCCCGGCCTTTTCGGAGCTTTGTCGCTTACTTTTTGAATGCTTTTTATTTCGTTTCTTACTTTGCGAGCTGCGCGATGCAGATTTTTGGCATCTTGAGCTGATTCCTGCTGATTTTTAGCTGGAAATGATAGCGATCATTGTTCAATTGAATGGATGCTAGATTTTTGTTTATGGATTTCTGGCGGCTTGCGGTTTGGTTGCTGAGGAAGTGGGGGAAATGGTGGAAAAATCTATGTTTTGGAATTATCGCTTTAAAGTAACTCTTGTACTTTGGTTTTCAAAGTGAATAACAGTAGGGAATTAAGGAAATGGAATCTTAGCTTTAACGTATATTCTTTTAACCTACGAGTCTTTTATTTTTGCTTGAGCAGTTGAAAAACCAAGAAATATAGGACTTTTTTTTTCAATCTCTTAAGAATTGAAGTGTATTAAAAGAATAAGATTAGGAGATGAGTGTTAATCATAAGGCTGAATTCGTTATACGAAGGAAGCTTCCCTCTGATATTCCTTCTCATATTCTTCTCTGTATTGATTTCTCTCTTGGGTTCCTTCTTTCTCTCTGAAACAGATGAAGAGTTGCGCCAAATGTTACGCTTTGTTGACTTAATTTTTGATCCTTTTTATGTCCTTTCTTATAATGAAACGAAACTCATAGAACTCAGTTTTAAATGTTAATGTTAATAATAACGTGGCTTTATGGTCTTAGTTCCTTCTATTTATCATCACTTGCTACTTGGCATCTAGATTGAAAATTGATTTCCCTGAGGTCATGACTTTATTGTTTAGTTAGGGGTTGATAAGATAGCCACGTATGTCCAAAAGAAAAACCCGGATGTCCAAATGTGGGTTTTGGCCATTGAAGAACAATATATACTTTATATTAGATTAATCTATATCTAATCATGCTGCACTTATGTTCTGTTTTTCTTTCATCAGTACTTTGAGGTGGTTCTCTTGTAATGCAATTAGCTGATGTGACAAGGAAGAGGTTGAAGAGATCAAGATCCTTTACATATACAATGCCTGTAACTGACAGCACAGCTCCACAAACTGTCGAGGACTGCACTCTATTTCCCATCGATGAGATAGTGCAACATCCCTTGCCTGGATATGTTGCACCGACTTTGATAACTTTCAGTCCCGACAACAGTTTGGTTACTTATCTATCTAGTCCTGATCAGACTTTGAGTAGGAAGGTTTTTGCATTTGATCTAAAGAGTTCCAAACAGGAGTTGTTCTTTAGTCCCCCAGATGGCGGGCTTGATGAGAATAACATATCGCCTGAAGAAAAGTTGAGAAGGGAGAGGTTGAGGGAGCGTGGCCTGGGAGTTACACGGTATGAATGGGTCAATACAAGTTTGACGAAGAAAACAATCATGGTGCCTCTGCCTAATGGGGTTTGCTCTCTGCAGTTTGTTCTTTTGTAGTCTCAAGTTTTTATTTTTCATGTTTGTGGTCAGGAGAATGATCCTGCATCTTTGATGGTCAATTGGTTGAATTGATTTTTCTTTCTGCCCACTGTTATTCAGTTTTTCTCTAAGACACCTGTTCTTTTCTTATTCGAGCAGATATACTTCCAGGATCTCTCTTCTCCAAATCCAGAGCTTAAGCTCTCAAGTTCACCATCTTCTCCAATTATTGATCCACATATTTCTCCTGATGGCAGCATGATTGCTTTTGTTAGAGATAGTGAATTGCACGTTCTATATGCACTATATAATGAACAACGACAACTCACAAGTGGTGCAGCAGAGAATGGCATGGTAAACTTTACTAAACATGGGATGCATTTCATTCTCTTCTTTCTGGAAACATATGCTATGGATATTGACTTTATTGTTTTATGTTGTTCAGACTCATGGGCTTGCAGAGTATATAGCTCAGGTAAGCATTTCTTCTGATATGTCATTAACAAAGATATTTTCTCTCTAGAGCTAGTTAGCCTGGTCTTATCTCAACTAATATTATCTATTCATTCATATGTTTTCAGGAGGAGATGGATCGGAAGAATGGATATTGGTGGTCATTGGACAGCAGATTCATTGCATTTACACAAGTTGATTCTTCTGGGTTACCTCTATACAGGATAATGCATCATGGTAAAAGTTCCGTTGGTCCTGAAGCACAGGAAGATCACTCCTATCCCTTTGCAGGAGCCTTGAATGTTAGAGTTCGTCTTGGGGTAGTTCCCTCTGCTGGGGGGCCCATTACATGGATGGCCCTTCAGTGTGGAGGATCAAAGCAATTGGACAATGAGGATGAATACTTGGCCCGAGTTAACTGGATGCATGGAAATGGTCTCGTGGCTCAAGTAGTGAACAGAACGCAATCTAGAATAAAGCTGCTCAAGTTTGACATTAGGACTGGGCAAGGGAAAATCATACTGGTGGAAGAGCAGCACACGTGGATTAACTTGCATGACTGCTTCACTCCTCTGGAGAGAGGGTTGGCAAAATTCTCAGGAGGGTTCATATGGGCCAGTGAGAAGACAGGATTTAGGCACCTCTATTTGCATGACGCTGATGGGGCTTGCCTGGGTGCCATCACCGAAGGTGAGTGGATGGTGGAGCAAGTTGCTGGTGTAAATGAAGCTGTTGGAATTGTATATTTCACTGGAACTGTGGATGGGCCATTGGAGCATCACTTGTACTCTACGAAACTTGTTCCTGACGGGAATTCTCCTATCCCTGCTCCAAAGAGATTGACTCAGGGCAACGGAAAACATACAGTTGCGCTTGATCATCATTTACAAAATTTTGTCGATATTCATGATTCCCTTAGCACTGCACCTCGGGTTTCGCTCTGCTCGTTGCATGATGGAAATGTCATTTTGGATCTACATGAGCCGCCATTCACAATCCCAAGGCTGAAAAAGCTGCAGCTTGAGCCTCCAGAGATAGTTGAGATTCAAGCAAATGATGGTACCATTTTGTACGGAGCACTATACAAGCCTGATATAATGAAATATGGACCTCCGCCTTACAGAACCATGGTAAGCGTCTATGGTGGTCCTGTTGTACAGTCTGTCTCCAATTCATGGATAAATACTGTGGACATGAGAGCGCAGTATCTCCGAAGCAAGGGCATCTTGGTATGGAAGGTTAGTATACAAAGTCATGCTTGAAGTATTTACCCGACAGTGTTCTGTGATTTCTTCTTTCATCTTCTTCTCTTTTTCACTCTTATCTCGAGTAATTGGCAGGTATGATCATATGATGAAGCTTAATACATATTGGTTGGCAACAAATTCTATGTGCTTATGGTCGTAGGGTGTCCTCCAATACAACGTTAGTGTGTAGACTGGCATGAGCAACAATCGACAACTTCTTTGGCCAGTCCATAAATTTGGGAAACATGCAGAAGAGATTTTCTTTGATGCTGTTGCTTATAATTTGCTTTTATTAGGGACTGAATATTGAGTTGCTTTGCACTGGCAGATGGACAACCGAGGAACTGCTAGGCGGGGTTTGAAATTCGAAGGGGCCATTAAACACCAACTTGGGTCTATAGACGCAGAGGATCAGGTGACCGGTGCCCGGTGGCTCATCAAACAGGGCTTGGCTTTAGCTGGGCGGGTTGGGATATACGGCTGGAGCTACGGGGGCTACCTCTCGGCTATGTCACTGGCAAGGTTCTCCGACGTGTTCTGCTGTGCCATCTCAGGGGCCCCAGTGACATCGTGGGATGGCTACGACACGTTCTACACTGAGAAGTACATGGGCTCGCCAGCGCACAACACGTCGGGCTACCACTCCAGCTGCATCATGACCCACGTTGGGAAGATGAAGGGAAAGTTGTTGCTCATCCACGGGTTGATTGATGAGAACGTTCATTTTAGGCATACCGCGAGGCTTGTGAATGCGCTTGTGAACGCAGGGAAGTCCTATGAGCTGCTGGTATTCCCCGACGAGAGGCACATGCCGAGGAGGCACCGGGACCGGGTTTACATGGAGGAGAGGATATGGGATTTCATTGAGAGGAACCTCTGAGAGAGAGAGAGAGAGAGAGAAAAAGATACCGAGATTTCTCTCATTCCCAAAATAAGCAATAAATGCCTCTTTCGGATGAAGATCCGTCTGCTGCTTCATGAAGTACGGATGGATGACAGCTTTATTGCCGATTTCCGCTTCCCTTCTCATTGACAACTTGTCATCTGTGTTCATCGCATGTTTTCAATTTCATGTCTCATGATATAATTAATCTTTATTTTAAAAAATATTATATCATATCTAAATATTATAAATTAATGAAAATTATGTCGGAAAAAAAAAAGTTAATATTCTCACCCTAAACCTGTCAACATTCTTGACAGGTGTCGGAGAGGCAGTTGGTCGTACTACGCACGAACTCTGAATCCGGAAGATACGCTGAGCCTTGGGGGCAAAGACAGAATAAAGTTAACGCCGTTAACACTGGGCCGAAGGACGGTGGGCGTCACTAGCCGTTGACTCCTTCCAGGTAAACGCGGGCAGTCATCTATCCGGCCCGCCCGTACTCTCCACGGCATTCATGACGCGACACGTTTGTTTTAAATTACGATCATATCCTTTTGTTTCCGCGATAATTACTGGAACAAGTTCTAGATTGCCGTAAATTAATAAAATATAGGTGTCTTTCCTCCCAAATCCCGCATATTTGCTCTACAATTTTAAATATATATATATTTCAACATTAATCCTCATCGTTTCAAGTGTTTAAATTTATTGAAATGTTCTAACATTTTTAAATTGATTATTGAAGCATCTATGGATATTGAATTTTTACCCAGAGACGGGAAGGGCAATTCAGTCAGAGAAATTTTCTTAATTTATACGTCTTAATGTTTTTCCTCCGTCATGATGATAACGGCTGTTAAGTAGCATAACGCCCGCTGCTCACTTTTCCAGGAAGGGAAGGGAAGCGAATTTCTACGAAGGAGGCTCTCACCGCTCCGTATGTCTTTTCCATCTATTTATATATATAAGATTACATTAGCAGCAGCACTACCTTCTGACTGTCAGTCACTCTCTCGTAGCTTCGGCGGCTCTTCATCGCTGTTCCTCGTTCTGTGTAGGGCTCCTTCCCGGTAAGTCTGCAACTCTGCCTCTCTCTTTCGTCGTGTTGTTTTGATGGTTGGTTTATTAAAGGAATATGGCTCGAAATCATTTGCTGAGAGGAAGGGCGACGGAGAAGGGAAGAAATATGCATGCATTTTTTTCATGTTGAAGAATTTAATTTTAAGCACTCTGCATTTCTGACGAAATCATGTTCTTTTAGAACCTGGCTGCCACTTTCGAGGAATTTAATTGCAAGTTTGATTAGCGCGATGTGTATATCTTCACATGGTTGTGAGTCCTAGAAAGGTTCATCAACATCTGATTCCACTTTATGCTTCTTTTGTTGCCTATTAACGCTAAAGGATCTGGAATTGTTTTTTGGTCTGTGTGTAACCTTTCAGCTGTTTGGAGGCTCTTCAGACCATCTGATTGCATTTTTATTTGTCTTTTCTTGGGTGTTAGGCAGTGCTCATGGGGATATGAATTGGGGATGCTATGTTCAGCTGATCTCAGGAATGCTGGGAAATCGGTCCTTCGGGGAGGTCTTGTAAATCTCCTCCGGCAATGCCCTAAGACATTCCAAATTGTCATAAACATTCGATTTTCAAAGGTCCCGTGGAGTGAACCATCGAATCTTTCATGTAGAGTATTCAGTAGTTTGGAAATGCTAGCTCGGAAGGGACTTGTTTGCTTGACAGGATTGACCTTACGAGACTCCATTTCTTGAAGTTTTTTCTTGGAGTGCATGTCTGTTGCCTTAGCCAGGAAAATGCATTTTTCACAGACTGCAGGGAAGGTCTGAGTGTTGGACTGTCTTCATCGAAAGGATAAAAGGGGTTGTTGGTTGTGGGGCAGAAAGATGTCTATTGTTGGTGTTTCACTTAGTCCAGTACAGGAAGAATCCTTGAATTTCCCAGGCAACATGGTTGGCCGATATGGTCCTCGGGCAGATGAATCAATCCTGATTTACATATCTACTGATGGAACTGTGATGCCCATGCTTATCATGGAGTCGGATTCTATTGCCTCTGTCAAACTGAGGATTCAGCTAGTGAAAGGATTCTTTGTGAAAAGGCAGAAACTGGTTTTTAGAGGGAGAGAACTTGCTCGAGACCATTCCTGTGTTTGTGACTATGGGGTTACTGATGGTAACGTATTGCACCTGGTGCTCAGGCTTTCTGATCTGCAAGCTATCATTGTTCATACTGTCTGTGGAAAGGAGTTTGAGTTCCATGTGGACAGGAGCAGAAATGTGGGTTATGTGAAGAAGCAGATTGCAAAGAAAGGGGGAAGACTTGTTGATCTTAAGGATCAAGAACTGGTGTATGATGGTGAGGAGCTGGAAGATCAAAGACACATACATGAAATCTGCAGAAACTCTGATGCTGTGATTCACTTGCTTGCTCGCAAGTCTGCTAAAGTGAGGGCCAAGCCTGTGAAGAAGCACTTTGAAGAGTTAATTGATGCTTCAGAAGTGAATGAATTGGCAAAATCTGTGGACGAGTGCCCGGTACAGCCCCTACTCCCAGGAAGTAATGTTATGGAAAGGAAAGAGCTGAGAGAAGATTTTCTATTGGAAGCTTTAACTCCTAACCAAGATATCAAACTGCCGTATGTTCTAGAAGAACTAATTAGGTGCACGAGGGAAGGACTAGGGAAGGGAAATAAACCAATTCGTTCTTTGGAGGGTTCGGGAGGAGCATACCTCATGAAGAATTTATCGGGTCATCAGTATATATCTGTTTTTAAGCCAGTTGATGAGGAGCCATTATCTGTAAATAACCCCAGGGGGCTGCTCTTATCAGTAACTGGTGAAGGACTAAAGAAGGGCACACGTGTAGGAGAAGGTGCCCTGAGGGAAGTTGCTGCTTTCATTTTGGACCATCCGCAAGGAGGGCTTCGATCATCAGGCAGTGCAGAGAAGGGGTTTTCTGGTGTCCCACCAACAGTTATGGTCAAGTGTTTGCACTGGGGGTTCAACTACCCTGAAGGTTATGAGTACTCTTCTGGAAACATAAAAATCGGATCTCTTCAGATGTTTGTGAAGAACAACGGAAGTTGCGAGGACATGGGCCCCCACAGTTTCCCTGTGTGTGAGGTTCACAAGATCTCCGTGCTGGATATAAGGTTGGCCAATGCAGATCGGCATGCAGGGAACATATTGATCAGCAATGAGGGTGAAGATGGAAATATTGTGCTCACCCCTATTGATCATGGATATTGTTTGCCCGAGAATGTAAGTATTCTGTAACAAGATCTTGTGGAGACTTGATAATGATAGTCCATGGTTTTCATGACAATCGCAGCTATATTTTTTTTCTTTTATCTGTTTGGTTCTGGACCTGGTTTCCGTTTCTCCATTTCTGGTAGAAATTAGAGAAGTTTGCTGTGCTGCATTTCTCTAGATGGTTTGTGATGCAATACATCCTGCATATTGTGATAAAAACATGTCATTACTATGTCTTTTGAAAAACAAAGATGATAATTGGAGACTTCGTGTTGTGATTTCTGGGTGGGTGATTTTGTATGTTTTCTTCCTCCTCCTGGTTCTAACTGGCTCCTCCGCAGTTTGAAGATTGCACATTTGACTGGTTATACTGGCCACAAGCTCGTCATCCCTACTCTGCTGAAACCATCGACTACATCAGATCACTGGATGCCGAAGAAGACATCCGGCTTCTGAAATCTCATGGCTGGGAGCTACCAAGTGAATGCGCTCGTACCCTCCGAACCTCCACCATGCTTCTGAAGAAAGGTGCTGAGAAGGGACTCGCTCCTTTCACCATAGGAAGCATAATGTGCCGAGAAACGCTGGAGGAGGAATCTGCAATTGAGCTCATGGTGCGAGAGGCTCAAGAGGCTTTGCCTGCTGGAGCTAGTGAAGTTTCCTTTCTTGAGTCCCTGTCACTGATCATGGACCGATACCTCAACAGACTATCAACATCATAAGGCACGGGAATAAATATACTCTGCAGATAAATGGAATCGCTTGCTTCAGGTGATGTGATCCTTTGTTGCCAGAACTGGATTACTCTTCTCTTCTGTGACGCTCATGTCCTCACATAAAAGGGAAAGACTATGCAAGATTGTGTAGGTATAAAGTTGTCGCTAGCAGTCAGTAATCCCTTTTCCACAATGTAAGGGGGGGGAAGAAACAAAAAGGTTACGTGATCCGGCTGGTGAGAAGAAGAGCAGACTTTAGAGTACTACTTGAACTGTAAGTACACTCCATGTTAATTCAACGAGGAATTTGATCTAGACGAATTCGATTTCTTTCACACATTTTTATGGTACTTGTGATTTATGAGTTCATTTGTGGAAAACAACGACCTGGCCCAAAATTACTAAAGAGAATTGTATCTTAACGGTATTAAGAACCAATCTGAGACGCGGATGAGTATGCTGCTGCTTAAACTGATAACCCGGCCACGAACGCCACTCCCGTCGAGGGCAACCACGAAGATCCGTATATGAACTGTGCAACCGTAAATTTACTGGCCTCGGCAGTAGATTTTATCACCCGGTAGCCCGGCCACTTCACCCGCTGCGCCACTCCCGCCCCGGGTCCATAATTCATGTACTCGCCGTAATACAGCGTGTCCAGAGCAAAGTTGGCGTTCCATTCGAGCCACCCCTGAGGGTGGACGTGGTCGCCGAGGTAGGACAACAAGTAGACGACCCTGGAGTACATCTTCCACGGGCGGCCGAGGTACGTCGGGAAGCTGCCTTTGGCGGCCTCCAGCTCAGGGGTCGCCAGGATCCTGCAGGCGTGGATCGATATCCCAGTGTTCTGGTTCGGGTCCTTGCGGTTCTGGGCAGTTATGGTGTTCTTCTGCTGAGCCATGGGCTTCCTGGCGTAGATGTTGCAGCGCTGGATGACCACCGCCGCGTTCCCGAAGATGAAGTCCACCGTCCCGTAGATGTCGCATTCCCGGAAGAACTGCCGGTTGGAGTGGACGTAGAGACTGTCCTGGTAGCCGATGATGCTGCATCGGTAGATCACCGCGTGGTCAGCCCCGACTCGGAGGGCCACCGCCTGGTGCTTCGCGGGTCCCGCGTAGTTCTCGAAGGTCATGTCCCGAGCTATGAAGCCTGCCCCCGTGGCCGCTGCCAAAATAAAAACAACAGCATCTTAACTCCGACCCGAATAAATCGCACTAAACAAATTACACCATTTGGAGAAAGGAATTCTTGCCGCATTATCGCTACGATGAGTGCAGTAGTAGTAGTAGTAGTAGTAGCCGTCTAACAGGTCGGACAGTGATGCCAAATAATTGTTTCCCTCTCTGAAAGTAACAGCCACATGTCTCTTCGGGACCATTACAGCTTACGTACACCCACCCACCCCCNATTAAATTGCACAATTGATGTGATATCCTCAATCGACCCACATGGTTTGAGTTACTGGTTTCCACCCCCCCCCCCCCCCCCNTTCAACCATAATAAATGTTGGTTTGTACCATAATAACTTAAGTATGGTCAAGCATACTATTCTACATCACCTCCGTGACTTATTTAATATGATAATTATAATACAAATTCTATATATTTATCATCTAAATACTTAAATTCTATATATTTAAAAATAATTATTTCAATTATATATATATATTTTTTTATTTCACAATATACTTAAATCTTAATTATAATAGCATACTGATCTGGCACAGTCACATGGCGAGAGGCCGATGTGATAAAAATGTGTCATACAATATTACGTCAACGAACTATTAAAATTAGTTATTAAATATTTTACGGATTCGAATACATATATATAATCGGAATAGTTAGTTTAAAATATATAGAATTCAAGTACAAAAAAAATAAAAGTATGTAAAAATCCCACTGTAATTTTGCAATTGTTTAATCGTATCAAACTTCGAATCGAGCAGGGATGGGAGATTTTATACGTACCGAAGGACGCGGTGTGGAAGGTGGTCATCTTGTCGGCGACGCTCCTGCCGCCGGTGATGACTGTCTTGCCCTGGCCGTCCCCGATGAACATCAAGTTGGTCTTCTTCCTCCCGACCTTCAAGATATCTTCTTCGTACCTGGTTGCAGTATGATGAAAATTTAAGTCTCCCGTGTAGTAGTAACAGCACGATGGAATACCAGCAGCAGCTACAGTCCGTAGGCAACTCACATGGTGCAATTATGGTCACGGGAAGAACATTAAAAACCCATGAACCATTTAGGAGAGACTTGACTCTCTTTAGTCAATCATCCCACTCCTAAAGACAGCACGAAAAATCTACTCAAAGATTCTTCATCATCCCCTTTCTCCATTAGAATAATAATTATATATATATATATATATATATAAACAGGACAAAATGACAGAACAGCACAGCTCATTGAGATAAGAATCCATGAGGCCGGACTAGTATGAATTACTTGAACCAATTCGATGTCGATTCCTTAAACAAAATCTAACTTACCTTACCTTACCTAAATTTGAATTACATTGGCCATGTTAGGCTATTATTATATGTCAACTCATGCACTTTCAGAGGAGAAAATGACAACGGGCCAAATCCAGCTTCACAGTATCACTTGCTTTTTTCCATCAATCCAAGCCTAATCTATCGAATAATGCATAAAATGGCATCTTCTTCTTTCTTTCTTTTTTTTCTGGGTTTTTTTTACTTTTGATGAAAGATTCTAGTAGATCATCAGCCGATAGTGGCTGCCGCTGGATCCATCACAGGCTCACAGTAACAACACAATCGATGCGCATATTCATTTCAATCTTCTACTCTTTTTTTTTTACCAGACCTACCCAAACGCAATGCACATTTAAGTAGTTGCATCCACACACGACAAAGTAGGAACGCTACGTATGGGCTGATTCTAAAATTTCCTCTTCTAGTGTAGTCTCTCTCCCCTCTTGGCCCTATCTTTTGACTTGTGTCATACAGAAATATAATAATAAACTTTAACTAATTCGTATTCGAATTATACTATATTAATTAATTAAACATTCATGGTATAAAAATTTATTTATTTATTTATTTATAAAATCTGAATACTAAATTTTGTTAAATGAGAAAATCCAAATGAGCTTACTCTAATTGTGTTTCTGACCGTGGATAACTAACGAGCACTATCTTTCTCGAGATTATCGATTAGGGGCAAGTGCCGGGTCCCATCAGAAGCAAGCCTTTATGGTTTGGTATGACATCGTGGCGGTACGGAATTCTCTCTCTCTCTCTCTCTCTCCCTCCCTCTCAGTGCCCCCCTTTGATGACAAAATAGTGCTGCTCGTAATTAAATTAATTAATTAAAATTACCTTCCGGCCCGGATGTAGATGATGATACGCCGGTCGCTGTGCTCCGGCGCCTTCTTGATGGCCTCTGAGATCGTTTTGAAGGTCCCGTTCCCGCCGGCCTTTGACACCACTATATCCGCCTGAGTCTCTGCAGCCGGCATCGCCAGCAGCTCCCTCTCTCTCTCCCCCACCCACCTCGGGAACCCCTCTTCATTCAGCCCTTCCTCCTCCTGATCCATCAGCCTTCTCCGGTTCTGTATTGGCACACCCGAGAAGTCGCCGCCGCCATCACCGCTAGCCGAGAATATTGCCAGACAGTTGCTCACGAGCTCCGAAAGGTCCATCAGCTTCTCCGATATCTGATCCTTCACGGGCCCGGCCACGGCCTCGAACCCTTCCGAGCATGTGTCCTGGTTCGTCAGGGCCGCACTGAGCCACGTCAGCACGTCCTGCGTGGATCCTCCCTCTTTCGAGCCTTCTCCGGCCTCTGACGGCGAGACGGAGGAGAGGGCCTCGGAGAGGGCGTGGACAGAGTCCTCGAGGAGCTCGAGGCAGTCATCATAGGCGGAGCGGGTGAGCGGATCCATCTCAATGTAAGAGATGGAGGAGGAGAGGTAGAAGGCCTTGCTGAGGCGCTGGAGGGTCATGTTGAAGGAGATGTGGATGAGGTCCTGCTCCGTCGTCCCGGCCGCAGTCGACCCCGGGAAGTTAAGGAGCGACTCCACGCACAGCGCTGGGTAGAGCGTGCGGCTGCAAGCCGCCGAGATAGCACGAGTCGGCTTCCTGGTCCCAGCACGGCCGGAGGCCTGCTTCCTCAGCCCGATCACCAATGTGGCAGATATCGCCGATGCGATGATCAGAAAGAGGGAGAAGGCAGTGATGAGGAGGAGCCGCCGTCGCCTGGTCCAGCGTGAGGAGGGTGGCAGCGGTGCTGCTGCATCGCCTGGCTGATCGACGGTGCCCTGTCTCTCTTCCGTGCTGGCACCGAGCCTGCCGTAGCCCATCTCTTAGCCAGGTGGTTTTTGATAGGAGGTTTTTATTCGATCAATCGATGGTATGGGATTTTGATGGGTTTAGAGCTGCTATATAGTGGCTTTAATGGAGGAAAGTTGGTGCGAGGTCGACATCGAAACGCATTAGCTGTATCCTATAACTACAATGCGACGACGACGACGACGACGAAGACCTCTGCTTCACCACTCTATGCGAGTGTTTGGAGTATAGAAATGACCACTAACACTAAATATGCTGAAACAGTTTTTTTTTTTCCGCCATATATATATGTATACGTACACGATGGATGAACTTAGTGAGGAACCCAAGTGGGACTAGAGGGAGAGAGAGGAGTCAAGCTGTGCCTATTATTTTTCCATTTCCCATCACCATACCTTTGGTTTCGATCGTCATCAAGTGGGTGAATTAGAATTTTCTAGTTTAAAAATATGGTCTGTAAATATTAAAGGTAGTAGGAAGAGGAAGGAAATAAAACAGTTGTCATGAAGGAAAGTGAGTATCACGAATATAATTAAAAATACAATTAGAGTAAAGGTAAAATATTATTATGCTAAATTCTCGAAAATTATTTCACAATTGTTCCTACTTCATAACCCTATTTGGGAATGGGAATGTAAGAGGGAGTTAACTTGGTGGAATTTTTATGTGCAATAATTATAATGTACGCAAGGCAAAAGAGTGCTCTTAATTTCTCATTCACCCCTTTTCACGGAAGCGTGTAGATTTTCTTCAGCAATTATTATTCTAATTAATTGACCGTTGATTTGATGGTCGTCCGACATCCCACCGTGACACATGTGGATGTGGCCTAACCTCCAGTCGCGATCGCTCATAATTCAAAACAGCCCGCCCGACCGTACATGACGTTCACCATGTACATAGTTTTCGTCTCCATCAATAATCTATACTTTTCAATCCCAATTAGCCATGCTCACTTCTGGCTGTGACATCCTGCACTAAGATTTTGGTGCCGGTGACCCGCGTTAACTGACTTACGGACACAAAGTACCGGTCTCAGCATCTGGGCCTATGTCAAAAACGGCTCTGCGAAGCTTGCCGTGGCCTAGGCTTCAGCAGTAGTACTGATATGGCAGTACTGAACCGACAACTGGTGGCGATCGAGTAGTGAATTAAGACTTCGTTGAGCAGGAACAAACCAAAGAGGATTTGAAATTACAGGCAAAAGTTAGCATATCTCCTTTACATCAAATACATGTATATATATATATATATTATGTACAAGACTGATAAATATGTGTATATAGTGACATCCTTAATTTAAAGCTTCTTACATTTAGCTCATTGCATCAACTCTTTTACACGTGTGTGTACATATATATGTGTGTGTGTGTGTGTGTGTGGCATCTATATTGATGCATCCATTAGAAAAGTGGGCAACCAATGAGGGAGGCTGATGTTGATCGTAGGATTCAATCCAAGTGGACGAGAGGGAGAAGGTAGTACTGCCGACGGGGCTACTGTGCACCCACTTCTCCTCTTGTGTCCCTTTATTTGATCTCTCATGGATGCTCAATTGAGGAATTAAAATATATTATTGCTGGCTGCGATGTAAAGTCTTGATGAGAGAGAGAGAGAGAGTAAATTCATGGACAGAAAGCTTCATGATGTCGAGGAAAAGGAATTGAAAAGAGTGCTGTAAAAAACAAGAAAAAAAAGGGTGTAGGGGTAGACCCTGCAATTTAAAAATTAGGATGATTCTGCTATTTTTTCTTTTTTTTTTAAACAATGTAAAAGGACAATCAGTTCCCCCCCGGATAAGCCATCTATAAGAAAAGGGACCGCATGATTGGATTAATAGGAAAAATTACAGTGAAAATTTTTAAATATTTACTCTATTTTATAAATTAATTCTAAAAATTTTAAAATATTACATTCATCATAAAAATTCATAATTATTATAATGATAAGTTCTTTCCATAATAGAATGCTGATATAGCAATATATCATTTAATGTAGCACGCTTATATTTAATAAGGTCACTGACATGTTACATTGATGTCTTTTACGTAACTAAATTGCTGAGGTTGCATGCATACTAACATTAATTAATAGCTGTTGCACATATTTAATGGCAATTAATAAAAAGGAATTAATGTTATAATATTTTTAAATTTTCAGAATATAATAAGATATTTTTAAAATTTTAAAACTGATTTACAAGAATAACTTATACCTTCAAGAATTTCCCTATGATTTTCCACTATCTTAATCACTTGCATACATTATATTATCAGCATCCTCTGTACTTACATATATCTAGATACAATAATAGATATGTCAATTCCTCATTGGACATATGTGGCGTCCATCAGCAACAGAGGAAGCTAGGTGACACGTCTTTTTCTAGGGTTTATGAAAGCCCGTCTCCATCCCTGTTTAGGCTGTGCAGAATTCTTGAGAAGATTCCTGGTAATTCATTGGTTTCGATAAAAAAAAAACTCTTGAGAAAGATTACGAGTCAAGATTCTCTCCGCATATGAATCGTGTGAAATTAACTAGGCTTCCATCGAGATTGAAGATGTGATTGATGTTTGGCTCCAATAGGACCGAACCGAACTAATATCCTCGACTAAACGACACAGACTCTCCCACTAACTGTTGCCCCTTTTGTAAAACCTGAACTCCATTAACGATTTCCTTGGGATTTAAACCCATATAAAGAGTTAGGGCCATGTTCCATCTCCAATTCGACAGTATGATCCATGCAATGCTTTGCCATTTTCGCGTTGAAAAAAATAAGAAAGAAAAGAGATAACTCTCTGACACCCTCCAAACATTGGATCTTCTTCCTATTCTTTGGTACCAGATTCTTCTCTTTTTCTTTCATTTTTGCTCCTTTTTGCCCCCTTTTTCTGTGGGTGGATTTCCTCCTCCTCTTCTTCTTCTTCTTCTTCTTTTTTTTTTTGCTTTTTTTGGGTGTAAATTCAACAGAAAATTTTAGAGGGAAAAAAAGAACACGAGAGAGAGAGAGAGAGAATAGAAGAGAAGAAGAAGAAGAAAAAGCATAAATGCAGCTGCATTTGTGTCTGCCACATGTGTGCACCATCTTTTGTGTGCGTAGATCCATCCGCCCGCCTCTAGCGGAAGAGGAAAAACATACACACGGGGGTGTGCCCGACAGGAAGTGACTGTGGCCAGCCATGGACTGGTGAGCGTATGATGGAAATTCAACCTTGATTCGATCTGAGGCCGGCCATGGACTGGTAGGCGAGAACAAACGCTTGCCTTCAAAAAGTTCCCATCTCTCCCTTTTCTAACATGTTGTGAGCATGCAGTGAATCGGATTCTCCCTTTGCATCTCATCTTTCTTTTCTATCGGTTCCTTTTAATTCTCTTTTGCTTTCGATTTTCTTCTATCTCCAACTTTCTTGTGTCCGAAGCTTCGTCCGGCTCTCACCAACCCAGACTCGATCAGAATGGGCTTATTAGAGAATAATCTCTCTCAAGTCATGGGATTCTTCAATTTATAAAACCTTAAATTTTATAATTATAATATAAAAAGATAAAAGATTCTATACCAACCTAAGCAACACATGTTGATGTTTATAGGTATTTGTGGGTGGAACCCTTTTCGATCAGGTGAACTTTCGATATCTCTTGGGATGGTAACCTCACGGAATAGGACGACAGAAAAGTAAATCTCGAGTTGAGTCGGTGAAAGGGGGCAAAGATGGGGTCTTTTCATTAATGTGAGGGAGGGAGTCCTCGAGCACTGACATCAAGAAAGCTTTTGACAAATTGCCAGATCACATCATGTGCTCTTTGCTTAGTCGATGATCTGCTGCTGACATATTCTCATCACAAGCATGAAATCACACAGGAATTAAATGTAATATGCCTCCAATTTTTTTTAAAGATGAGATAATCTCAATTAGTAATAATTGTGATAATTATTAGAACGATTAATATTCATTTATTTATTAGTGATGGTTTGATTGATATATATATATATATATCTATTTCTTTATTTTTTGTCATATGATGAAACAGAAAGGAAATCGGACAACTTGTTGAAATAGTTATAATTCCGTTAATGACTGTTCCCTCCATCTTCTCCCTTGGAATCAGCATTCATCAATCACAGCTTTCCGTTGATGACTCTCGACATGATTAGCCCATGGACTTTTGGGGGCAAAATGGTCGCTTCCTTGATTCAATTACAAAACCTACCGACCGGTCACCTTCAGCCCTATTCGAATTCAACTGTGGTCGCTCCGAATCCGTAAGCTCTGTCCAGCAATCATTACCCTGAGCTAACTCCACTAAATGGAGAACTTGCTAATTGATCTTAAATGAATTCGACGGCCGCACGAAACCCATGTCAAGTTTGATGATGCAATCCATTTTCCTCGTCGTAAGGCAGCATTGTTAAAGGATTCCTCCACTAATTAAATTGGATTGATTCCTCATTGTCCATCTCTCTCTCTCTCTCTCTCTCTCTCTCTCTCTCTCCCCCTCTCCCTCTCCCTCTCCCTCTCTTTTCCATCTGATAAAAGGTTGTGGCTTGCTTTCAAAGCCCCACCTCCCCCCCCCAACCTACTTGTGCTTATTTATTTACATCTTCATTATTGCCTGGGGGTCGAGATTTAGTTGGCATGGAGCGAGTGGCCCAGATATGTTAGAGACCCGACATAGATGTGTACTAGGAATAGACCAGACCCTAAGTATTGCACAGGTCCACATTCGACCGTCCGAACCCAAAACATGAGCCCATGTGAGGATTGGGCCACCGATTGGGAAACACGAACATGGGTCACATGCTTCTCCGATCTAAGGTTCATACTGTCGTCTCAATCGAATGTGAGGGCATATCGAATGAAATCCCCTATCGTTATGTTGCTGTCGGGAACAGTTTACAGATTACGACAAAGAAAAAGGAATAAGAACAGATTGAGACGGCTGAGATTGATCAATCGCGGGCCGAATGCTGTGGAGCTAACTCCAAAATGGCCAGGGAAGGGATGGGTAGGGAAGTCCGGTCCAATTCCAATCCCACGTTACAATTTTTTTTCTATACAAATCCTGTTTTCGAATAAATTGTTAGGCAGGAGAAGATTGACCTTTTGGATTGATCCTGCCGTGCCGTAGACGCAGAGTATATTTATTACTCTATTCTCTTCCAGAAAATGACGATAAAGCTGATCTAATTAATAGTAATAATTACGATTACTACTCTGTAATTAACATTTATTCATTTTATATACTGTGCAATATGTAACCAAACATGACATTTTCTCCCTTTTCCACTGTATAGAAGAGACTCGATGGATCTGAAAACACAAATACGATAAGTGAGAAAGATAAGGCAGCAAAGAAGATGTTATTAGTAAAAGTGAAATTGGAAAAACTCTCAAATATCAGTATCAGTTACCACAACCTATTGCCTGCATAGCCATGTGCACGCAAGAAGACCAGGGAAAAAAAACAAGAAGAAAAACCGAGACCGAAGCATTAAATGGGAACTCCTATCACCGTACAGTTTGGCAGGGAGATTAGGCGGAATCATGATTCTATGTACAGCTCATGAGCCCTCTGAATCGCGTTCGAGCCGAGCACCCACCAACCGCCTCGGAATTAAAAATCCTGGACCTGACTTGTCCTCACCGTGGCAGAAAACTCTTCACGCCTATTGTACCTTCTTGCCCGGAAAATTTAATTGATCATGACTCGCCTGCTATGGCGTCATATGGGTTTGTTAAGGTATAAGACTTTTTTTTCCAGGATTGATTTTTCTCAATTGACATGTATCGAATCTGAGAGTATGCCGGAGGAGGAAATGCTGCAAACTATCTCTAGTAAGCCACATGGCTTGTGTTATTTCATCATCTTCCGACATTCTCTTCCATTAATTAAATATAATAATAATAATAAGATATTCTCTCTCATTTGCCTCTGCGTCTTGAAGCACATCCTCCTGACCATTTTTCTTCCCTTCCGATGGCTGACAGAACATCTGCTAATCTCTGAACTGAAAAAAAACAAAATAAAAAAAGGAAAGGAGAGAAATAACATCTGCTGACTCTGCCAGTGGGCCTATCAATGAGATCTACGGATACTACCAGAAAAAAGATCTACAGTCAGCGACCATATCATGTAAATTTTAAATGGTTGTGATTGAGATTTCATATGATATAAAGTTTTATAAAAAGGTATAGTCAGTAATTATAAATCATCATAAACTCGTCATTTTGATCATTTTACAAGTTGTTACACCAAAAAATGGAGTGTGGTATGCTTTTGAGTAAGAAAAATGTGGACTATGGATCTCCAATCCTGAACATGTACATGAGGAGTTAGTTAGTAATGTCTACTCGACCAAATTGTAAATTGGAACACGATCGAGAAACAAACAGCTGGCACAAGAACTAAGTACTCTAGCGCTCGGGGGGCTAGGCTGCAACAGGTCTATTGGTAGAGATCAGTCGCTGGGTTGTGCGGACGTTCCCAGGGGAAGTTCTTCCAGAGTGCACATGATTAGGCTTCTCTATCCAATGGATCGGGAGTACTTGGGACGAGTTTAGGAAGCTCAAGACTGAAAGTGACCCGAACTATAGATGATTAACCCAGCCCACCCTCAATCCAACCTGTTATCCCGCATAAAGGGCTTCTTGGGGGCTTCGCAGTAGTCAACCGGAGAAGAAAACAAACATAAAAGGCTTCCCTCTCGAGCGCGGCAATGCTTCCTGTTCATGGTTGTTAAAGAAAAAGCCCCTAATGTGGTCAAGGTCCCTCTAGTCCCCTCTTTTTGTTGTTGATTGTTTCACCTGCCACGGATTCATTAGTGCAGAGTATGGAAGTAGGAAGGCCAATATTGATTAATGGAGAAAGGAAGTTTGACTTCAAATTCTTGATCCGAAGCTACCCCTAGCCTCCTGAAAATCATTGTTGACTCTTCTGGGGAGCCCCATCTCCCCACAGTACGTCGCCTCCTTGGACTGATTTGTACGCCGATCGGACAATGCGCTCCGAAAAGTCTCCTCTTCCCCGCCTGCTGTTCTTTATCGGGCCGCAACCTTTTAAACTGTAGCAGGCCGACTGATCTTGGCTCTTCCTATGGCTGCTTCTTTTGAGATAGAGAAGGCAGGGGACATAAATGAGAACGGAGGGGATGTGCGGAGGACGACGGCGACCAACAGGGTAGTTGGGGCGGACGGATTTCGGCCGGCGAGGCTGAGCCCGGCTGCGCGTCTGTTCCACGCCCCGAAGTTCAACTGCTGCATACTGGCGATCATGGGCTGCAAGACTAGCATCGACCCTGACGTGGTCAAGGCGGGGCTCAAGGAAACCCTGCTCCGCCACCCCCGCTTCTCCAGCAAGATGGTACCTTTTTATTGCTCAGTTCAATTTACGGTTAGATTTTCGCAAAAAATTCATTCGTTTTCGTTTGATCGAAATGAGGAAGACCGGAGCTTCTCTGTTCTTCAGTGAAGGAAGTTGTCGCCTCGCAAAATGCAAAATTGGTTGGCCCTTCATCTAAATCTTATATCTTGCCGTAGTTTTATGTTTTATTCTGTATGAAACTTCCTCTAATGGTGTCCTGTATGTACATAGCTTCCTCAGAAATCATCCAGTAAATGAGCTAATGTCCGCAAATAGCCACCATTGCGATTTCAAAGAAACCGTTCCTTAGGGTTTTTTTCCCCCTTGGGCTGCTCTGGAAAGTATTGTGAATTGATCATGACGCAAGCCACTAGCCTTTGGTTGCAGCTGCTTTAGTTTCCTTGCGTACCGCATTCTCACAGAATATCTTTTTGCTACACCTGTTATAACTAAGGTTGGAGATGTGAGACGAGGCGGGAGGATGAAATGGGTCCCAACCGAGGTAAACTTAGACGACCATGTCATTGTCCCCAGTGTCGATCGGGACATGGACTCCCCCGACCGGTTTGTGGAGGACTACATTTCCTATCTCACCAGGATCCCTTTAGATTCATCACGGCCTTTATGGGAACTCCACCTGCTGAATGTGAGGACCTCGGATGCAGAGGCTGTGGGGATATTTCGGATCCACCATTCAATGGGAGACGGGGCATCGCTCATGTCTCTCCTCCTTGCCTGCACCCGGAAAACCTCCAATCCTGAAGCACTCCCTACAGTGCCTGTGCAGAGGCGGGCAGGCTCTGGAAGATCTTCGGGCGGGTTCTGGTGGTTCTTCTTGGCCATCTGGGCGGCTGTCAAGTTGATCTGGAATACTTTAGTCGATGTTGTTCTATTTTTTGCGACGTTTCTCTTCCTTAAGGACACGGAGACTCCTATTAAAGGTGATCCCGGGGTCGCCAAGACTGTTAAGAGATTTGTGCACCGCACAGTTAGTCTGGATGATATAAAGCTCGTGAAGAATGAGCTCAACATGGTACATTCTTACCAGCTATTCCTACTATCTGAATGATTTGATGCTCCAAATTTTAAATGGTCTTCTTGCCATGCTGGTGTCGTGTTGTTTTTAGACAATCAACGATGTAATATTGGGAATGACTCAAGGAGGACTCTCTCAGTATTTAAATCGTAGATATGGTGAGATAGTTGAGCTACCAGAGCATCTATTTGCGGAAGCTAAATTCTGCTGAGCTGAATTTAGTGCTCCACTTTACTCGCAGCTGCTGATGCGAAGGGTGAAAATGGCACGAACAACAAGAATATTAACGTCCCAAAAAATATGCAGCTCAGGGCAACCATTCTCATAAACCTCAGACCTACTGTTGGCATTCAGGTAAATGCATGTCTCGTATGCTCACAACAGATTGTTTGAAATTTTCTTTTTGGTCGGAGTGATACAAATGGATTTGGATTGAGATTGAAACTTGCCGGGTGATACCTGTACTACCATAGAAGCACTCTTAGATCAGTTGGCTGCAGCTTTTCAAAGCTAATATCCATTCTTTCTAATGGAACTCAAAACAGGCTCTGAGCGACATGATGGCTAAGAAGTCAAAAGCTAAGTGGGGAAATTGGATCGGCTATATTGTCCTTCCTTTCTCTATTGCCCATCAAGAGGATCCGCTGGAATACGTTCGTCAAGCTAAAGCTACCATTGATCGGAAGAAGCTCTCCCTTGAATCCATCTTCACATTCATATGTGCTGAGATTGTGCTCAAGATCTTTGGAGTGAATGTAAGTGCACACTCTTCTCATCGAGGATAAGAAAAAGTTTTCAGTTTGTTAAAGGAAAAAAGGCACGTTTATGGAAACGGAAACATTTTCCTGCCAGGTTGCAGCTGTTATAGCACATAGGATTCTTTCGCAGACATCAATGGCCTTCTCGAATGTTGTCGGCCCTCTCGAGGAGATCAGCTTTTATGGTCATCCAATGGCTTACCTTGCTCCTAGCGTCTACGGTCATCCTCATGTACGACTACTTGATGCTCTCATCGGCTTGAAAATTGATTCTTTCTTTCACAAGTCCAAATTTACCCTGTCCAAGATCACTCGCGGATCTCTTTCTATATGCAGGCCCTGACAATCCACTACCAGAGCTATGCGAACAAGATGACAATTTCTCTAGCGGTGGACCCTGAAGCTATTCCCAACCCTTACCAGCTCTGTGATGACCTGGAGGAGTGCCTCAGTAGCATCAAGGCTGCTGTTCTCAGGAAAGACAAAGCGCCAGTATCTGCCGAACCATAGCATGGATCTTTTCCTGATGTCTTTATATGTTTTGACCGGACAAGAATCAACTCAGGTCACATATTCATGTCCAGTGAAATTCTTTTGCTCGGAGCCGCTGGAAGTCTTTAATCTGGTAGGTTCTAGCTATTGTTCATGTTGCTCAACAGCATTGCTTTTGTTGGGAATTCTTCCATGGGCATCCCTTTTGCTAGGCCATTTGATTGTTATATTTTCTGTAAAAGAAAAATCTGCCGTTGTAAGTTTTCCTGATGAATTGAGATTTACTATCTTTATATCATGTGTCTATCTGGGTCTAAATACCGAATTAAAGTAAAAAATCAGTTTGTGAGTCAATATTTACTTCTATCCCGTAAGATCCTTGGCAAAAACTGCAGAGCTGCTATGGTGATAGATCTAGGAATTTAGTTCAAGAGAGGCAAAATTCAAAGAAGGCAAACCAACGATATAAGACAAGTTTATGCGGTTGAAACTAAAACAAAATCGGTAAAATATATACGATCTTCCTTTTTTCCCCGAGCATAAGTTGCAATTGCCTTCATCCCGTAAATTCTCAATGATCCTGATTAGAAAGTACTGTGCTTCAAATCATCTTCAGAAGATTGACTTGACTTGCGCACAAGATGCCAGTGATTAAATCTCGAGATATCAGGAGCAGGGGCATCTTTGTCCTGCAATTACTTCCTAGATATGCTTCTTAGTTTTTAGACCAAGATTTCCCGACACATCTGCAGTCCCATGCTCTGAATATTTTTGTCTCTGTTACCTCAGAAATTCTTGAATGTGCAGAACAACTTCTGCTCTACTTCCTTGTACACGGAAGCTGAGTTCCACTGAAATCCATCCTCAAGAAGAATGCAGGTTAACCTTGAATCCCATCCTTCCTCCACATTGGGACGGACAGGAAAATGAAAGGCTCTGCTGGTTGAACAAATCATTTCTCCTCTCTCTCTCTCAATAACAGATCAGTTACTATTGGTCGAACTAGCTGTAGATAGTACAGGTCGAGGAGGTGGGTTTGAGGGAATCCGACCGACTGATGAGAAAAAGGGTTAGAGCTGACATGCCGTGGACTAATCTGCAATCATAGTTTCTCAGGCTCAGGGAGTTAAATGCAGTGCACCCATCAGTTCAGTGTGGGCATTCCGACAAAGCAACCATGTCGTGACACGTGGCAAAATATTCAATGTCGGTCGACCTCAGTTGCCCTTTTCCTCGAAAGGGGGGAAATGGGCCTCGATTGGGCCACAGTGCTTCCCTTTGTCCTCAGCTGAGGCAGGTCCATATATATACATATATATATTTGTATGTATGTGTGTTTTGAACTTACAACTTACAGTACAAGGTCAATCCTGACTGATTTACTGAGAATAAATCTCACCTGACGGTCAATTCTTATCTTTAAACTACATGGGTCCACTTTCCAGTCGAGGTTGGGAAGTGCAATAATTAGCCCCCGGCGTTTCATTTGTCCCATAGTGTAAGTACACCATTGAATTCTCCGGTACACTCTTTCATCTCTCTCTCTCTCTCATGGAGTCGTCCTCTTCGTTTTGGCTGAACAATATTCTCGAAAGTAAGCATATGATTCTTTCTTCTAGAAGGGTCAATTAAATGCATGCCAACTGCTCGATCTTTTATGCATCGCCCATTTAATTACGATTCCTAACCAAAAGTAAATAGGCAATGGTCATTTCTAGTTGAGTTTCGAGCATCGAAGTGGGCGCTTTTTCCAATTTTTATTGTACAAAAAGCGCTTCCTTTTGTCGATCCATTTTTCTCTCATATGTCCATTGCATAAGAGGTTGATAGAGACATTTCTTTTTTTCTTCACCCATTGATGTTGATCTCCCACCCAGAAGAAAATACAAACACTCCCACAATTCCAATCGATCAGGCAAGACAAAAGGGCTCCAAGACAGTCCTCTCCAGCTGTGCTATGTAATACACACATATACAGACAGGCACTTACAGACATCACCGATTGTGTCTCTATCCCTGACGATTAGAGGGAAAGAAATTGGAAATCGGAACAGGGTTTTATATGGAGCTATGAAAACTCTTAGATATCATTATCAAAACAGATGCCGGGGCCGGGGCCGTTGATGGAAACACCGGAACAACTCATATAATGATCAACGAGAGACTGAACTAGTAATAAAGAAAATTTGGGTTTAAAACGGGACTGAGCATATAGGACTAACACTCACTCGATCGGTTTGCAGTTTCTGTACAAATGATTAGCTGCCTTCATTTCACCTTCTAAACTACGAGAAACTGATCAACAGTTGAGCTGTGCAATCGATCGGCACATATATGTTTAGAACAGAGAGAAAGTACACGTTTTGTCTTCACATATGGAGTTGATTGTGAACGCGAAGAAAAAGTGATGGCAATTTGGGCTCCTCAACTCACCTGCATTCCCACCCCTCCGGGACCATTCTCTCTTCTTACCAGCAGTAGTGGGGGCTCAGATGGTAGCTGGCACCTGTGCACAAGCACAGCAACCAAGTGTTGCGATCACAGAGCGCCACGTGTAAGACAGCCATTGGCTAATTCTTCCCATCAGGACAAGAGTGGAGTTGTGAATGAGTGAACCCTGTCGTGTCCACTCATTAAAAGGGGCTTCCCCTTTACAAAATCTCTTTCCCCATATGGGAATTTCTTGAGGTTTTCATGCGCTGCCTCCTAGTGTTCAGTTCACATTCACCACAACTCATAACCCAAAAGAGACCATATGCCTGCCCATTTTCCCTTTTTCCCATCTCATCTTTTTGGTTGAAATTCCCTCTCCTTTGCTTCGCTTTACAACTAAACTCCACATTGCTTCCTAAGGGTCTTCCTGAAAGCTATTTGGTCCCAACAATTATTGGCCTATTGCCCTTTCTTTTCCCCCCTAATATAAATGAGGCTTCTGGTGAGATCTTCCCAGTCCGAAATCTCCATCATCTGGCAAGTTGGGTTACAAACTTACAACATGGATCCAGCCAAAAAAACACAAAAAATCAACACCAATCTAAGTTTTTGATAAAGCAGAGAAACCAATTGCTGTCTCTCAAATTTTGGAGAGAGAAAAAGTATTATAAGATTCAGTGTTTTAACTTTATCGTTTTGAGATAACTGGGGCTTGGTTGCGCTGAGTTTCGTGGAGATCTTGGATTGCTAAATCATTGGCCAAGCGGGTCATCAGTCTATCTGATTTCGATGGCCTCTTCTCGTGGCACTCGGATTTACTGATCGCTCGTGGCTGTTTCTAGGGCTCCTGCTAGGGTTCCTATGAACATTAGAGAAAGTCAATAGCTAGCTTCAGGCGGTGATGATCTAAATCATACCTCCAGTTTTTAAACCGAATATCATCGAGAGAGTATATGAGTAAAGTGAAACGTAAAAGGGTTTGAGGCGAATGTTGATTGTGGTTGATTTAGTTGATCAGTTTCGGACTAATTCAATCGGGTAAGGACTGATTTCATGATGTACACCAATAATGTGCACTGATGGAAAAAGATAAATATGCACGCACGACATGCTCTGGACAATTTCGTTTGTCGATGCTTTCGCCAATCTTTTAATTTTTTTATATTATAATCATAAAGAATTTTCTCTCACAATTAAAAAAAACATTTTTAGACACTGTTCTCTCCTTATACGAGCCTTCATAATTCTGTTTTTTTTTTTTTTTGCATTCGATGCCATGTAAGACTCCATTCTCTAATTGTGTCTGTCTTCTGTGTTTGCGAAAGGGGCAAAAGTTAGGTTTGACACTTTTAATATAATGTTTGTTTAATCCCAAATTGCAATGTGATGGAGAATAGCCCTTTCCACTTCCCAAGAGAATTTGAATACTTCGATCGGATTGGAATTTCGAATCTATCGCTCCATCTTACAACTATCAGATACCTCCCATCATCTCATTCGATGAGGTCAGATCCAGTGTAGTAGTGGTCTTTTCCTGCTCTCTCTCTCTCTCTCTCTCTATATATATATATTTGCATATGCCACGATGATCGAGTTGTACCAGAAAATAATAACTGAGTGGAACATAAATAATGCCTAAAAATTATATAATGGTATATTGTATATGCCGTGGTGGCATGACTGGTCGTGATTTGCTGCCATAAATGTGTAGAAAAATACACTTTCCTTTCCTATAAATGCAAATTTTGATATAAACGATCAATATTTTTTAATAGGAAAAGCTATATAGAAGTTCTAAAAATTTATCCATTTTTGTAGGTTAATCCAAGTTAAAAGTTTCAAAATATCATATTCAATTATATACATTTAATTTCGTTATGTGATTAAGTTATATTTGTTAGTCGTTGTTAAATATGTACATGCTGCCATTTATTAATGCCCACATAATTGACATGATATGAGTCACGTTAGTAACTTGATGCCATGTCATCGTGCCACGTCATTATATTTTTGCAACATTAAAATGACATGCCAGCATATAAATTATTGTGTCAACAAATAAATGACGCATCAACACATTCATTATGAAAATCGATATCTATAGCTTAATATTATAGTAGAACCAAATATATATATATATATATATATCTGAATAAGATATTTTAAAATTTTTATAACAAAATTTACAATTTTTTAGGATTATTTTTTATAATTCTAATATATACGTAGTTACATTTTATCCAATTACTTTAAATTCCATTTAAGTTTAGTTAAATAGTAAAATTATTCTAATAATAAATATTCTAAATATAAGATTAAAACTTTAAAATCCTAATTAAAAATATATTTCCAACAATTTTCACCTACCCATATATATCAGTATTATTGGCAACCTTTAAAGGAGAGGTATTGTATTATACCTAGAGAGAGTTGAGGAATATATTTGACCTTTTCTTTCTTTAAAATAAAAAATTCAAACTTCCATAATTACGAATTAATTATTGTAAAAGATACCCTCAATTCATTGGTTAATTAGGATCCAACCAAAACTTCCAATTCTCAGTGGACATGGAATTGAACATCAAATTGACAATAATTAACTCGATCTATTGGCTCTAGTGGGTCTTTTTCCACCTTTCGTTTCGAGGCATCGAATTATTCAATCGATTGAATTAATCACTCTCACCGTGTGATCATTATGATCACGACCGTTGGATCTTGATCGCACAGGTTGAAGATTTTATGTTTCCTCTTTCTACTAAATTCTCCGGGGAATACCATTAGGTTCGCGTCTCCTCCCGCACATACGCTGGGTAAGGAATGTCCAATAATATCGGGTGCTTCATCAGACCCATTTACAAATTTTACATCTGATCGGTAATTTCTTGTGTTACGTGGCAATTGCATGATATCTCTTAACCCGAACTCACCTCACCTTTAGATAGCTCTTAGGGCCACAAGGGGTTGCAGAAAGTGCAGGGCGTCGACCTCCTTAATCTTGATCGTAGGATGTCAGAGCCCCGACAGTGAGAATGACGTTCGATCGCCTACCGTTCACAGCCATATCCATGGACCTTGTCGCACAGAGAGATTAAGTTACCTGCCGTGGATGGAATCCTGTGAGTCGGGACGGGGAATGGCGGCTGCAAATTAATATACTCTTCGTCGCAAAGACGATGCTGCAAAGGGTCTTTTCCCACCCTTATCTCCAGGGAGTCCGTCTCTTTAAATGGCACCTCCCGCTATTCTTTAACATCCGAGCTCCACTCCTCATTGAATAAATGTCTGAATCCTCATGGCATGGAATCTGTGTTCTCCACCCGAGGACAAACGAATATGGACCCGCGTGTTGTCCAAGTGAATCGACAGAGAAGAGACCGGAGAGTATGCTGACTGCGAGCAATTGGTGATGAGGAGTTCGAACATCGAAGAGCAGCTGACGACTGCGCAGACAAGCATGTCCCAGGCTACCGGCTGGGTGCATTCCTCTGTGCAGTGCACCGCAAACCTTGCATATCAGAATTCCACGAAAAGTATTCCATATAACGAGTTTTTTTTTTCCCGGATAAAATAAATTATATATGATTTTCGAAAGATCCAAACACAGGAAAAAAGCGAAAATGGGGAGAAAAAAAAAAGGGGAGGATGGTGACAAAAGAGACTGGGAGAGGGCGCATCATCGATAGATAGAGAAGGAAATGATGGGGACCCCATTTCCAACCTTTTGTCCTCACGCTGAAATGATATTAGAAAGTGCCAAGATTAATGCAAGGAATATCCTCGAAATACAGCAATTAAGAAATAGAAAGCTTGTGCCCATCATAGCACTGGAGATAGCTGGTCTTTGATAGTAATATTGTGATTCTATTCTTACTATTAAAATCTAAAATTTGTTGTTTTTTTCCCCTATTATATAGTTTTTGGGCTAGAATGATTATGATACCTCTAAGTGAAATAGTTTTATAATGGTAAAAAAAATCTTAGACTAATCCACGAGAGGCACAATAAGTGGTCAGTAATTTTCTTTCCTGAAAGATCCGAGGATGATGACTGTGATCAATGCGAACAACCTCATTCTTGGACTATATTTATCGTGTGAAATTTGTGCTAGCAATTATAAATATATGGTGAAACTCTTACTTTCTTTCCCCCCACACTTACTGCCTCTTCCTCCTTCGTGGAGCTCCGTTTTTCCAGCGTCTAAGACGGTCTCCTTCTCCAGTCTCTGCGAAGTGTTCTACTGGAACTTGACTCTCAGCTTCGGGACATCAAAGAAGCAATTTTGTGAAGCTACTGCTACCTGGGAGTCGTTCAATTTCAGGGGAAAATGTATGCAAACACGGGACTAATGTCCCCCTGCTTCCAGAATCTGTCTCAGGAAGTTCAACAGCTCGACGATTTCTGCAAGCCCCAGAGGCCTAATGCTCCTTTGGTACTCTTCCTCCTTCTCTTCTTCGCATTCGCTTCGGGGGGTCTTCGCTCTAAAGATGTCCCCTTTTCTCTCTGTCTATCTTGAGTGCTGGTCTTACCGATGTTTCATTACCATTTCCTGATTCTTGACTGAGGTTTTGCCCCGAACGCTCGTTGAACATGTTAGTTTTGATTAGTTCTTTGTTGAGTGCTAGTGGAGATGGATTCGTACTGTACGAGTACGATTTTGAGCAGCATCTCGAGAAAATGATGAACAAACAGATCAAAACCCCAAATGCGAGTAATTAAGGGTTAGATGATCCTTTTTCATAAGTTCAGTAATGCAGACGATTGCTTCTCAAAAAAGAGTCTTTCATTTTACGGGCAAAACAAAATCTTTTGGTGCCTACTGTGGATGCCCTGAAATTTCTTGAAAAAAAAAATTGTTTGTTAAGCAATGCACTGGACTTCGATTTGTTGTAGTTTGGACTAACCTGCATCTAATATCTGTTGTATGGAAGAAATTTTATGTCAGAAGGACATTCACTGCAACAGGCGGAAGGTTTTTCTTACTTTCTGAACCACTTCTTAGCAAACAAAGAACAAAAAAGGAAATGGTTGGAGGCTTTTCTTTATAGGTTTTGATCTCTATACAGAAAACGTAAAAGGGGAGCATGTGCAGAAAAGAACTTTTCAATTTCCATGTCCTGTTAGGATTTTCCCATTTTCTTTCAATTTCTGATGCAAACCAAGACTGGCCTTGGTCATCTTTCCTGGCTGAACGTGAGTTGAACTTACTGGGGCATCTAGAATTGGCAAAAAATGAGATGCGTGTTGAAGATAAGCAAAAAAGCTAATCCACTCGTTTTATCATTAACATCCAATGAGCTTATTTTGGCCCTTTGGCTGAGTGGTGCAGTGTAATGCTCCCTTTTTGCCATGGGATACTATTTCTGGGAAACAAACCTTTATTTGGTTTAATGCTGAGATTGGCTTTGCAGTTTTCTTGCTCAAGGGGCAAGATGGCGGTGGGTGTTTGTTTTTCTAGAATTATTTCTAGTGTTATTCTTACAAATTAGCCTCCTTAATAAAGTTTAAATGATTTAATTTGGTTTCTTCTCTCAGCTAACAGTCAGTGATTTTATTTGCTAAAATTTTCTGATATCATTATTCTTCATTTGTTTGTGTGCACGTGCTTCTTTTAGAGCAAACTTGTTCAGCCATCTATCGTAACAGAGTATGACCTTGGTGGGGAAGGAGATCTATTCAAAGCTCCGGAACCCATAATAGAAGAACCAATCATGGGACTTGATCCAATTTCCGCAGCCATTTCTATGATATCTTGTGGGGACAATTCTATCCTGTCCCAAGACCTGAAGGTTGCGGATATCACCTCACTTCAGAGTGAGCCTCTCTTCAGTGAGGTCTACTATGAGTGTCATAAGGATCTGTTGGAAAAGGCTGCAACTGAGACATCTTTCTATGAGGCCTTGGAGATTAAGATTCCACCTCCGAAGATTGATGGGAGTTGGTCCATGGTTAATGAACTTCCTCTTGACTCACCTTTCCAAAAGAGTGTCAGCTCAGGATGTCTAAGCTCAATGGACTGGGTTAATGGATCTGCTCTGAAGCCAAACTTTCTGGACTTACCTGGGCTGGATCTTGGAGCTGTTTATGGGATGCGAAGGGCGTTCAGTGAAGGAGACATTAAGGTGAAATTCACTTTCTTTGGTTATACTTCAGTGTCAGTTATCCATTTTTTGGTATATCTTTCTCCATGCCTATATAGAGTACATTGAGATGGACATAATTGCATCTTCTGTGATAATTACAACCGATTTTTTCCACCTAGAAACTAACAAAAATTTTAGCTCTACCATGTTCTGTTTTACACGTTAATTTTGCAGTAGAAGTAATTTGATTTAGTTGAAAATGGGTATTATCTGTTTATCAATCCATAACCACAATGTATACTCCACTTCTTTCCTCCACTCCACTCTGTGGTATATATGACTATTATGACTAAAAGTTGCATCTCTTACCATTAGTTATTATTTTTCTTCCATGTTGAATTTTGGTGCTTGGTCTTGACCATTCATCAAGCACTCAATTTCTCAATCTTTTAGTTAGTTTTCAAACAAATTATTTTTCCATTAAATCAAATGATTTGTTGACATGATGATTGAAGCATATGGGACTGAGAAACTTTTAGATGTTTCTGGCTCATTTCGACAGGATAGGGCTGGGTCGTTCATTGACACTCAGTTTTTATGACAGACTCTTAGTAGTGGAAATGATGCTAATACTAGCCTAATCCATTCCCCTCTTGAGCAACCGGTGTTTATCAGCAACTGCACCTCTGAAGAACGCTGGGAGAAGCTCTCACGATACAGAAACAAGAAGACAAGGCGAAACTTTGGGAGGAGGATCAAGGTAAACTTACCTGATTATCTCATGATTCATCTCCATCTAGGAATCTCTCAACTGGTTTCTTGGTTTTTCTGAGGACCTATTTGTTTAACGGACCGTTTTGTCAAAGAAATCTTGTAGGGCAGGTTACCCTGTGGTGAACACGGTTCATATTCTCGGGATCTTGGAAACCTGTTTTTCCATTCATTGCATATTTGGACCAAACCTCTCCTTCAGCACTCCTTCAAGTTCCCCTCATCAAGAGCTCTGCTAATACTTAATTAATGGCAAGGTTTTGGTGTCAGTATGCTTGCAGGAAGGCCCTAGCTGATAATCAGCCTAGGATCCGAGGAAGATTTGCAAAGACGGAGGAGCTTTATGTCTCCAAGAAGCAATAACTCTTTGATCCATCACAGCTAAAAATAACAAGGAAGCTTTAGCGGAGGATGTTAGCTTTACAGGTTCTCAAGTATTATTTGGATTCAGGTGTGATGATGATGACGTGACTCAAGAGACATAGGACATGTGAGTGCTTAAACCTGTAAGGCTAATATTGTAGTAACTTTCTCAGAAGGCCTGGAAGAATTGGAGTGGTGTCTATACTTATGGGGTATGTTGAATAAAGAAGAGCCTGACGTGGCATAATGTGTTCCTAACGCTTATCATGCTTACTTAAACTAATGAAGTGGAATATGGCAGCGATTTGTGGTGTATGCTGTCTGGTTGATCAGTTCTATTTCATATTTTTGGATCCGAATGTATGCCCATGTCCCAGGTTAGGAGACTCTGTCAATCATAACTTGCAGTCAGATCTGTCAGCTCATGTCCATGGATTCATCAGTCCTGCTCCGGAGCAAGCAAAGAGGGATCTGCTGATCTATTGCTGTCGGAGGCCGTAAAAGAGATCAAGCACCCGCTTTGTTTCTTAGCTGCTTGAAGGCAGAGAATATGGCGAGCAAAAATGATGATCAAAACTTGAACAGAGAGAACATTGTTAATGGAGATCGAACAATCTGTACCCTTAGGAGAATGAATTGGTGTGCTCTTGGTCTGGTCCACGACTTTTTCTCTATTCGGGAGTTCCATCGGCCCTTCAGGGGGCCGCCGGCTTCAGAAGCTTTAGGGGGTCTATTCAAGCTCTCCAAATGGCAATAATGCATGATTAGTTAATGTGTGGATTAGATCATTAGATCCAGCAAGAACTCTTTTGCTGTGAGTTGACGGTACGCTGCACTACAGGGGCAAAATGAATCGCATACAAAAATTCTGGGCCAAAATATAATTGACCTCCGGTCGTTAAGCTCTGTTCCTTCAGATGACTTAACGAACGTTACTGGAAATAAGGTGAAGCCATGAACCTCTGTTTGTCCTCTCCCGCCAAATTCTCTCCTCTTCCTCCTCCATCTCAAGTCCTCGTCTCTTCCTCATCAAAACCCCCAGCGACCCTCTCATTTCGACTGCTCTCCGATCCCCAACCTCTAGACAGCCGTCTGATCACCACCCACCTTGATGCGGGTCACCTCCGAGATGCGATTTCTGCCCTCGATTCCATGGCCCGACGTGGGTCCCACCCGGACCTCATCACCTACTCCCTCCTGCTCAAGTCCTGCATCCGCTCCCGGGAGTTCCATCTTGGTAGGCACGTCCGCAGGCGGCTCGAGGAATCGGGGATCGAGCCTGACTCCGTCATCCTCAACTCGCTCATCAGCCTCTACTCAAAATCTAACGACTGGGAAGAGGCTGAGGAGGTCTTCTGGAGCATGGGAAGTGACAAGAGGGATCTGGTTTCTTGGAGCGCTATGATCTCCTGCTACGCTAACAACAAAAAGGAGCTGGAAGCAATTGCTCTGTTTCTTGATATGCTGGGAGAAGGTTTCGGTCCAAACGAGTACTGTTACACGGCAGTTATTCGGGCATGTTCGACCCCTAAAACGGCTGCCATTGGTGATTCTATTTTCGGGTTTTTGACGAAACAAGGCTATTTTTATTCTGATGTCTGTGTTGGGTGTGCCTTGATAGACATGTTCGTGAAGGGGAGCGGCGATCTGTACTCGGCCCTCAAAGTGTTCGAGAAAATGCCTGAGAGAAATGTAGTTGCTTGGACTCAGATAATTATTCGGTGTACTGAGCTGGGTCACCCTGAGGAAGCGGTGGATCTGTTTTTGGACATGCTGTTGGAAGGGCAGATGCCCGACAAGTTCACAGCCAGTGCTGTTCTCTCGGCCTGTTCCAACCTAGGAATTCTGTCGCTTGGGTTGCAACTGCATTCTTGGGCTATACGATCAGGACTGTATACTGATGTTTGTGTTGGCTGTTGCTTAGTGGACATGTACCAGAAGTGTGGTGCAGGAAGTTCCCTGAGTGATTCAAGAAAGGTGTTTGATAGGATGCCCAGTCATAATGTCATGTCTTGGACGGCAATTATCGCGGGATGTGCTCAATATGATGAAAATAAGGAAGCCATTGGACTATTCTTGGAAATGATTAAAGGTCCTATCAGGCCAAATCAATTTACATTTGCTAGTGTTCTCAAGGCATGTGCAAGTGTTAATACTGGTATGCAGGTATATTGTCACGCAGTGAAGTTAGGAATGTCAGGTGACAATTGTGTGGGGAATTCCCTTATCAACATGCTTGCCCGCACAGGAAGGAAAGAAGATGCCCGAAAAGCTTTTGAGTCACTTTTCCTGAAGAGTTTGGTGTCTTATAATACGATGCTCGATGCATATTCCAAGAGTTTGAATTCTGAAGAAGCCCTTTCACTCTTTCATCAAATCAAAGGCATGGGAATGAATCCTGATGCTTATACTTTTGCAAGTCTCTTGAGTGGTGCAGCCAGTGTTGGAGCAATCCATAAGGGAGAATTAATCCACGGTCTGATTGTTAAATCAGGGCTTGAGTTGAATGAGTGCATATGTAACGCTTTGATCTCTATGTACTCAAAATGCGGAAATTTAGATGCTGCTTTACAAGTTTTTGAGCAAATGGGAGATGCGAGGAATGTAATTTCCTGGACATCAATGATAATGGGATTCATGAAACACGGGTTTGCTAAGAAGGCTTTGGATACATTTGGCAAGATGCTTGAGATAGGTTTACGGCCTAACGAGATAACATTTGTTGCAGTTTTATCTGCTTGTAGCCATGTTGGTTTGGTCTCTCAGGGAAAGAGGTATTTTGAGTCAATGCAGAAAGATCATGGAATCATCCCAAAGATGGAGCACTATGCTTGCCTTGTCGATTTACTAGGCCGATCTGGGTCACTTTTCGAAGCATTTGAATTTATCTCTTCAATGCCTTTTGAACCTGATGCCATAATATGGCGTACATTTTTGGGAGCTTGTCGGGTCCATGGGCACATAGAGCTCGGCAAAAAGGCTGCTAGTATGATTCTTGAGCAAGACCCAAACGATCCTGCAGCTTATATTCTGCTGGCAAACTTGTATGCTTCCTCGGGTCGATGGGAAGAAGCTGCAGAAATCAGAAAGATGATGAAGATGAACAATCTGACCAAGGAAGCAGGTTGTAGTTGGATAGAGGTGAAAGGCACGGTGTTCAAATTCCATGTGGGTGACACTTCAAATCCTCGTGCTCTGGAGATTTTCAGGGAGCTCGATCGGCTAGTTATCGAGATAAAGAAAATGGGTTATGTTCCGAATACCGATTTCTTTATCCACGATGTGGAGGAGGACGAAAAAGAGAAGTACTTGTTCCAACACAGCGAGAAATTAGCTGTTGCATTTGGGCTTATAAGCACTTCCAGGCCAAAACCGATCAGGGTGTTCAAGAACCTGCGGATTTGTGGAGATTGTCACTCTGCAATCAAGCACATATCAAAGGCTGCGGAGAGGGAGATCGTGGTTAGAGATGCAAACCGGTTCCACCATTTCAGGGACGGGAAATGTTCCTGCAATGATTACTGGTGACTCTGCGGTGCCTATGTTGCCTATTGATCAACAGTAGAATTTGTCTAAAGCTGGGGACAGCCTTGTCTCGTGTTCGAGTGTGAACACCGTGCTTTCGAAGCTGCAGAAAAAAAAAAAAAATCAACTCTAGAGGAAGGGTAACTCACTCGGACCGGGCCGAGTCTGTTGATGTAAATAAAACATACATACGTTCAGAATAGTTATGCTACGCGTTGGGCAGGTGGATAGCAAGCAATCGAGTCATTCCAATCCTTCCAGGGCTATTGATTGCTTAGCTGTTCTCCAATGCAGAAACGACAGCGGATAACCGACTTCAAATCACAGAGTTACACGTAAATCCACGCCAATCATATCTCGCGTTGGCCCACCAAAACTAGTCAAATAAAGGAAAATTTTAAAGCTCATCAAGAGAAATCAAATTGTGATTCAGTGTATTGATGTCGATATTACTTTAAAATGTTACAATTTTTAAATTTTTTTCCCATTTTATTTTTATATTATTGTCTCTTTTGTCAGAAAAAAAAAAAGGGGAAGACGAAATTTCCAAGAATTAGGTTAAAGGAGAGCAAAAAGATTTGGCCGCCTGACACAAGGGGTAAGCGATGGTCAATAATTTCAACGACGGGGCCACGCAGGTTGTGACACGTGCTGGTGAGGACCGACAAGTCAACATCCTTCCGTCCATTCCTTGTCAGACCCCGCTGAGTCGGCCACGTTACCGGCTTCTAGAGTCCATGTATGGGCCCCGCACTACCAGACGAACGGAATCACTACTTGGAGGTTCTAGGACTCCACGTGTCCGGGAGTGAATCTGAGCCGTCCCTGTCCACATCACAAAATCCCGGTTAGCGGCATTGGAGGACAACATGTGGCGACCGCCCATCGTATCCAAGCCACGGAGGCTTCGATTCTGTTCTTCCGCCCGCCTCCTCGGGAAGCTCTTAAGTTTCCATTCCATGGCTTCCCGCGACATCCTGTGATTCTGAAAGCAGGAGAATATCTCTGCCGCAGCCTGAGAATGACGCCTCGGACGAGGAATCGCTGCCATAGGGTCACCGTTGTCGGAATGACGGTGGGTCGTCGCCCCCAGCGGAGGTTCAAGCTTCGGCGACTGAAGTTTGTGAGGAAGATCAGCCCCTTAAGCAGCAGAGCGCGTGATGGAGTCGAACCGCAAGAAGCTTCAGCTGGTGAGAAGCCGACCGAGATATCACTCTCCTCCCAATCCGATCAGTCCTCGGAAAATGACACCGTTTTGCCTTCAAAACTAAGGGATGTGTGCTTAAATGCTGCTAGTTTGAGGACGATTTCTCTGTCCCACGGCTTTGTTTCGGTTATTGGAGGGAGAAGAGAGATGGAGGACGCGGTGACGGTGGAGCTGAAGTTTCTAGACGGTCGGTACGATTTCTTTGGGGTGTACGACGGCCATGGTGGGCCCCAGGTGGCGCAGGCCTGTGCCAGGAGATTGCATGAGATGGTGGTTGACCGAGCCATGGCTGGTGCCGGAGACCAAGTGGAGATGATAGGGTGGGAGGAGGTGATGGTAGGGAGCTTTGAGAGGATGGATAGGGAAGTTGTGATGGATGGAAGTATGGCCGAGGAGGTGGCGAGAATGGTGGGATCCACAGCTGTGGTGGCAGTGGTCGGAAAGGATGAGGTGGTGGTGGCTAATTGCGGGGATTCAAGGGCGGTCTTGTGGAGGGGCGATGAGGCTGTGGCCTTATCCAACGACCATAAGGTATATACTGCTGCTACTCTTTATGGGAAATTATTGACTGCATATCTTGAGCATGGCCGATTGACAAGACACCCGACTGAATGCATGTGTTGTGACAGCCTGGACGACCCGATGAGCTGAGACGAATAGAAGATGCCGGGGGAAGGGTCATTAACTGGAATGGAGATCGGGTTCTGGGAGTCCTGGCAACCTCGAGATCTATAGGTGAAGCATAGAGTTGCAACTCTTCAATAGAGTTTGATGTTATGAGCAGCAGGGTAATGAGCGCCTCTGAATTTTCATCACTTTGCCTCGCGGTAATTTTGGGCATTGCAGGTGACAAATGCTTGAAGCCGTTTGTAACATCAGTTCCTGAAGTCACAGTGACGACAAGAACCAAATCCGACGAGTTTCTCATACTCGCCAGTGATGGTCTCTGGGACGTGGTCTCCAACGAGTACGCTTGCCATGTCGTTAGGAGGTGTTTGAGTGGCCAGATGAGGAGAAGATCCCGTGGCACCGTGACCGCTGCTCACTCCGCCTCGGAAGCAGCTAGAATTCTAGCTGAGCTTGCAATTTCTCGGGGCAGCGAGGATAACATAAGCGTGATCATCGTGGAGCTAAATAAACCTGAATTTCATGGTTGATCAACTGCTTGTAGGATCTAAACGTTCCCTTGACATCTGAGCTGATGTTTCTATTGGATGATATGATTACATTCGTTCTAAAGATGTCTTTCAGGGCATTTCATATGATTTGGTCATTTCCTTGGCAGAGCTGAGATCAATTAAGTTTCAAACTCACAGGCCTAATTCCCCTTTTTCTTCCTCTCGGTTACAAAGGATGTTGAAAGGCGCTGATAGCCCACGAACTCTGTCACTTCTTGATCTTGGCCGTATCACTGCATCATCCCTTTTCCTTGTTCTGATTAATGTTGGGGATTCGTTATCTGGATAGTCAATTGTGAATAGTACTGAACAAACCGATTTGCTTCATTATTTAATGCAAGATATGATTCCACATATATATATATATATATATATTTTCTTATCAGAATTTAAGTCTCTATCAGTCGACAATCACACACAGTGAGCAACCAACGGAATAGCACCGTCTTCATCAAGCAAATCCAGCAGACGTTCAAAGACCATCCAAGAATCTGGAGAAGTAGGTAGAATATGATTTGTTACTGATTGTGGAAGCTATGATATGCATTGCACATTGTTGAAACTAATTCCCATCTTGCTCTCACTTCTCGGATGGCTAATTTTCTTGAGCATGATTAAGCCAAGTCTTGGATCAAATTTTGATTTCTTAGTCGCATTTGAAGAATATGCCGTGAATGTAATGCATGAGTCATATATAGCTAATTTACTATAGTCTTTTATACGGTAATATATATATATACACACACGATATTTTACTTATAAACAAAAAATAGTTACCACCGTAATCTTTACTTATAAAATATTATACATATGCCAAAGTTGTCTTATACTTTTTATAAACAACTGTACGGGAAACCGGTCCATTTCTCGGTGTGCAATCAGGGTACTCAAGATTTGATTGGAAACGAATGCAGAAGGGGGCCCAAGATTTTCGGCACTTAGTCTCAAATTTTGGCCGAATTAGATCATTAACTAAAGGAAAGGGGCTGAGAAATAAGATTTTGTGCTATTCTGATGCAATAATTAAAGAACTATTATATATTTAATTTTTATAATAAAATATAATATAAGTCTTTATCATCTTTTCTTTTAAAATATTTATACGATTAGTGAGATTTATAGAATAAGTTTTATTAAAAATTTGTGATTAGGGAACACCTTTTTCCATATATTTCAAGCTAACCTTTTTTTTTTTTTCTTGTGCTGATAAAGTACGCCGTTTCAATTTAAAATTTAAATCGGATTCTGGAAAATATAATCAGATGAGGGAACAGTTTCGTAGATCATCATCCCCCTTTTTCCGTATATATATGAACATCCGCCTCTCTCTGTTCACGAGCAAATTCACCCGGGAGCACTGAGAGTACTGAAATCCCATGGAACCCTACCGCTATTCCGAAGAAGAGGAGGAAAGACCAGGTCGCAGAGCCAGGGCAGCAGGAAGACCACGAGGATCCGACCGCAGGAAGCCCACGGAGGGGATCCCATCCCTTCCGGAGATGGTCCTAAGATGGATAATCGACAAGTTCGACTCGATCAGCGGTTCAGTATTCCAGTTGTGATTGTTCGACTCGATCAGCGGTTTAGTATTCCAATTGTGATTATTAATGTTTGTTCCTGATGTTATCGCTGAACTGACTATCGGTGCAGTGAACTTGGGACTGTATAAATTAATTCCCATTCAGGTTGAATTTTGTGTTGCCTGGTAGCTTCGATCTGAGACTGTATGATCAATCTGCATCATCCTCAGAAGGCCATAGCGCCATCTGATTCCTGAAGGCAAATAGCCGACCGAACGTTCTGCTTCTGGGGACACCTTGACGATGTCTGGAACTGCCTTGTGCGATTGGGCCCTAGCCACGAGATTGTCGAGCCCAGGTTTGGCTGGTCAACGCTTAGGGAGGATTCGATTCCCCTAATACACTTTCGTCGGACCAATCTCAGAGTTGTGGTCTCGGAGAGACAGCCAAACCCGGGTCTTGATCATATGCGATGAAACCATCGGTCTTCTAGACAAGACAGCTAGATAGAAGGCGAAAATTGTTCCGAATCATGAAGGCGCCGGAGGATGGCAACAATCGGGAAATCGGTGTCCTGGTTCCACAAGTCAGGAAGGAGGTGGAGCAGAAAATTTTGCATTTTCATGCATAAATTATTAACGGCTGGTTTGACAAAATTAACAATGAATGAGTGAAAGAATGAACGATTGACCAACATGGTTGACCGAGGACAGACAAACATGTCTTATTCGTATGATTTATTAAGATTGATACCAGAATCAGACGCATTAATTCTTGTAACATCATATGGTTTAGACTTTTAAACAAAAAAAATTAATACTAGCCAATAGTCAATTGTCCTATCGCGCTCTTCGCTGGGACATCCTATGCAATTGCCGGGGGGAACTGTTACCTACTTGCCTTAATGAAGACGGGAACTCCAACAGGAACATTTATTATTCTTTGCTGATTTAATTAATCGATTAAGTAATCAATCAACCAGTCATTTAATTAACATATAGTTACTCATTCAATGCTCCAAAGCCCACGAGATGCGACGACTTCAGAGGAAGTTTGAGATGTTGTTCATTCTTTCATTATTTGGGCAAAGTGCTCTAGGAATCCTACCACGAAGTCTACATAATCATGTGCATCATCATAAGAGGAAAATAATACATAATCTAGTCGGATGCATGAATCCTCGGCGAATATGCATATTTTGTGCTGACAGCACTGCATCGGATTCTGTGCAATTTGGTTACTCTCGTTCATATTGCTAGGAAAAAGCTGGTGAAGCATAATATTTTAATTTGATTAGTCAATCGATACATTATTGTTGAGTTATACGAGAGAAACGAACAAAAATATTCTAAGCTTAATTTTTGGGAATCGAAGCGAGTATTCACCTTGTAGAGCGGAGATGGAAACGACCGTAAAATTACTTCTATCCAGAACCAGATAGTCGAAGCTTACTCATGGTTAAGGTTGAGGGGGGACTCATTCAGCTCTCCGCCGTTGACAAAACCTTTGTCCCATCTCGACAATCTGCCCCGGCTGCGGAGATCGCTTGACTTCGTCTAGGTCCTCCCTCTATGGTTACTAGTCGTGCATGGTTTCGGTTTTCTCAGGTGGGAATTCACACTCGAAACTTCATCTCGAAGTAAAATTTATCGATCATCACCGGTTACTCAATTCTCTGGAGGTCTAACGACAAGTCTGTTGCCTTTCCTCGGATGTAACTACAGAGTTGGTCTAATGTATCCATAATAACTGTGTAGAAGCTACATTCGTTATCAAACATAAAGTGTCTTTTAACATATTGGTTATAGATAGCATTTAGGGTAGACACTATTGCCTGCTTGCAGAACATTGTGACCAGAATTGATACTAGGACCGACCTATACATGGAATGCACATAATTAAAATTAATAATGTTTCGATAAGGTATGTTTCCTTTTCTCTCTCTCTCTCTCTTCGAATCTATATGATTCCATATCTTGGTTGTTGCAGTTATTTGTTTTGGAAGTAAGAATCCGGATAGACCGATCGAACGGTGCAAGACATACGAGCCCTATGTCTATTGATCTCTCATCAATCGGGCAATGACTTTCAAAAAATGCACAAAAACAATGTTATTCATATCGTAAGACAAGTAAATATCAATCCAGTATTAACTAATTCTGAAAAAATTTAAATATAATACAACTAAAAGATGCTAGAGACAGATAATCACTATCGGCCATATTTCAAAACTACATTTTATTTTATTGAGTAACTCACACATTATATATAAAAGTAGATATTTAGAGATAAATAATTAAATAAAAATAAATAAATGAATAATATTAATATAAAATTATAAAATTATAATATAATATATTAAATTAATATGATTATATTCTGAATAATATAATTTGTAATATATAAGTACGATATCTCCATCAAATTCTAGTCGATGTAAGCGTTCATGGCCATATGATATGAACATGCTTGCGGATCCAACGCTCGGCAACTCACCCATGTATGTCTCCATGACATTACAGGAGATTGCACCAATGAGTAGTGTGGGTAAGACTCAAAGCTCGATAACTTCGTGTGGTCATCTCGGAATTATGCCTCAGTTTAGTGTACTGATTTACCTTTGGTTTTGTTCCTAGGCTCGGTCCCGTGTTTCATCCGAAAAAATAACAAAGTGGCGTTTTAGTAAATAAGAGAAACGTCAGGGTTATTGTGGGGTTGACACTAATAACGAAGTAATGGCTCACAGTCCCCTCTTCCCTTCACAATCATAATTACTCGCCTTCCTCTGCCTTCCTTCCCTCTCTCTCTCTCTCTCTGTCTCTCTCTCTCTCTCTCTTTGTCTCCCTGCAATCTCTCTGACCGAATCAGCTTCTTCAAGCTCTCGCGGTTTTTTAGTGCAGAGCCACAGGCAATCGAAGTTCTAGAGGAAGGAAGAACAGACCGCACCTGTAAGCTTTCTCTTCAACCTCTCTGTCTGCCTCTCTCTGTGTCCGTGTGTCGATTAATTGAATCGTCATTTCACGTTCGTCGTTCTCCATGTACGTTTCGTTTCAATAGCTTCCAACCAATTGAATCGTCATTTCCTTCGCGATCCTCCATTCCAATTCATTCAAATTGCTCTCGGCCTGAGCAAAACCCCGATTTCTGCTTTCTAATTGAGATTTGATTTTTGATCTGTTCATCTTTGTCCTCCGAATCTCACATTTATTTTGCTTCCGTTCTCGATTTCCATTTGTGTTAAATTATTATTTTGGAGATTTCGATTTCGATTTTCTACGAGCTGGAAAAAAACTTGTGAATATATTTTGCGCTCATAAATTATGCCGAAAAGTGCTGTGTGAGCTCTGAACGGCATAAACGAGAAGCGGTTGGGGGTCGTTTTCCTTTTAAGCGGGATCCCCGCGGTAGATGCATTTCACGGCAGTCCCACGAGATATTCTCGCGCGTGCACGCACGCTCTAGAGTTTTTGTGTCCCCCCTGACCCTCTGAGCGAGGAGAACAGCGGGCACGCGCTGTTGTTATTGGGCGTCGTCCTCTCGGCGGACAGGCCATTTTTCTCCGGGGATCCTTTTCTCATTCTTTCCTAGTAGCGGTAGTGGGGGGTTTATGGCCTGAGGGCCTTACACGTGTCCTTCCCGAAGGGCCCCGGTTTGACTGCACAGAGCGAGTTCACAGTTTCCTCGATACGAACGGCCCCCGGTTTTGGTCGGGCCGACGGACGAGCGACACGACAGGCATGCCGGTGGGATCCGCCACGTGTGCGGCGCGGATGTAGGGTCCACGGACCAGTTCGCCCATTTCAGTTGGGGCAGTTATTTGGTAGAGGCGAGAGGGGCCCTCGGACGAGCCCACTTGATGGAACTAGAACCCAAAGTTAAAGCGGTTTAGGGATGTCTGAATTATTATTATTTTTTTGGCTGAACAAATATACAATATATATATATATATGATAGAAAATTTCATGTGATTATGTATGTCAGTTAGTCGATGTGGTCCCTCATATATTTTGACGTGAGTCTGGCAATTTAAATAGCTCAAAAATGTGTTTTTTTCTTGAAAAAGAGGGGAAGTGATTTTTTTACTCTATTTAGATATTATACTTTAAAAGAAATTAAGAGGAATTGAGGTAATGTTTTCACATTATTGCCTATTTCTCATCATGAAAAGGTATTAAATATGATGATCAAATTAACATAAGCATGTAACTTAAATTTTTAAATTTTTTTCTTTAATTTTCTTTTCATTCCTTTTTTTATATATATAAAATATATCCAATTAATGAGTTATCTTCAAATATCAGATTATACTAAAAAATAGTATCTTTTATTTATGCATCTTATTTAAAGTATAAATTTATTATTATTTTCGATGAGATAAGACTTTATTGGATTTTTTTATCATACATCAAAATTTTGATGTTTTTCCGTGTAAAAAAGGGGAGAGACGGTCATATTGCCATACATTACAATAAATACTTTATTTTTTGCATGTCCTATGTAGATTTTTCAGTAATTGCCAACTTTTAGATGTCATATATATTATTGACATCGAAATGCCTATTTCAGCTGTTTTCTAAGAACTAACTATTAAATTCCGTGTTATTAAATTATCTTTAATAAAAGGTTCAAAAAAAAAATCTGGGGTGTGGTGTGGCGCTGGCTTGGGGTGTGGGGCGTCGGGGGTGAAGCTCTTTACTTTGAACTTGGACGTAGACTCGTCGCTCTCTTCCTTGTCTTCCTGTCAGAGTCTGTGGTCAATTAAAAAATATTAAAAATAAAATGATGTCAAGAAAGCCGCGTGAAGACGTGTCGACAGTACGATGACGGACTTGTCGAAGAGCCTCTAAATCCCAATTTTCTCCTGACACGTAAAATATCTATCTTTTTGCAGTTTTCTGTACTATATGATGATTCTGTCGCGCGCTGTTCGCATCAACATCTTCCCGCCTGTTCTTAAAAAAGTTTTGATCTTTTATGTATTGGAAAAGCACTAAAAAAAAATACTGAAAAGAGTTTCAGCCAATATTTTAATTTTTATTATCATAAATGACAGTTTTATACCTATTTTTTACTTTCTTAATTCTTACTAGTATCTTCATATAAGTTCATAAGTTATATTTGTGTAAATAAAAAATTTTAATGGTGATTTTTGTAAAAACAAATTATGCACAGTTCATTATTCGTGCAACGTGGCAGGTGCATCAATTCTCTGCATTTCCTTTTCAGGGGGGATAAGGGTCCCTTTTTCATTTATCTTTTGTCTCACAAGTGATGGGTTCGTGTCTGCACCGTCGAAAGTGGTTTGGTCATTTTCAACCAAGGGGCTCTTTTTAACCTAAAATTGTTATCAAATCTTTTAAGTTATCTCAATTTCTAAGGTAGTATATTTATTTTTTACCATGCTGTCTTGTGAACGTGGTTGCATAAATTTCTCCTTGCACGTATGTTGTTGTTTCTACGGAGATCTTGTGCATATAGGTTGCCTATTCAGCGCTTTCACCCATTTGTGAATGCCCTCTTCCTTATCCACCAATATAAAATGTGATTTATGCTTTCTACTTCTATGTTCTATGGCAGGGGAAACTTGTTTGAATGGACATCACACAGTATGCTATGATTAATTTGGAGGAAATTGTTTATTTTTTCCTTTTTCCTCTCCTCACCAATCCGTTTCTCTTTCAAGAGAAGCCCACCCTGTGTGTGATAAAGCAGCACGTATCGCTCTTGTGGAAAAACGGTTCATGTATCATGTATACATACATTTTTTTTATGCGATTGGCATGCGCATATACATATATATATATAATTCCATGTATTGCCTGCATCAGACTGAATTAGCTTTGACTGGAACCATTAACTCGGGGCAACGTCTGATATTGATGTGCACCGGCCCTGCTGCAGCCACTGTTGATTTATCCGATCAACTATAACCTGAAAATAACCTTTCTCGAACTCCCCATGATTTAGATTGATTCACAACCACCTGTGGAAAAATAGGGTTGCTTTTTCTAGTGTCTGGTTCCACATGTTAGTCACCTTTTTTCTTTTTCTTTTTTTTTCCTTTTTTGTTGGGTGACAGAAAGTGACAATGCATCCTTTTTTCTGGGTTTTTGTTTTAAAATTCCTTTTGTTATTTAACACCTGTAAATAATTTGTGGTCCGTTTGTGCATATTATACATGTGCACACACAGCACACCAATCTACTTATTACTGAGCTGATTGAAGATTAGTCCATTCAGACGTTAGGTAGGAATCCACTGCATGTGTGCTTCATCATCGTGAGTCGTGACTGTACAGTGATGCAAATATCAGTGTTGCGATCGAGCTTCCTCATCGCCACAAATATTGTAAGCTTCTATGATTTGTCACTTTCGTGTACGTGTGGCTCGCCAATTAATTACACCTCTATGGTGGGTGGGTGGATGTCTACCCAATCTGAAAGATGGCCATTTGCTTGCGTGATAATCAAATATTTACATCGCCTGAAACTTGTGTTGCGCCACCACCCCCCACCCCCCCTACCTTTTGAGTTATTATGATTATCAATATTTAGTACCCATTCATAAACATAAAGATAAAAAAGAAACTTAGTGGTGGATTTAAGGAAAAGAAAAATAAAGGAGGAATTAGGTGACCCAAAGAGTCACAAGGCATTGAATAATGAGCCTGAGATTGATTTTCACACGTAAGGACTGTCGGCATGAGTTCCACGTCATTTTGACATCGATTGGTCCTCGTGACCGTTTAATTTGTTACGTCTGCTCCCTCTTCCTTTCAACTGTCATTCCCATTTCCTTACGAGTTACCAACGCCTCCGCTTCTTAACACACGCCTTTAAAATATTTCCCAATCACCCAAGAGCCTGACTGACTAGCATCTTCCAATTGGTTGCAGGTGAATTCTATCAATAGCGAAGCAGCTGTTAGATTATTGAAGCAGTTGACTTGCGGTAGCATACAGTGATTCTCGGCTACAATCCCCCGTAAGCACTTACGACTCTTTCAAATACCCTCTTTCATGTCATTTCACAGATCAATCTGTCGTTTCATCATGGTGGTGGTTAAGAGTCAAAGCGGTGTTGATGTGGCCTCTTATGGGTACCTAATATACTGCCGAAGATAGGCTTACCCCATATACTCAGTTAGCCTAGGCGCTTAATGGACTAATATAGCATTTCCACCTGAAAGGAGATAAAAGAGACAGACACCTTTCTCGTGCTCCTCATCGTTCAACCCTTGGAACTCTAAATATGACCTTTTTTTTTTTTCCTTTTTCATTTGAACAGAAGAGAGATGAAGGCAAACTTGGTGAAGTTCATCCAGGCATTGTGGTTCCCAAAAACGCTTTTCAACAAGCACAGAACGCGTACTCTTTCCCGACCAGGAAGTGATTCAGCCTTGACAACATTGTCTGACCTATCGGACATTGACTTGAGCAATAAACAGGAGCCCTCCGAAGCAGACTACACGTCGTGGTTGGTAAGTCTCTTAAGCACACATACACATACTTCTCTGTCCCCATAAAAAGTTTGCCGAACATCATAGTGGTCGTACTAGTAGCTTTGGCTTTTCTTATTTTGTTCTTCATTAACAACAGAAGGAGCACCCTTCAGCACTGCTTTCGTTTGAACGGATGATGAAAGCAGCCAAGGGGAAGTGGATCGTCGTGTTTTTAGATTATGACGGGACCCTCTCCCCTATTGTAAATAACCCTGACTGTGCCTTCATGTCTGATGAGGTCAATAATAAAATACTCCCAACCCTAGTTCTCTCTTCTTTCATTTGACTCGTTACACCTACCTACCTAATGAAAGCTTATTTATAACAAACAGATGCGAGCAGCTGTAAGAGGAGTTGCAAAATACTTCCCCACAGCTATTATCAGTGGGAGAAGTAGAGAAAAGGTCAAAGGAATGACTGATTATTAACCTCATGCCACGCCCACCAACTTTATTCCAAGCTAACTAACCATACCTTTCTTGCTGTAATTATGCAGGTAAAAGAATTTGTACAGTTACCGAACATTTATTATGCAGGGAGCCATGGAATGGACATAATGGCTCCGCCAAGGCCAGTTAAGAACTTCGATGGAAAAAACCATCTTGCTTCCCCTGATACAGAGGTTAGTACCAGCACTGCTCCCGCTCATGGATCGGCATAGATATGATGTGTTATACATTATAGATGATCTAAGCTAGAATTATGTGCACGCTGAAGAATTTAATCTGGCAGGGGAATGAAGTTCTCTTCCAACCAGCCAAAATTTTCTTGCCTGCAATTCGACAGGTTAGCCGATTATTGAAAAGTGAAACCCTGAAAATTTACATATCTCGCCTTCTTCAGTTGCAGCAGTGTGATGGAATTAACTTATCCTATAAATCACAGATTTTTGCAGAATTGGAGGAGAAGACTAGAGGAATACCTGGTGCAAGGTTAGAGGACAACAGATTTTGCATCTCAGTACATTTTCGAGAGGTCAAGCAAGTGGTGAGAACTTCTTTACTTAATATTTGGTGTGAATGATCCTTGTCTCCTCTACTCACTAGTATAGTAATGGAGCAACCTTCACTTCATTCTCCATGTTTTCAGAATCTTAGCACATTAAAAGAGAAGGTTATATCTGTAACAGAGAAATACCCGGATTTCCATTTAACCGCAGGCAAGAAGGTATAAATTTGATGTTCTTGATGGTATTATTTCCATATGCTTCAGGTCGGTTCATAGTCATAAATACAATTCCTCTGTGGAAATCATTGATAGGTGATGGAAATAAGGCCATCCATAGAGTGGAACAAGGGCAATGCCTTGGAGTATCTGCTTGAGACGCTTGGGTTCAAGGACTCGAGTGACGTCCTCCCTCTGTATATAGGAGATGATCAGACCGATGAGGACGCATTCAAGGTGTGTTGTAACAGTTCACTTTTCCCGCCATTCTGAATTGGACAAGTTCTTCTTATAATAATAACAGTAATGAGTCTGATGAGCTTCATCGGCCACAATCTGAGCTGGCAGGCAATCGAGAGGAGAGGACAAGGGTACCCAATCATTGTTTCATCGGTCCCGAAGGAGGGTACTAAAGCAATTTACTCGCTCCGCGATCCATCTCAAGTGCAGACCTTTTTATTGCTCCTTGCTAGATGGAGAAGGGCCTCTTCTTCCAACAGGCCTTCTGCTCAAATATGGGGTTTCGGGGATTGACAGAAGGTTTTTTTTTTTCTTTTTTAAATCAAGTTTAGCTCTCGAGCTGCCAAATATGCGAATCGCCCCTTTCGAAAGTCGCGTCCATCTTATTTATGTTGTTTCCTCCCCTAAATGACCAAAAGATTATTAATGAGGACTTGGACCTAATCTATTTTCCTCGGATATCTATCTATGTTCCAATGAGGGTGAACTCTTTTTTTTTTTTAGTTTTCTGGTAATTTGACAGCTTGATCACCCCCGAGGATGATTATTGCATTTTAATATTCGTGGCATCTAATTGTTGTTGCTCTTCTTTTTTTTTTTTCTGTCAAGAATGACACTGTCAGCTCAAGAACAGGGCGATGAACGGTTACTGCCGAAATTGCAAAGAGGTGTGAATTTTCGGCAGGGAAGAGATGGGATATGGGCCTATGATATTAGTTGGCCCATTCGCTGAGTTGGGGATGTTAATGGGCTCGGCTCAGTCTCTGATGTATGGATGTCCATTGTGTCGGCCCATTCCAATGAGTTGTGGATGTTAATGGGCTAATATCGGCCCATTTGCTAAGGGATCTTGTTAATGGGCCCAGACCGTTCTCTAAGGAAATCCCTAACGGGCTCGGCCCATTCATTGCGTGTTGTGTAGCATGTCCTCGACGGCCAGCGCCGCCCATTTATTGACGCATGACGCAGACGGGCTAGGCCTATCAGGCTACAATAGCAGAAAGAAGGAAAACATAACGAAGAACTATTTTTTCGGCGTAGAAGACAATATTTTGCCTATACGTAGAAATCGGTTTTGTTCGATTTTCATTGGTCACCCGAATATTGCTGCCGTCAAATCACAGGAACATTATTTACCCATTTTTTCCATACCAAGAATCTACGATCATCAAACATACGCACACAGTTCATGCGGTAACAACTACCGTGCCACTCGAAGGAAACATCGAAAAATCCAAGCACAGAACTACTACAACTACCAGCGTATTTGTCTGAAATAAAATAGGAAAATAGAAAAATCTTAAAAACGAAAAATGATCGATGTGTGCCACAAATTTCCAGGCAACGAAAGGATTTATGGATGCGGCAGAAAGTCCCTTGATAGCAAGACATCATATGTCCCATCGCATCCAAAATTTCAGGAAAGCCATAAACCTCTGGGAACACCCGGATGCCCCATCAAAAAAATTCTTGACAGCATGCTCTATTGCATCGCACCTGGACCACTGTAAGGAGGCCTTCCCGTGGAAGGATGCGGTGGTACACCACCAGGGTTCGGCCCTTGCATCAACCCAGGACCCATTTGATAGGGTCCAGCTCCCTGAGGTGGCATGTAGGGATTGCTATGCATTTGGATAGGCATGGCCGGTGGACCACTGTGAACCGGACCCCAACCAGCTGTTGCCTGCTGCATCATTGTCTGCCCAGAGACAGGAGGGTACTGCCCCGCTGCACCATACTGAGAAGTGGCTGGACCAACAGATGGACCAGGCTGCTGCCCAAGAATGGAAGGTTGAGGATTCACAATTGCAGGGTTTGGAAGTGTGTAATCCCTACTCCTATCATTGTTAACCTGAAAGTGAAGAAAACAGCAGCTTATCAATCCATTTATCGTTAGGTTCTCTTCCATTCGTCGGATTCAAATAATCATGCTAACAAATATCCTGATTCCATAAATCTGTGGTTCAAATAAACACGATGAAGTTCTGAACCAAATTCAGATGCATTTCCCCATGACTCTAGTTTGGCTAAGAGAGGAGATTCAAACTCCCCCAGGATCTCCTGCAAAACTCAACAGCTGAAAATCCAAAATATGGTAACCTTGATACTTAGATCAGTATGGCGTGAATACGAGAGATGAAGCTTGCAGAACCCGCCATCATATATGCAATGCCCCTCCAAAGCCTCCTTTGCCACTACAGCTGTCTGAACATCTGCATGGCCAGTGCTATTAGCTCTTCACCTTGTTATAGAATATTCCAAAGAGCATGTAAAGATATTTTTGAAGATTTTTACCAGGATACTGAATCAATGCCTGCACTCCCCCATTCTTATCAAACATGGCGATCTTCTGTACAGGCCCAAAAGCAGAAAAGACCTAACAAGACAAAAGTTAAAAGCAACAGTTATCAAGTATTAAGATCTCTGGGCTACTAGGGGTTAGTGTGGGTAGTTCAACTGCTGCATAAATCTACAAGACAAGCAAGCAACCAACTAAAAAAAATATCAACAGACATACCATGTGAAGAACATCCAAAGTGACTGCATACTGCATGTTCTCAATTGATGCAAGGAGGACATTACTCTCAGGTTCAAGCTTCTTCCCATCAAGGCCAACACCCAACTGCCACGATAACAAACATAGACCATTTGAACATATTAAGAATTTTGAGCATGTCATGAAGAATAAATTAAACAGATATCTGCCAATAAATCATAGGAATAAGATAAGCAAGACAAATTCCAAAGGCTGTGTAAATAATTGTTTTAGGTTTTACAGATGCCGGGATGGGAGAATCAGACAAGCTTTGTAGAATGAGTGGGAACCATGCTGTAAAACTTTAAAGAAGAAAACAAAAACTTTACCTGACCAGTTCCATCTATTGCCGATGGAGCAACAGGAAGGTATGGATTGGTGTAGTCCCTGGAAAAACAGAAATAAATTAGAAACAGCTATACAGGATATAAACTAAATATTTATGCTCTAGGTAATAATCAAACTTTAGCACGATAAATTGGCCACTTAATAAAGGATAGAAACACATTTATAATACCTGCTCCTGTGAGACTGGAATTTCACACTCAGGTCAGTATGAGCAGAGTAAGTGATCCTGAGGGTACATGGTCCCATATGCTCGGGAAGCAAATAACTGAATTCCAACGACAAAATTATGCAGAATTGGATAATATGAATATCAGCAAAAGCATAAATAGAGAACACAACACATATACTTAGCAATCTAAAAAAACATTCTAGCCATAGCATGGTTCTGCATCCACATACTTGCTAGTTTCCTTTAATTTGAGGCATGGTCCAATACTTTGAGGAGATTGCATGTTCATAGGCAAACTAAGATAGAAAAGATCAACAAACTACATACGTATATGCATGGTAGAGATTCACACAGGTACCTGGGAATACATCTTCCATCCAATGCATTTTTTGCAGAGGAAGCAGTTTCAGCATCAGAAAATTGCACCAAGGCCTAAACAGAAGATCATAGTTAAGATATGCAGCTAGAAGGCAAATACTATTAGAGGTACAAGTAGGTCAGGTTATTACAAACCTGAAATCCAGCAGTCTTCTCAAAAGTGGTGATCTTATGGACAAAGCCAAAAGCTGAAAACACCTGCAAAACAATAAACAAAATTCAATATCTATGCATCCACAAGGGGGCAAAAACTAAATTACAAGAAATACTGCATATATTATGGCAAAGGCTAACAGATCTTAAAATATCAACTAGTCATCCCTGATAAAGTAATATATCAACTAACAAAGGAAGCTCCTTAAATATAAATTTTCTGCAGCAGCAATTAATCAAGTCATCTCCATGTATAAGAATAAAAATACAATGGTAGCCAAAGAAGAGTCTCCAGAGGTTTCAAGGCATTCATCAAATTTTACCTAGCTAGGACAGAGTAGTTATCACTATTGGAGTTCAATTACCTGGCAAAATAAAAGCACCTTCACCAGAAAGAATTAAAAGACAACATCTTTACTTTTTATCAAGACTGAGGGAATGTACTCCATCTCATAATGGTGAAATTTGCCACTCAAAACATATCAATTATGAATGACTGCTAAGGATTGAGCATCAAGAGCCTAGAAACAAATTTCAGAAATGTCATTGAATCTTTTCAATTATAGAGCAAAAAAGAAATTGTTGACTTTCCTTTGAAAATGAAATGCCTTCCAGTCAATAAACCGAAAGATCAATTTGTACCCATGCAAGTGTGCATAAGCATAAAAGACGAGAAAGGGAGCAGATGAACAAGAGGAGAAACCCTAATCTACATGTAAAGGAGTTGGAAGATGTGGAGGAAGAATAGGGAAGAAAGAGGCAGTGTTAAGGAAAGGAGAAAGGAGACAAACACACATATGCTCTTTTCTCCCGATGCACTAAGCTGCCAGTGAAGATATTCCCTTGTCATGGGCCTGCTAATCCATTGACATTCATGTCAAAGAAAAGTTCACTAGTGCTTGACAAATTTCAACCTACCCTACAACTCTCAACAGGGACATCCTCAGATCAGCAACTTTACCTCTCAAATATGAAATCACAGCGCGAACAAAATGCTTACCAAATGCAAAACATCTATGCTGACAAGGCGTGCATCATTCCCTTCAATTGTTACCAGCAGAACATTTCCAGCAACATCAGCTGTAGTCTTGTTATTGACAATCTCTTGCCTGTTAGAGTATTGCAAGTAGACAGTTTTTCCACGTACTTGTGCTGGCTCTGAGGATGATGCATAATACGATATCATAGCAATAGCTTGATTCAAATCAGCCTGTATAAATGGTACAAAAATCAACAGGCAAATGGCATGATTAACAGGGCTCCAAATAGTTCAGGTTCCGTATAAGAAAAGGGACCCACAGTTGAAATGTAACTGAACTCACAAATTCAATAAAAGCTTGATTTTTGTTAGCTCCAACATTGCATTTTGTGTTGACGACTTTACCAAATGGCTTCCCCAGTTCAATGAGTTCTTCCTCCGTGCATTCCCATGGCAAATTTCTCAAATGCAGCACCTTCGATGGGGGTTGGGTGTACCGAAACTGCGGCTGACTGGAGACAGAAGCCATCTCAACTCAAACTCCAACCAACCTAGAGAACCCCACGAGATATGAGGAGATTTCTGGAATGCAGGGACACCTATATCAGTTATATATCATTGAAATCGAGCACGACCTAACACTCTGCAGAGTATATTGTAGAAAACAAGACAACAGGTACTTTGTGAAGGGACTTATGAAAGTATCCTACAATATTCTCGAAGACACAATATATATAGTCCCACAGCTGTTTATAATCGTTACAACTAAGCCACAAACTTGTTATACCCGTCTCAGGTCGAACCCTAGGGTATCGCCTAGGGCTAATCCACGGACAGCAGACGGATTTGCATAAACATGCCGTAGCCAATAAACTGAACAATAATTTGCGAATTCCTCTAGCGAACAAAGTGTCAAACGCTGACAGCTTAAAAGCCCCGAATCTTATCGGGGAAGAGCTAGATTTTCCGCGCTGGCACGAATCCCTAGCAAATAATCGAAGAGAGACACAAAAAGGTGGATAATCGCGCATTTGAGGAAAGGTTACCTGTGATTCGAAGAGCTTGAAGACCGAATTCAATCGAATCCTCAAACTAAGGGATCTCGAGAAAGGGCGTAGGCTGGGCCTTGCAGACTGTGGAGGGAGAGGGGCGGAAAACAGAAAATGGTTAGGGGTTACCGAGAAGGCGTATATAAATGATAAATTAAAGCTGGTGTAGGTTAGCAGTGATGATCCCCAGGTTCGGCGTATTTTAGATGGATTTCTCTCAAAGTGAAGGGTAAATTGGTCATTGAGCTGTCGGTCGAGTCGAAAGAAGAACGACGTCGTAAAGCCCTCCCCTCTAATCTATCCTCTCCTTTTTAGTATAGCAATTTCCCATCCAAAAAATAAAACTAAATTCAGAAGAATCGCCCAATCCAACTGACTAAATTGGAGCATTTTTCTCTTCTCCAACTCCCATCCCTCTCTATCTTCCATTTCTCTGTATTGTGCATATTAAGTCCAAATAGGATTATGTTCAAATGATTAAATTTTGTCTCTTTTTTTTGTAATGTGTCATAATCTTCATTCCTAAGAAAAAGAAAGTCTATTTCATCCCTTCGGATCTCATAAGAACAAAGGAGGGAGGAAGGGGATGTCGATGGATCTTTCAAAAGATAAAGATTTTATTTATTTTACAAGATTGTAAAAGAGATAGTTATTTCCTCCTGTAATATATGTGACCAACTAAATTAACATCTTGTCATTCTCCTCTCCTTTTTGTTTTCTACATATATGCATGTATGTATATATAGTCTTCCAGTAATTGGGTGGAAACTAATCTCCTCAGGCTGACCCCAGGAAACCACAATATTGCATATAAGATTGAGAGGAGAAAATGCCATCCAGAATTCCTCATTATAGTTACTAGAAATTGATGCGCCATTAAGTGTGTCGACATTGCCCAGCCATTAATTGCTCTCGACCTCGCATCCACGTGAGGATTAGCCTGGCTGTCTTAGCTAGTAATCTTATCAGTTATCGCCATAGAGCCGATTGAATGTACTATCTAAATTGATACGGCCCACAACACTAATTTGAGCATTCTGACTTGATGACGTTGTCACCCATGGAATCCTAGGAACTCTCAGTGAATCCGCGAAGGACAGAAACATCCCTGATCAAGTGATAGATCTCATTATCGACATGGCGCAAGAGTAGCGAAGAAAAGTATCTACTGTAAAGAAATAGCGTTCGAAGTTTCAAATCCTCGTGGCAAACATACCCAGTAATGACCAATCGGGGAGGAGGAGGAAGAAGAAGGAACTACCGAATATATATTTGGTCACCCTGGTCGTATTGAACAATCCAAACCGTTTTTTAGCTTTGGCCAACAAGAACATCCTTATACGGAGTCGTCGTAGAAGTTGCAGCTGTCCCCACAGCCGCTGGCACAGCAGCTGCTGGGGCCTCCTCGGCCTGCCGCCACTGCCTCCTCCGCTGCCCCTCCAGGATTAGAGGCACTTGGCCTTCCCTTTCATGAACCAGAAGCTCGTGAGCCCCTCCCCTCAGCTTCTCGAGCCGAAGCTCTCCCTGCTGCATCTGGAACACTTTAACCGCGTTCGCCAATCCCCCGATAACGAGCAACACGCTGCCAAATATGCCAAACCATGTGAATGTCCGTCCCTGCACAATCACCAAGAATTGATGAGAATCCAGTCGTTATAAAACAAAGGGAAACTCTGACAGGGTGATCTATGATATCGGGGATATCAGATTGCACCACCGACTACCAAGTTTCAAACTGGATTTTGCAATGAAAAAACTGATGATTTCGATCGAGTAACCAGCGGCTTGGTATAGGGTTTTAAGATTATACCAATAGGTCCCCACCATGGTGGGTCATTCTAGCCTGTTCACGAATGTTCATGATGGCACCAACGATGAACAACAGGCTTCCCATCAGGAACGGGATGTGGACGCCCTGCTGCAACATCTGGACGTGGCCATCGGCCCTCTCGTAGATCTGGCACGAGTTGAGGACCGAGCCGAGGAGCCACAGGATGGGGCCTGCGACAAGCGTGTTCAGCGCATGCTTCTCCAGCTTGAAGTACCCGTACCCTTTCTCCTCCTAATATGTACGTAAGTAACCCCCACCATCACGAACTCACCAATTGAGGATTTTACAAAATCACAACAATTCTATCATCAATTTAAGTTTAGCAGTTGGGTTTTTATTCTGAATAGTAAGTGTAGACTGGGTCACGAAAGATTGCTGAATCTATCTATGAACACGATGAATCATATATATATATAGCATACGAAGTGTGTCATTGTTAATGCAACAACAGTTTTTTTATATCAAGGAATTGACGGGGATAGCATTGAATGGATCACCTCGATGAACAGAAAGAGTATCCCGAGCAACGTAAGTAGGGAGCCGACCGCCTGGACAAGCGGAACCGTGAACTCGACAAGGGCGAGCTGGACGTCAAACTCCACCAGCGGCAGTCGGCAGTCGATCCCTGCGAGGTGCGCTATCAGGTCGTGGACATTGACCGCGAGAATTATCGCCAGCGCAATGAGGATGATCACCAGGCCAGATTTCGGCTCCTTCGACAGCTCGGCCAGGAAGCCACCGAGGAGGACTACTGCGGAGAAGACGTAGAGGCCGGCGTTGATGTACTCGGACCGGTTTCGGGCTCCCCAGGGGCCATACTTCCGGCTGTCCCTCGCTGACGCTAGCTTCACCATTACCCTCTCTCTCTCTCTCTCTCTCTCTCTCTCTCTCTCTCTCTCAACTCCTGAGATCAATAACTCGATAGGATTTAGACGGAGGAGTTTCACGAGATGACGGAGTCGTCGCAATCGATTTCGTCTCCCGTACTGAATGAAGTGCGGGGAGTTTCAGTTGGGGGAGAGAGGAAGGACGAACACGTGGTGGCATGCATGGAGGTTTGCAGTTTTGTCGACTCGTTAGTGGACAAAGTAATCCGATTGCTGAGCCGTGACACATGGCATATTCCAGCTTAAACTAAGTTATATATATAATCCGATAGCTGTCGACTAATTCAGGATGAAATTTGTTAAATTAGCAAAGAATCAACCCATCAATCCAAATTGCTATTTTGGTCTCTTCATATCATATATGAGAAATTCCTTTTGCTTCATTGAAGAAGGGATGGACCTTGTAGGATTGATCCGACATTTAAGAATTAACATAGGCCCATTTTCGGGATTCTCAATGTCGATGCTGGCCTGAGCCCCAAAAACGAAGCAGCCGAAAAGGATCCACGAGTACCGGGCCGAAGCCCATATCCGGCTCAGCCCTGGACCCGAATCAGCCGGAATCAAATCTTGTCAGTACGGGACCATTTCTCTGTACTGCGGACCCGCAGTTTTTATTGTTTCGGTCTATGTTGACAGGTGAGTAGAATGCAGTCACCGTGAAATATCAGGATTCTCATGTTAATTTCATCTGATGTGAAATTCTCTTATTTTGGTTAGCTCTCCATAATATAAGTATAATTTTCAGTTGAAAATCTGAAACTAATCTGAATATTTAAAGAGAAGAAAGCAAAGAGTGGGGGCAGAGGGCCTTATCGTCATGTGATAGGTTGGAGGCCGGCTGGCAAATTTTGAGGGGTGCGAAGGATAAGGTCCTGAGGACTGGTAGGTTTTACGTGTCTTGCCGGTGGCTAATTGGGTGATCGGTGCCCGTGGGGGGCAGGACAGTCATGAACTCCAGCAGTGCCAAACGTAGGCAGCTTCAGCTGTTGGGACGCCCTTTTAAGGAAACTCGTACCACGATGGCATCTCTAAATTTCCTATGCACCCTTTTTGGGTGTGTCAAATTCAGATAATACTATTTTAAAACAAGTGCATTGTATAATCAAATTTTTATTGCTCTTTGTCTTCATCTAGTAGATCTCTACTAACACAGTAAAGATTGGATCTCTGACCACTGGGACGCAAACAAAAAGGATAAATAATGACAGAGCAATAGATAGTAAACAATGGTGATGAATAAGGAGCTAGAAGTCTAGAAGTGAAAGTTCAATCTCCACGGTTTACATTTGTTTATTAATTGTTGAAATTTTTTAAAAAGAGTGTTCAGTTTATGCACTTCGAGATTCACTGGAGAACTGGAAGCTAGTTGAGTTCTTTTTGGCTAATGGGCAACCATTCATTGCTTAATTGGTGTTTTATATAAGATCTTGAAAGTTCCCTCTTCTTGTCGGAGGCATCGGAGTGAATGCATGATCAATAATGATGGTGCCGGGTCTGCAAATTTTCCAGGCATCTCAGTAACAGGAAAAGAAGCGCCCAGCTGGATTATCTGTTGCCCCCACCATTATCACGATTCATGTATAGTAATGCATATCCCACTGTCGATTTTGGCCGTTCCGGAGATTTTTCCCAAATATGATCTCTCTCCATGCCGCGGGTACCTTTCACGCAGACAACAGACTAAGGATTTAAGCCACTATCAATCATGGGTTCCTCCTCGTAGGGGATGTATAAGCTCCTGGGCTAGTCAGAGATCTGATTCGGGTCAGGAACTGAGCCATGTGATGACAGCTTGATCGGATCCATACTTCTACCTCATGCATGATGTACTTACTAATCACTGACAACTGATTATGTATGGGCGCTGTTCTTTCTTGTGGCCGTTTATGAGCTTTTTGTGGGGAGAGGCTGTTGCTGTCGGACGGATTAGTCCATGGGTGCCGTCACCTACAAGTCCACGGGGGCCAACCAGTGACGGTTCCCCAAGAGAGAGAAAGTGAGAATTTATGAAGAAATTGGGCTCAAATTACATCAATCTCAATATTTATTAGAATTTATTAAAGGATTTGGTACAGATAACATTAATCTCAATCTGCATTTTTTTTTATCATATTTTCAAAGTTTATGGATTTCTCTTGTAATCAAAGTCAAGAGAGAACAATAGCCGTATTGTGATGAAATATCAATATATATTTCTCTTCTAGTCCTTCAATGAAGTATATACACCTCAAAGAACCCCTTTTGTGTCGCTCTATCTGTGAGTATTTTTGTTTATGCGTGTCTATATATTATTAAAAGCATTGGAACAGACAGAGTAGTCTCCTCTCTCTCTCTTGTCAGTCAGTATCATCCTCCAAGGTTGTCTTCCTCTTGCATTCTCTGGTCGTTCCTCATCCTCCATATTGCCAGATCATCTGATCTATCTCATACCAGAGGGAGAGCATGGAGAAGAATTGCCGGAGGCAATCCAGATCCAAATCTAAAGCCGTTGATTTCGAAGGTAGAACGACGTATTTTGGGTCCTGTCACTTAGTTCTTCCTGCCTAAAGCCAGCTCGTTTTCGTTCTTAGCAGAAGCAGGCACATATATATGTGATCTTTCTGATTTTTTAATCTCTCGGTGTGGTTAATTCCATGGCTGCAGAGGTTAGCAGCATCGAGTGGGAGAACATAGTCATGTCTGAGCAAGAAGAGGACCTTGTCTACAGGATGCATAACCTTGTCGGAGACAGGTACTTCCTGTTCTTTTTGCATATACGAATGAAGATTTCGTTGATAACCTCAAAAGGATCTTGCAGTTGCGGAGACCAGTCGAGCATAGGATAGGCAATCGATATTTTTGCCGCAGAGTAGGATGAGGTAACACCATTTTTGGGTCCATTTGCCTCCCTCTGTCATCAGTTCACGGCACAGCTGGAGATTGCCTCCCTGGAATTTGTTACTTCTCCCATATAAATGAAATCTCGAAATGATCCGTGATGCTGTTTTTGTTTCTGTAATCGAAGTGGAAGGGACAGCGGCTACTTGTCGATGCTGTCGTCTCTTCGTTCCAAATGGGTGAATCAAGGGAGTCCCGAGAAATGCTACATCAATCTGCGGTCCTGTCCCGAAAACTGATGCGACACTGTTTTAGATGGCTCATCATGAACAGGACGTTCATTTATCACTTTTCATAGACCATCACAATTAATTTCAGAGGCCCTCCTGATTATTCCACTGTGCTAAAATGAATGCAACACCTCCTTGTCTCCACTGCGAACGTGATCGGAATTTGGAATGATTTCTCATGACTAGGATTAACTCTGTCGTTGCTGAAACATATACGAACATTAAGACGATTATGTGATTAACAGGTGGGACCTGATAGCGGGAAGGATTCCCGGGCGGACAGCGGTGCAAGTAGAAAGGTTCTGGACAATGAGACACAGTGAAGGATTTGCACTTGCACGGGGGAGAAAGGAAGCCAAGAGAGCCAAATATGGAGTCTTTACCCGCTGACTTGCGATCGGCGGTGAACCCTTCGCATCTGTGGCTAAATTTTGGGGTTCAATTTTTTTGGGTCATTTCTACTTCAATTGTATCGTAGTTTTTTGCCACTTTTTTTCCCTTAATTTAACGAATAGAGGGTAAGTATCCGATTAAGAAATGGGCAAAATGGGCTTCTGCTTGATACTTGAATAGTGTGCGCAGGGGCTCCCTGTTTGATCATCTCAAGCAGCTCTTTGTTTTTGGACAAGAAAGAAAAACAAGGTTTTTTTTGGGTCATTTTTATGAGTGGTTGAATTGAAGAATTTTCCCATCACTCACTCAAACCACTATAAACTTGCTATAATATTCAAGTTTCTCATCATATTAATGATTAAAATTCGATTGTAGTATCTGATAATTCAAATATTAATTAATTATGATCATAAGAGCAGAAGCTTGCTTGACACGAGTGGTCGTCACTTGTCGCCGCACAACCTTAGGTTACTTTACCTTTTCGTGTCCGCTCCGTGCCTTCACTCCCCGCAACCTCCTCCTTCCGCACTCCAGTTGACAGTGCAAACGCTGAGTAGCTCCAGAGTTCTCTGAAAACCCTAGGCGCAGCAGATAAGGAATTACGCCTCCATTCACCGTCCATCTCCAAAAGGGTTCGTTTATTCTTCCGTGTAAGTTACCCTCAGTCCCAAATTCTGTGGCTTTCCCTTAAAAAAATTGCTAGTTTTTTGGTTCAATTTTCCGGAACTTCTGAATGATCGTGCAGATTCAAGGGGGTCCCCAACACTTGTCCTTCGCGTTTTTTTTTTCTTAGCAGTTAATTTCCATAGGTGACGTTGTGACGCCCGGTTGCTTGCCGCTATGACTGATCTTCTGTGTGACCTGAAAATCTTCAACTGTATTCAAGCTTCCAGCTTTATCAAGAGAATATCTGGAAAAGTTATTGCAGTTTTACTAAATGTTAGTAGCAGTTTCCACTGAAGGTAAGAAACCCCTCTCGGCTTGTAATTTTACTCAGGACATTGTTTTGCGGTCAGGTGAACTTGTCATGGATGTGAAGCTAGAGGAAGTGGAAATAAATGAAGTCAAGTTGTTTACCAGGAAAGAACCTGAAGATAATGGGTATGCTGAGCTCGGAGAAAGAGTCCAAGGGATGGAAAACAGGTGCATGCAGCTGGAATGTGAGATTATAAGGGTGAATGATAACTGCGAAGCACTTCAGGTCAGGAACAGTGCATTGGAAGCAGAAAAGCACGAGATTGAAACTGAACTTGTGGATATGAGGAGAAAAAATGTTGAACTGAAGGAGAGGATTGCTCAGCTCGAAAATGGACTGGATAATAGTGGTGGAAAGAACAATAAATTGAATGTGCCAAATTTTGTTGATTTAACAGAGGCAGAGGAGGATTCAGTCTTCCAGTTAATGATGGAGAACAAAGCTCTGGAGTGTGAGAAGCAAAAGGCCGAAAGAGATGCTGAGATTTGGAAAAAAATGTTTGAGGAGTTGGCCTCACGGATCTCACACAAAGATGAGAAGGTGCTAGAGGAACTGTTTAAATCCCCTGATGATCCTGGGCTGAGTTTAAGTTTAAGGAAGGGAATTATGGATACCGGTAGGAAATTTTATGGCAGAACTGAATCATATCTTGGCAGACAAGTTAGAAAACAGTTGGTTTTTGAATCTGAGGATAGCCTCACCAGAAAAATGGCTCCGCCTACTCCAGGGGTTGCCAAACCAATTGTTGGGGGCACCATTAATATTGATGACAGTGATGATGATGCTGAAATAAATTTGGCACATCTTCCATCTCATGTCCAAATCCAGAATCAGGGAATTTCAAAGAATTCTAATTCAACTAAGGATGTTTACTCTGTCTTGACTTCAAAGAGGAAACGGGCTTCCAAGGTTTTCACCAGTGATGGTGACAGTGATGATGATGATGTCTGCATTTCCCAACTCAAGAAGCTTCATGTTGGCGAGTTGTCTGATAATGCTGCTGTTTCCAGTGGTACAAGGAATTCTCGTGTTATTTCTACTGCTGCAGATGTTGATGAGGATGATGATACAGAGTCCGGGGATATTAAATCTGACAGTGAAGGAGAAAGCTTAGGTGGGTTTATTGTTTCTGATGGAGATGATGCTTCTACCGAGTCAGAAGATGTCTCTGGTAGTGAGTCGGAAGACATCTCCCATGGTGAGTTGGAGGATGTCTCTGGTAGTGACATGGACTTTGACAAAGTAATCTCTATGGTTCGGAGGAAAAGAGATTGTATACCTTCAAAGTGGAAGTTTGAGGGAGACATGCTTGCAGCATTTGGTAAGGATCCAGAGTTATGCATGAAGGCTGTCTGTGCTCTGTATAGGCAGCAAACTGCTGATGAAAGGGTCAGTAAAGGAACCTTCTACAACAACCGACGTGGGTTTAGCAAGTTTGATGCTCTCAGGTACAGTGTAATGTGCTGAGCAAAGAACTTATTAGGCTGGAAAATCTCACTTTTATTGCCTACAAAGCTTGCTAGTTATGATCTAGTTCATTGAGCAATAAAGTGGAGAGTTATTGGTGTATATCTAAGAAGGGGCCCTGATTTTTTGTGTTCTTCATGTGTCAATCATCGTGCAGGGGCTCTATGTTGGGTGACTTTCTAACAGAAGGGGACCCAGAAGGCGATCTGAAGAAGTCGGTTGAAGAGTTGCAGGAACACGACCCCAAAGCTGTGGAATTGTGCAGAACTTTAGCCACTCATTACTCTAAGCAACTGTTCAAGATTTATCAGAACAAAGAGGACCCTTTCTTCCTTCCCCATTGAAGGTCTCGGCTGCATAACACAAAGTGGGATAGGATGGAACTTGCTATCTAGATAGGTAACCGTCTCCGTGTGTACTTAGTTTTGCTGGAATCACCTAGGAGCTGGTTTTTTGTAGTAGGAAAATGGCTGAGATGGAGCTGACGCTTTTGTGTACATAAGATGTGGATTCCTGTGTATGTCACTCAGGATGTGGTTTTTGCGAGTGTTTTCGTGAGTTACTAAGTTTGGTGAATGGTTCAATCTCATTTTATTTACTTGTTTATTTGTTTTCATGATAGAAATGTGGTTATTGAACTTAGAAACGCAGAAAAAAAAGGAAGGGAATAGAATATTATCGCTCAAATTCTCAATGTTTTAATTTCAGACAAGAGAGGCTTGTGATGTAATACCTTTTTCTCTGTTTTTCCAATGAATATCTTCATGTGAATATTATCAAAAGCTGATATTGAGACAGGTAAAGGTAGCGGCAGGAAAAATTACCACGTAATTGAATAAGAAAAAGAAGGGGTTAGGTAAACCTTACACAACCACTCCATTGCCTTTTTCAGGCCTCCCTACCCAGTGGCTCCCCGAGTCCCTCACAACCGACTCGACTTCCCTCCATATTCCTGTAAAATAATAATACTATTTTCTGGAGAAAAATTGACGGACAGATGCTTTGAAGTGAACAAGTCCCTCGTAATTAATTGTCGGCTGGCATTTCTATGCACCCCTTCAATTGTCATCTATCGCTCTCCCTCTCACGCACCACTTATAAATGCAGGAGCAGTAAGCCCATTCTCTTACTGAGTAAACTCGAAAATGGATTCCCAAAATCCGCAGAGCAAACAGCAGGGAAGGAGTGCGATCCTTGCTAACAGAGAGAAGGGGGGAGACTTCCAAATGCCGCTTCGCTACCCAAAGTACACGAAGGCAGACTACGAGACGATGCCCGAGTGGCAGCTGGACTGCCTCCTCCTCGAATATGGGCTCCCGGTGATCCTCGGAGACATTGAGCAGAAGAGGAAGTTCGCCATTGGAGCCTTTCTCTGGTCAGGCCGCTGAGTATTCTATTCAGCACCCACCGAACGCAGGATCCCAGATACATGTATCTTGCATCCTTGCAACTCCTCTTCAACTTCATCTATAAGTTTAGCCGTGTAGCTGGATGAACTTTAGTTAGAAGTAGTAAGGCCTGCCGTATCGTGTTGCTTTCAGAGTCTGTCTCTTGCTGTGCCGATACATATGCTCGCTGCACTTAAGGATATGCTTTATCGAGTGCCAATTGAATCATTTCTTTACAAACTAACATGGATTGCAAGTGACTAGATATGGATAAGACTATCTTTTATTGGCATTACAGGGAAGTAAGGTTCCTAGCATGGGCTTTAGATCTGATCAGGAAATCGAAAAGCGTTTGGTGTAACTATTTACGTTGCAGTGATAGGAGCTTTTGTTTCGTAAGTGATTCTCTGCTATCACAAACCTGATGCCTTGAAAAAATGGATCCCGACTAGAGTTTGCATTAACATCTATTTCTCTTTGTGGGGTTGAAAATTCGTTACATTTCATGTTTATATGCTTCAGACAAAAGAAAGATGTCTCCTAAATTATCACTTTAAATCATCCAATTTGGGAGAGCCCTAGCTGGCATCTAATGGGCAGACACATTTGCAGACCTGTCTCATTTGCTGCAGCGAACAGCTCATTCCTCCAAAGCAAAGATACCAAAAACAACCTCCAAAAGCAACACAAATAATAGAATTAAAAGAAAATCTCTGGCACAGCAAAATATATTCATCTGTTAAGGGAAATTTGTTTTGCAGAATTATTAGTTTTGTTAATTATATATATGGGTATGATATAAAATATACATGCATAAATTTTTTTACTATATAATAATGAATAGAACAACTCAGATTTGCTGAACATTTCCCTATACATGGTAACTTGGAATTGAGATGCCATCATGCAGTACTATTAAAAGGCAGCGCAATTTCCTATAAGATTGCCTTCTCCTTCATCCTCTCTCTTCGCCCCCCCGAGACCCTCTCTCTGTGCTCTCGTTTGGTCTGAAAGAGAAGAATCCATAACCTCACCGAGAGGTGGAGAGAGATCGAGAGGGTATCTGATCTTAGAGTTTTGAAGATGAAAATGGGGGTCTCGAGATGTTCTTCCTTAGGCATCGTTGCAGCCATCATTTTTCTGATCTTCGACGTCTACGTGCTCCCTCTTGCCCATGCTCAATCTCCAGCCCCGTCGCCTGCTCCCACAAGCGATGGTAAGACGTTCATCTTCCTCCTATTTTCTTCATTTTTCTTTCCATTTCAACGCCCAGTGATCTGCAATATTTTTCATGATTTGGGGGCGAACACTCGGCACCGAACCAGCTTTTGATAAACCCTAGACATGATAGTTTCTGCGGGTGATCGTCTAAGTTGAATGAAACCCGAATAACGCGTTGCTGGCTCATCGATCTTTTTCCCCTGAACAAATAGAAAATCTGCTGTACTCCAAAAGAACGGAACTTTTTTTTACCAAGAAGATTACGGGGGGAAAACACACACGGGCTATTTTATGAATACTGATGGATTATAATTCATGTATTGGTTTGATTTTTCGTGGTGGTGGCAGGCACGTCGATAGACCAAGGAATTGCGTATGTGCTGATGCTGGTGGCCCTCGTGCTCACATATATCATCCATTAAATTAATGTTTAGATACTCGAAAGTTCTTTATTTTAATATTGATCATATATTCATCTGTGAGCCTCTATCATCGATCATGAGCTGTAATTTGTGAAAACTTTTTTTTTGATTGAAATGACTAATATTACTGTTTTGGATTGAAACGAATTATTTTTTGTTTATCTTTCTGTTGATATGTAATTAATTAAACGTTGAAAATTAGATTTAAATGTTCAATAAGATCGAGAGAAACAATCCCATCTAAGCCCATTAGATCCTCTTGTCGTCTGAATCATATGACTCTTATGATACTTAAAACACCATGGACTCGCCATTAGGAAGCAGAAACTAAGAAATGTCGACCATTGACACTTTGACCTGAGCTCGTTCTGCAAGGCAGAAAAATGGAGGCACCCCCTCGTCAGGGCCCAGCGAATGTCATCTTGGAGCTCGGACCAGAGATCGAGAAAACCTCGTAACCTTTAAAGAAAATATGGAGAGTTCAACCAGACATTGGAAGACAGCTAGCGGTCGAGAGGATATCCTCCCTCAACTACTACGGATCAATGCAGGATTTGGACAAGTGATTAACTTAGAAGACAAAACCCTGAAACGACAGGTCATCGTCGCCATGGCATGTGATAATTAAGAAATCATATGTCGACCCCTAAACTCTACCGATTGATATGGCACATAAACTTCATCGACATATTTTCCTAGTCGAGCACGTAATATGCTGCGATCAAGAGAGTAATCACAGTGGCGTTCTGTGGAACGAACTAATTGGATCCAATTATTCCAGCGATTTCTCTGTTTAATTTGTGTTTCGAAGCACAAATTTTATCCCTCAAATACACCAATATAAGCTGCAGGGTTTTTGCTTGATTATATCTAATGACAGTTTATATGCTTTCTACACTCTCCAACGTAAGTAGCATACGCTTTATCTAACGTCTCTATGCACGGAATATACTTGCGGACACCAACATTTTATGTTAGTCTTTCCCCAAGCTCGACGTGGTTTAAGCGGCTTTGTTCTTGACTTTTTAAATTCCGTATTCACTTTCTCCAACGATCGACCATCAATCTTGTATAAATAGGATGAGCCCAAGCCCACAAGAGCCCAGATCAATCAGTGCACATTCGAACCCGATTTCTAATCGGTGGATCAACGACAATGGACTCGAAGAACAATCTAAGCCATCCTCAGCGCCCTCGACAATGCCAAGACCCAGCGGTACCACTTCACTGCGATCGTGATAGCAGGGATGGGTTTCTTCACTGACGCATACGATCTTTTCTGCATCTCCACGGTCTCGAAGCTCCTGGGCCGTCTCTACTACTATGATCCCACCAAAGATCACGGCGGCCCCGGGAAGCTCCCGCATAATGTGAACAACGCGGTGACCGGTGTGGCCCTGGTTGGAACCCTGACCAGCCGGTTGGTCTTTGGGTGGATGGGAGACAAGCTCGGACACAAGAAGGTTTATGGTGTCACCCTCATTCTCATGGTCATCTGCGCCATCTGCTCCGGCCTTTCTTTCGGCTCCACGGCGAAATCGGTCATTGGAACCCTCTGATTCTTCAGATTCTGGCTCGGGTTCGGCATCGGTGGGGACTATCCTCTCTCAGCCACGATCATGTCCGAGTACGCCAACAAGAAGACCCCGTGGAGCGTTCATTGCGGCCGTCTTCGCCAGGCAAGGCATGGGGATCATCTTCGCCAGGCTGGTCTCCATGATACTCTCGAAAATCTTCCTCAGCCAATACCCGGTCCCACGGTTCGACGAGGATCCCATCTTCTCCACGCAACCTCTGGCAGATTTTCTGTGGCGGATCGTGCTCATGCTCGTAGCTCTTCCAGCACTCTCACCTACTACTGGCGGATGAAGATGCCCGAAACCGGACGTTGCACAGCTCTCATCGAAGGAAACGCCAAGCAAGCGGCGGCTGACATGGGTCGGGTCCTTGACCTAGAAATCCAAGCCGAACACGACGAGATATCGCAGTTCAAGACATCCAACGACGACAAATTGTTCTCCCCAGAATTCTTCGGCAGACATGGCCGCCACCTGGTCGGCACGATGAGCACTCGGTTCCTGCTCGACATAGCCTTCTACTGCCACAACCTGACCCAGAAGGACATATTCCCAGCTGTGGGCCTCACCGACAAGGCAACCGGCGTTGATGCCCTCACCAAAGTGTTCCAAACATCCCGTGCGATGTTCCTTATCGCCCTGCTGGGCACGTTTCCTGGATACTGGTTCACTGTCACTTTCATCGAAAAGATCGGCCCGTTCTACGTCCAGTTGTTGGGTTTCCTGATGATGTCCATATTCATGCTTGTAACCGGGATCAGATACGACTATCTCAAGGACAAACACAACCACAAAGTATGGCTCTTTTCCATCCTATATGGGTTCACATTCTTCTTTGCGAATTTCGGGCCCAACAGCACCACCTTCGTGTTGCCGGCCGAGCTGTTTCCAACTCCGGTGAGGTCAACATGCCACGCGATGAGCGCAGCAGCCAGAAAGGCCGGGGCGATGGTTGGGGCGTTTGGGATTCAGTCCCTCACCTTGGATGGCAAACCGAGACAAATCAGACGGGCTATGATAATGCTGGCATTCACGAACCTGCTCGGAAGGTGTGCAGGCGAACGAGGCACAGATGGTGGAGTCCAATCAATATTATTTTTTTCTTCCAAGTCAACACAATATTTTTCCTCCAAGAAACCTTCATTTCATCCCCACCGAAGCTGTAGCTCCCGTGTATACAGCAGTATCTGATGGAATCACACAACATTATTGCCTCTTATTGTTGCACACATTAGTTTGTTTAGGGGTATACAGAAATAAAAAGGAGAGTTTCACAATAAAAATATAATATATATCTTTATTATTAAGTGAAAGTGGTGTTACTAAACAAATTCCTTTGTTGCTTTGTAACTATTAAGTTTGTATATATGCGATTGAGCGTGAGACACATACAGAAGCCTAAAAACCAAAGTATAAGGACTAAATTGTATGATAGAAAGTGGAGAGGGGCTAACGTGATCGTAATAGAACTGTGGGGGGCCAAAAGGATTGCTTCAACAAATAAAGGGACGTGTATGCAATTAGAATGAACAGGTGTCAGGCAGGGCCTGGGGCCGGGAGATCCGAGAATACCGTCATGGATGCCTGGGGAAACGTCTCACCGTTTCGAAACTTAGCGACAAGAAACGCTGCAGGCATACTTTATTTTGGAAATCCAAATCGCACGCCCTAGAAACCCAAATTCCCTCCAAAAAGAACAAAAATTTCCCACCACTTCCCGGGAATCCTCCAGGGGACGGGATATGGAGATTGAGGAGGTGGAAGCCGTTCTGGAGAAGATTTGGGACTTGCATGATAAGCTCAGCGACGCGATTCACTCGATCTCCCGCACCCACTTCCTGAAAACCAGCGAGAAATCCGGGGATAAGAAGACGAAGCAGCATTACTATCAGCAGAGCGGCAAGGAAGACAATCGGACATCGGGGTACGTGTTCGTGAAGGATTTCGGCGTCTATGAGGCGATTCAGGAGGCCAGGAGCCTCAATGCTATCCGCACGGCTCTCGAGAACCTCGAGGACCAGGTCGAGTTCTTCCACGTAAGGATCTTAACCGCTGATTTTAGTTTTTCAGAATTCTCCATTACAAAACTGGCTACCGACTGTTACAAGTTTGTTTTTGTTGGATTTGCTTGTGGGGGATTCATTTTCTCGGTGGCTCTGTTTCTGTTTTTAGTACTTTTTTCTATTTGCAATACTGAGCATTTATCAGTCTCAGTTTGGTTTCTGCTGTATTAGAGTGGGAAGTGATGATGGATTCATCGTTCTGCTTATGCTGATAGTCTTTAGCTAACGATTCTTGTCAATTATGGGTCGCAAAGTATGCATTTTTTATTATGTAACATATATGTAACTCTAGTAGAAAAAGTGTTTTTAATTCCTTCTACATGTTCAGAGTTTTTGTGAATCAATTATATTCCTTTCGTTTCTGAATGTGCTTGTCATCTTATACTCTGACCCGAACACTGCCTTGAAGATAAAATTTTTATGAGATTAACAGTTAGAAGGATTTTAATTTTATGGAAGATCATGTTGTTGCTGTGTATATTAAATTACCCGTGAGAATGTTCTCTGTTGTTGAAGAGAGTAATTGGATGTTTTCACCACCGTCTTCTTTAGTTGATTTTTTAGCTAATGATCCTGTGGGAAGTAGTGAGAATGTGATGTTAAAGCTAATGTGCTCTTTGATAATGGACATATGAGCAAAGAGAAGCTTCTGTTTGGCCGGAAAAGAAGATTGTTGAGTGGGTGTAGCAGTTGTTTTTTCTTTTGTCCCAGAGGATAAGGAGTAGCTTTTATTCTTATTATGTCAGACCAATTCACATAAATGAAGCTAAAGTTTTAAGAACAAATTTGCTTATGAATGGTTTGAAAAATCTCTAGGAAGAAGCAAGTCTATGTTGTTAAGCAATAAATAACAATTGGAACAGGGTACTCCTTATGAATGTACCAAAGAGAAAATTATGTCAATTTATGCTTGGCCTTTCTCCAAGCATCCAATTGGGTTAGACCTTGAAGGTGCTTTTTCTAGTGATAAATGGCTGGTTCACCACTTGAAGGTACGCTTTCTACATGTGTTCTCTGACCTTAAGTATATGTGAGTAAATAACCGAGAGCTTAGTCACAATGCCCTTGAGTTGTTTGATGAGCATTTAATTGATTTTTTCCCCCTTGCAGACTGTACAGATCCAGCAAAGGGCTGAGAGAGATGCTGCAATCGCTCAGCTAGAGCAGAGCAGGATTATTCTTGCTATGAGGTTAGCAGAGCACCATGGAAAGAAATACAAAGTCATCGAAGAGGCTTTAGCTTTTGTGGGGGATGTTCGAGATGAGAGTCGCTTCATTTCCCCTGAAAATCTCTATGGCCCCACGAAAGGTGCTGGTGAGAATTTGGAACATGAGAAGGGAAATATTTTGATGAACGTTCTCGTTTCAAGCTTTAACTTTGCAAGGAGTTCCCTCAGATTCCACCATGTTGGGGGGATACTGGGAAATGCTGCTTTAGTTGCGTTCACTATGATAGCATTATTAAATTTCAATCAAGTAGGAAAGAATCACCCAGGTGATTCTTACAATGGTAATGGTTCTAAAAAACCCTCTGTGCCCGGGGGAATACAATCTAAAGGTACTTCAGCAAAGTTGGATGTGCTGTTGGCCCGTGGTTGAGTTGAAATCTGAAGACGTTGCTTTCATCAAGTGAAATTGCTTCATTTTTGTTACCACGAGCCTTAAATGGAGCCATTGCAAAAAGAGCTCTGGTAGCTAGCATTTCTTTTTCTTTTATGGTTTTCATGTTAGGGAATTCTAATGTACAACCCCGCCTTTTGGATGAGTGGTTCTGTTCAAGAATGTTTGTAATTTTGACCTTAAATTCATGGACGAACATCTCAGTTTATATTAAGAAAGTTTTCTTTGATTAGAAGCCTTTGTCTGGTGGATTCTTATTTTTCCTTGTTTGTATCTGCAAATTCAAGAGATCCTTATCAGTTCAAATTTGAATAGGATCTATCTCCTTCCCTGCTGGCGATGCGTGCGTGGTCAAGTTCCACTGATATAGGGTCGGGTCGGGTCGAGTCGAGCTGGTCCTGATAGCCAAGTTCACCCAGAGTTCGTTATAACATTGAGGTTAACCAGCTCTCAGTTAACCGGCCACTAGCTAGAGAGTCTGACAACGCAAGGAAAATACAGTGTAATTATTACACGACATGCCCTAGTCCTTTGACCGGAAATTCCCCTCCTCTGCCGACAGTACAAGACAATATGGAGACCGAGAGAGAGAGAGAGAGAGAGAGAGAGAGAGATCGATGATCGTCTCTCGTGCATAGGGATTGCTTTGACTGAGTCTAGAGAGCACAATAATAAAATATTTAAAAAACTATAAATTATTGGATAATCCGATGTTATTTAATCATAAATAATCAAATTTAATTTCACTTACCCAAAAAAAAAAAAGAAGAGGCGCAGAAACGAATTGGCAGACCAGACAAATAGCTATACATTTGTTCCATAGTTACTGGGCAAACCTTGAAAAGGACGGTCGACCAAATTTAAGGTCAGTAATTCCTTTTTCCTTGGATGTGCAATTGCTCAACCGGCGTTAGCAGTCCAGTCCAATCAAACCAATTAACTGAGTTTCTATCCAACACTTGAATTTCAAACTTGACATTTGTCCTCTAATGCATTTAAGCATATATATATATATATATTTATAGATTTACACTTCACATTATTTTCGAATCAGTTAAAATACATTTTAAAACTAGTATGCGATTATACTGAAATTTCTAAAAAAATTCCTACCGACCTTTTCAACTTATGATTTAATCTTTTAATCATCAATTTAGAAATTTAGTGAGAGAATCACTAATTAAATATCAAGTTAGTAAATTTAAGCATATTTAATTAATAGTAAATGATGATTTCAATATGTAATAATAAACACATATACATTTATTGTTATTATCACCGCATTATTGGATATTACAGGTTTTTTTGCAATAAACTCGGAAGCCGGATTTACCTTTTCTCATAGGACCGCCAGAGTGTCCCATGACGAAAAATGGCCGAGCTCCTGAAAGCACTCATCGACCTGACACGTGTGCGTATACACGGACGAGAAATCGTCATGCTGTGCGTTGAGGAAAATGTCACTGCAATAATCTTCGCCTTGCAAACTAGCGTTCAGGGCGCCGGAATCGTCCAAGAACGTGCCGTCCAGCTGTTGGAAGTCAAAGAAATCGTCCTTGAACGGCGGCAAGTCGAGCTGCAAGAACACGGCGGGTTCTGGCGGGCTCGTCTCCTCTCGATACTCATCATGATCCTCCTCGTCCTCGGCTGGTATTGACTGGACCGGCTTGTGATCATGCTCTCGGGCCAGCTCGTCGACGTTGTCCCCTGAGGATTGTGTTCTGAAATGGAGGATTGAAGGCGGGGAAGAGCGGTTTTGAGATCCCTCGCCGGAGTCGCACCCTGAGACCGAAGCATCGCTGACGTTAATCTTAACGCTGTTGTTAGTGGCAGTGTCTTTGGATGGGGGGTTAATAAAGTTGGTCAGCGCGTCAGGGCCACGGATCTTGATGGCAGCATTGTCGTACACCATAGCAGCCTCTTCGGCGGTGTCGTAGGTTCCCAGCCACAGGCGGACCCGCCTGGCTGGATCCCGAATCTCCGCGGCCCATTTACCCCACGGGCGCCGCCGTACGCCGCGGAACTTCTTGCCATCTCCGGCGGCGTAAGGGAACTTCAGCGGCCGCCTCGAGACAAGGAGGGCCTCGCCGACGCTGGTGCAGTTCCTCTTGCGGCTGCTGGGGGTGGCGACGTTCCTGCAGCTGGTCTCAACGAAGATCTCCGATATATACCGCTTCACCCGCTGACGGGAAACGAAGAAGTCGCCTTCCTCGTCGCTGGAGGAGTCAGTGGCATCAGGATCTGTGATGGATATCCGTACTGTCTTTGGCGAGGGAGTATTCTTGGAGGTGGGGGATTTCCAGGGTTCTGTATGTTTCTTGAAGACGGTTCTGTGTTCACTGTACTTGATCGGGCATGAGATGCTCTGGTCCATACCCTTCCCCACCCCCCCACTTTTCCTTTCTCCTTTAGTTGTCTCTCAGCTGACGACCCTTGAAATCTTGATTCTCTCCTCTTCACCCTCGGATCGAAAGGGGAAACCAGACGATGAGAGTAGGGGGGCGGGAATAAAGAGGGCAGCAGACCAGTAAAAGGGAGAGGAGCCGTAAAGAAGAAGGTTCAGAAACCTTGAAGATAACCACATAGACAAGGTTATCTTCAAAAAAGAAAGAAAAAAACCACGAGGACTGGGTCTATTTCGCCTGTGGGAGACCTCGAATACTCAACTTTGTCGGAGAAGGGAACCACCGAAGAGCCAAAAGATTCTTAAATCTTGGGAACAATCAGGCTGTACTGTCAAGTATTTTAATGGCTGCTGAGACACAGAGGGGGAGAGGGACAGAAGTGGCTGTCGGCAACGGGAAGGGGATTTCTAGTGCAGCTGTAAGGGGGGAGAAGGGAAAGGACTCACCGTGGAACCAAATTGCACGACAGTCGATATTTCGTTATCATGTGGAAATGATACAGCTGGGGAAGGAAAGCCATTCAATGGAAGGGAGTCTACAAGTAAAACCTTTTCGTATGTTTCCCCCATTGATTGTTTTAATTTTCTTTCTATGGAAGACTATCAAGTCTCCCTCTCTAGTCTTCCTCGTCAACACCGGAGCCCGACTTTCATAAGGGGGAAGACTCAACAAGGTCTTCCCCGTCAACACCGGAGTCCAACACTCTTCATCGAGGGTAAGACTCAACATTCAGATGCAGCAGCAGCACACTGGATGCGATACGAGCGCGTCTTGAAATCTCGATTTCTTTTCCTTGACGACCATTTACTGTACCAAAAGAAATAAAAAGTTTTTGAGAAACGAATTATCTCCAGGGGTGGTGGCTGGTGGGAACGGGGGAGAGGAGCGAGGGGGTTACATCGGGGAACCTGAAAACACGGCTCGCCATCTATTCAATTTGGGAGTATGACACGTGTCCAAGTGGGTCCCAGCACGACCAGCTGGCCAGACCAGGAGTGAGTCAGCGACGGGGCAATTCTCGGGTCGCGTGACCACCGAAGGCAGGTGAGGCCCAAGATACACCCGGTAGGTAATCCTCCTCCCTCTCCGTTAAAAACCATTTTCCGGTGAAATATTATCGGTTCTCTCCCCCCCGCTCACACATCTTTAGCCCAGAGGTAATCATGGTAAATTTGACACTAAATATTTCATATACGAAATTTTCACCTCCTACATGTCGTGTGAATAAAATCAGCTACATTTCAAGATTTTCACTCGTTGAGTTCCGGATCTTTTAAAATCCAAATCAATTGAAATTATGAGTGTCGGTGGAAAACAAAAATCTAAACAGATTGTGTGTTGCCCCCCCGTCGAGACCGCCTAACTTTTGACAACATTACATGGAACACTGTCACCGCGTTACGACTGATGGATGGGAAAGCAGCTTTGAACAAATCCATGTCCGTTTGCGACCGGAAATGACATCCGCTGTTTTCTTTTATCTATTTCCTATTGGGCCGATCGGTCTCCTCGATCGATGGCCAGAGTTTTAGTTTTGGATGAAACTAATGACTATCTGCACGCGTTTGCCACTGCTGACGAGAGGGACGTAGAGGAGACAGCACATGCATTTGAAGGCTGTGAGGGCGTAGCTTCTTTGGCAGCTAGCACGGAAGGACAGGGTAACAAGGGTACATAAAAGGACAAATCGACTTAGATGAACTCTAGTCAACCATGATTGATTTAGTTCATGCAGATCTTTTGAATCCAAATCTTATTTAAAAGAAAAAAAAAGTATTCCTTACTACCAATTCTCATAGATATGTACGTACGCTTTTTAATTGTCGGTGTGTCAGTTTACGCTCCATTGTCCAGTCTAATAACGTGAGAAAATATTGACTCCATTGTCTCAAGTGTTCTGGTTTTGGTCACCTGCATCTGGACTTTCTGGTTAGACATGACAAAAAGCTAGGACAAATGTCATCATCATTTACCATAGACTCCAATGCTTCTTACGTACATCAGTAGCAGTAAATTAGTTCTCTCCCTCAAGTCACTTTTAATTGTAATCAGCAGCTGATAAAATTAACTAATAAGCGCTAGCTACATAAGACAATTTGATACCTCCCCATATTATCACTTCTCAGAAAATTTAAAAGGAAGAAGTAAAGGAAAGAGAAGAAGCATGAAAAGGTAAAGAGTAAGATGGATGGGCCGTGGCAAAAAGATTCGGTGCAATAGTATAAGCATAAGTCTAAAATCAAGAGACTATGAGTTCCATAACATCAACCATATTTCTTCCAAAGCATTAAATCCTCCCTTTCTTGTGACCTTCATAGATAAAAGCTTTTCTACAGTAACACAGAAAAAAAATGGGACATTTCTAAAGAGGACTTTGAATCCAAATTCTATTGATCCAGCTATGCCTGCCACTTTGAAGTGTGCATTTGACCTCCTAAAATATATCTGTGTAGCTCGAGCTTTAACGTCGGTTGAAAAAAAAAATCATTGTTTAGAAGCAAGAGATGCTTGTTAAAATTAATTATTTTCAGGAGACAAGCTGTATGTATATAGTGACATGACCTGCAATTCCATAAGCTCGGGACAATTAGTGGGATAATCATCTTTCTTTCATTCTATGTTGTGGAAGAGACATGGATGCATGATAAACCATTTTTATTATATGAAGTATGAACAGGTAATGTTTACTATAATCATCTTATCATTTGAAACAATTAAACAAAGCATAAAGATCCATTGATAAACAAGACAGAAACTCAGCAACTAAGGGAAGGTAAATGTTTAGAGCAAACAGCAGAATGCATGTAATTAAAGCGGTCCTGACTTTCTCCTTTTCATTATGAGGCAGATTTTATTTCAAGGACTTTAGTAGATGATGTTACATCTCCAGTAGAAACGAAGAATGAAGATTGAAGGAGCAAAGGGCCCAACAGAGTATCCTTTCCCTACCTCAGCCCATGGCATACTTCTGGGTCCAGTTCCTTGCATTTGTCTCGTACTTGCTCCTGTCTGTCTTGTACATGTGGGCAATCTCTGGCACCAAGGGATCATCGGGATTAGGGTCGGTCAGGAGAGAACAGATTGAGAGCAACACCTGATTCAGATGACATCCATACTCAGGTCACTGACGCAAGGTTTAACAGCTCATACAAGATTTGTATGACAATAATTATAAAGAGATTCTAAACCTTGGAAATTGTCAGTGCGGGGCTCCATTGCTCCTTTAAGATATCGAGACAGATGCTCCCATTGCTATTGATGTTTGGATGAAAGACCTTTGTTCGGAATGCAACCTACAAGAACCATTATTCACATATAAGATGGCAGTATCTTGTGAACGTGAGCTAAAAGAAGCATTCACACACAAATATAATTCCAGGTAGGTAAACATTTATCCACACAATCAACTCATCCAGGAAACATATTTTACTGAACCACACTAATAAAGAGCAAGCTGGTTGACTCTTGGCTGTATACTTTTGTCATGATTTTCAATGATAAGCTGCATGCCGGTAAATGTGGCCACATCAAAACATCCATAAAATTTTGTTGAGGCCATCTCACAAAACAAACATCTTTACCAGATGAGACAACCTACAACTGATGATTAAAGAAGGGGTTCGAGTCAATTATTTTCTTTTCAGTGCAGAAGACCGTTTACATGTCGCTACATGATATTATATAAGTACATTCCTGATGGGTAATACCTTTGGAGGCTTGAAGGGATAATCTGGAGGGAAATGGATGGATACAAGAAACACACCCCCAGCATAAGGGCTGTCCGGAGGACCCATAATTGTCGCTTGCCAGTGGAACACGTCTTCTGCAACTGGACCTGCAAGGTTTCCCAGATAAACAAAAGATGTCTAAATAACGAGATAGCAAGGAGAACTGCCAACTATAGAAGCTTACAAGGAAGCAAATGTTAAAAGACATCAGTTGAATGCCACACTCCATAACTATGAGCTCTGCAAATGGCTGCTCAAAGCAAAAACGTAAAAGACAAAAATAACTTTCCTGCAACACTAAAAATATGGCAATCGAGTTTAGATTTTCAGGTGATGCCTTGAAAATCCACTCAAAAATTAAAAAAAAAAAGACCAATGGCAATTGAGTAGCCAATTTATCGACAGATAAGAGAGAGAGAGAGAGATGCAAGCCGTTGTTGACTATATAGTGGTAAGCTACAAACTTGATGCATGCAACAATGTTAAAAGTCTCATTTTGGGAAGGTGACCTACAACTCTGGGGAGGCTTCAAAGAGTAGGTGGATCTCACGTTTATCAACAGTAGAATTCAATTTAAATACATCCTCTGAAAAAGCGCAAGTATTTGTTTCACTCGTGTTATTGGTCAAGACGAAAGGAGAGCCTAATACACTAAGACGCTACTACTACATTGGAAACCCCAATACGATCGATGAGCTGGGATTCCTCCATTCCAGACGATATCGTCAAATAGCATGCAGCAAATGGAGACAGGCACTTCTCTCACTATTCTCACCCACTATAACTTTGCGGTTCTGATGCTATATCCACTCGAACAAGAGATGACCTTCCGAAGGGATACTTCCAAGCAGAATTATTCAAAGAAACAAGCAGCCAAAAAAGAATGTTGAAATTCATGAATATCAGCTTACCGGCGCTGCAGGAGGTGGGTGGATCCTTCTGCAGGTCCTTGAGCTCCTTGAGAATCCTCTTCGATGCCATAGCGAGCTCCTAATCTTCAACAGCGGAGCACAATTCCGTCAGAGGAAACTGAAAAGAACAAATACAAGATAAACATGCAATACCACCTGCACAGAGTCAATCGCATACCTCAAGAAGCAGAGGAGGAGGAAGGTAGGTGCAGCGCAGAGAGAGGGAAAGCTATCTGCTTGTTAAGGCCGGCGAGGAGAGGAGGAGACGATGCGGAAAAGTAAGGAAGAATTCCACCCAGTGACTAGAGCTTACGAGGGCGGAAACCGTCTTTTCACTTTTTCTTTTTTAAGAATGATATTTACATGATTACAAAAATTTTTATTCACAAATTCAAATGTAATTGTGGGACCCACACATTTTGGGGGCATTTTCTTTTCTTTTCTTTTCTTTCTTTACTTTTGTTTTGTTATATATTTCGCCGAAAGGGGCTGCCGAAATAAAATCTTTTGTGTCAGCTCCGGGTGCATACTCCTTCGTGCTCGGTTAGGCGATTATCTTCCTGAGGAGACGCATACTCCCGGGTGAATGTCATGATTCATTGTCCTGAGTGGGGCGATTGGGCCCCTTTGGGAGTTGACTCATTCTTGCGGCCAGACTGGGTCATGTCCTGCGTGAATTCTAAGCAGTTGCTTTTAGAATGGGTCCCCTGACATGATCCGGTGATGTCATGACTTCCGAATGGGTCCCCCTCCTAAGACTCATTTTCATTGCTGTACTCAAATCTTTTAAGGCCGACCCATTTTAGGCCTGGCTAAGCAGCCTGATTAATACCAATTATCATCGGGCCGGCCCAAAAGAGCCTCAAATTATCTGCCAAACATTAGTGCATATGGCCAGCTCGGTCCAATAGTTCAACGGCATACTGAGGGCTTGAGAAGGTGTTGGTAGGCTTTTGAGTGGATGAAAGCTATGGCTCTTGCTGATCCAGTGCGCCCCTGTAAGACGCTTCTCCCCGGGCAGAGGAGTCACGACCTGACCTTCTTTACCTGCGGCGTCGGAGGAAAAGGAGGAGTGAAGTTATATTGACAGGTTAGAGCTGAGTGATATCATATGCAGGTGCAATGAGCGGTGAACAGAAGCTGCTCGTCCCTCCCCGAGCTGCACGCCCTCAGGCTAGCTACATTCTCTTGCCTGATACTCGAGACAGTCACCGTTCACGTTTAAACCTATTGACAGCTTACAATGGGCCCATCTACCGGACTTTGCCTTGTATGATTTTTCCAAAATGGCCTCTGCCGAGCACCTCTGCTGATGCCCGTAACAAATCTTCAAGTCCGAATTTGTAAGTTGTAACCAGCCCTCAGGGAACACAAGCTTATGGGCTTCTCTATGCGGACTGCTCGGGGAGCTCGGGCTTTTTCTTACCTCCACTGTTTGAGAGGAAACATGTCGTAAAATCAGAAGTGGGTACCAGGAAACTCCAATTGTATAAGCTTCACCTGTTGCAGCTTTGCACAGATGATTAAGAACTTAAGTATATAGAAAGAAAAGTTTCCAAGAATATCCAACGGTGAAGTTCGTCTGTTGATCAGAAACAGGATTACTGAAGGCCAAAAGCTGGCCAAAGCTTTGGTATAATCTGCTCTGCCCTCAAGCATGGATTAATTCTCTCTGTTTCTATATATTTACAACCAAAAAAAAAAAAGAATTATAGATCTGAATAAGGTTTCCTACAGTAGCAGTAAGTAAAGAACTTGTCCACCGGTGCCTGGATGAGCTTCCATGTCCCGAGGATTTCCTTCAAAGCGAGAATCCTAGTCCCTGTTAATATTAGTTAATTTTTTTCTAAAAGGGCAAATAGAACAGCATGGAATCAGATCGAGTAGATTTTTTTTATCACATGAGAAGATCAAAATGTAGAAAAGGTTAACATCTCGGAGGCCATTGATGAATAGAATTAACATGATTCGAAGTATCGATGAGTAGACTTGTTCTTGACATGGAAGTAAAGTAACGTATATGTCCGTGAACCGGTGAACAATTGAGCAGGAAAAGATACAGATACTGTGCCTCCCATAGAACATAGCAAATACAAGGAACATCAGAGGCGTCAGAGGAATGGGACACAGAAACTGCAGACAAATATAAACTGAAAGATTTATCAACTTCAAGAATCAAACTTTGCTAAACAATGAATGAAACAGGTAAATGCTACAATCAACGGGGACAAACTCCATTCTTGTGTCCTACGAATTATTATTTGGATGCAATTTGAAGAAAATCTCAGCAAATTGGAGGTCTCAGATTAACACGGAAGTGACCAAAAAAAAAAGAGGAGAGAAACTATATCTCAATTCAAGAGTGTGAATAACATGCACAACAATGTCACTGTGTTGTAGTAACAGATGGTAATTCTGGTTGAGCCTGAGTAGCTGCTGATGGATCTACTTGAGACTGCATAGCAGCATTTGATGCTATCTGAGCCTGCAAGGCTGAAGAAGAGGCTTCTCTATCGGCTGCCACTGGAGTGGCTGTTGAGCTCGAGTGCTCAGATTTGATCTCATATGTTGGCAGGCCAGTTTGACCTGGCCTCCGGAAATCCTCCACCATCTTAACAACATCCAACATCTTCGGCCTCTGCTCCGGCACTCTTGCAACGCATGCCATCCCTATCTGTAACATAGTCACCATCTCCTCCTCGATGTTCGGGTATCTCAGTAGCTCGACATCAAATACCTCCGCAGTCCACTCCTCTCTTACCACAGAGTTGACCCACCTAACAAGGTGGACCACCTCGTCTCCCCCGGTGGCATGCACTGGGGACTTTCCGGTGAGAAGCTCCAGCAACAGCACCCCGAAGCTGTACACGTCTGAGGCCTGAGTTGGCTTCCGAGAATCTGTCACCTCAGGGGCCCAGTACCCAGTGATACGCATCATTGGCGGAGGGATTGGATTCATCACTTGGGAAAGGGCAACATCAGAAATGCACCCATAACCTTCGGAGTTCAGGAAGACATTCGAGGCCTTCACGTTTCCATGGATGAGCTTCCCACCGTTCTGCTTGTGGATGTACGCAAGGCCTCTAGCTGTCCCAGTGGCAATCTTGAGCCTGGTTTCCCAGTCCGATGGGGCTCTCCCCTCCCCTCCTCTACCACCTACAGGAACACAGATGAGGACTCGGTACAATTCTTAGAAACAGTTACCGAAGGTTCATAAGCTTGAGGTTACTTAGATGAAGATATCCCTTTGATATGTAACCGTAAGCGATGCTCCACAGTCTACACCACGTGGGTGATTGGAGGATGGAATGAAATCGAACATAATAATACAACGAGAGATTTTCACTCACCGTGCAGAAGAGATGAGACGCTTCCTTGACTGTAGAAATCATAGACGAGGAGCTTCTCGTCCTTGGAGTAGTAGTACGCCCTCAGTGGCACCACATTCTCATGCCGAATCCTTCCCATCATCTCCATCTGCTGTTCAAACTCCTTCCTCCCCACGCCCACTTCCTTCAGCCTTTTCACAACAACCACCGTAGTTGTGTCTGCCAGAGCGGCCTTGTAGGCCGTCCCATAGGCCCCCTTCCCGAGCACACCTGCTGAAGCCGTGAGAAGATCCTCGAGGTCGAATGCATAAGTGCACCCTTCAAAGAACACAAGCTGCTTCTCTTCCTTGTCGTGGTGCTTCTTCAAGGCTGCTCCTCCTTTCTTCTTGGAGAAAACCTCCTTTTGCTTCTTCTCCACAGCCCCTGAGGTGGGTTCGTCCTCACTGCTTGTCTTGTCTGAGCAACAATATATCATGAAGATGGCGGACAACATGAAACCTGTCACACAGGCTGCGATTACAACCCCTAGTAGCGCAGACCCTGTGAGCTTCTTCTTTTCCTTCTTCGGCTGAGCTGCCGGGGGCTCCAGAGAGAGAGTAGGGGGAGCAACATTGGAATCGAACGTGAGATTGTTCCCAAGAAAGGCAGAGCTCGGGAACCTCTTAAGAGAAGGGGGTACAGGGCCAGTGAGGCTGTTATTAGCCAAATTTAGCTGCTGCAGTTGAGGAAGGATCAGGTCAGGGATTTCGCCAGATAGAGAGTTATCCGCGAGATTTAAGTATCTAAGGTATGTTAGGTTTGACATCAAAGACGGGATGCTCCCATTGAAATGATTGTAGGACAGATCAAGAACCGTCAGGTTCTTCCATACAGACCAGTCCTCGGGCAAGGGGCCAGCGAAATTGTTCCACTGCAGATACAGGGCAGTTAAGTTTCTGAGATTCGAAAAATCTGCAGGAAAGGGACCCGACAGATTGTTCATTCTAAGGTTGAGATGCTGAATTGCCGTCACTCGACTGAGGGTGTCTGGTGGGATTGGGCCTTGGAGACCCAGCCTGGGTAACCGGAGAGAAATGACTCGAGATTTATCGGCGCTGCATTTGACTCCAGTCCATGATTGGCAAACAGAGGAGTCCTTGTTCCAGTTCAGCGGCTGAGAGTGAGAGACGTTCCCGATGAAATCGAGCAGAGCTTGCTTATCCTCGACAGGTTTCGCCAAAACGGACGGGAAGAGGATTGACCAAACCGAGAAGGTTGTCAGGAAAGTTAGGAACTTCCTCTCCATTTTCCTGGATGCGCTAGCTATGGATGTGATGCCCAGGCCGGGATTCTTCTAGAGCTGAAGAACGAGCTGTTCCTGCAGATTCGGTGCACATATAATAGAAGAAATCACGGATGCAGCAGAGTCAGACTTTTGTTGGGTCATCCACTGAGATTTGCACAGCTAAGTGAAATAATTGTTAGTATAGCATCCTTGTGATCCTCTTTCAGAATATACATGTATATATATCGACACACAAATGTAGACATGATTTATACTGGTGAGAACTTCAAGTAGCCATGGATTTCCAATGAATAGGTCCACAAAATCCCATGTTTCTTGTCCTCTCTGGTTACAGAGGAACAGAGAAGACTGAATTCACTAAGACGCAGGAGGATTTAAACCGGATTAACTTACTTCCTGAGCTCGCATGGCACCAGAACGAAGAATCGTCAGCCTTCAACCTCCATTCCCCAAACTGAACAAACCACCGCTGACCGGTAAGACGGCTGCAGAGGCGTAAAGAAAGAAGGGAGCCGGTGGAAAATGAGAGACAATATTGACAGAAGCTCAAGGATGAGGGTGAAAAAAAATGTACTTCAAATTGATATATGGGGGTCAGCGCAATGATGGAGGTGAGCTGTGGTTTGCTTGCCCAAGCAGCAGCATTAGCACATGCACAGTACACAGGAAATAAAAAGGGAAAATAAAAATTCCCCAATTCCATGAATGAAGATCATGGACGAAGAGGAGCCTTCGTTGTTAGCTTAGTTTAATCCCACTGCATCCTCTGTTTCTTATATTCTAGTGCGACGTTCGAGCGCAGGAACAGGGGATCCCACGCGGAGACAAACACAGGATGCCAAAGGACGGGGAAGGTACTCGTGGATCAGTTCGTAGAATAATATATCGACTACTCTTCTGGTCCACAATTGGCGGTGCCGACGTGCCGTGTCTCACTTGCTCCCAAGAGAATTTCATGGCACTTTTAATGTGTTTGACAGACTCTGGAAACACAGCATCGAGCTCGACTTGGATCATCCAGAGTTTGGGAGGGATGACTTAGTTCATAAGACTCGTAATAGTCACCCACATGAGCCTAGAAGAGGATCGCTAGCAAGATTGCCCGATTGCTGGAATACCCGACAATGCGAGTCGAGGATCGGCGGATTGAGAGGCTCGGGGCCGTTTTTATGTGATGCGTTTACACCAATGGAGAGTACAACACGCAATCCATGGCAGTGCTTCTTAATTACTAAGAGTAGTCACTGTCTTATACTTATTTCATGGGCGGTCGGTAAGTCCACGAGAAGAGACAACGTAGAGTGGACAGCTACGTCACTTGCGATTTTATTAATCGCAGTTCCAACTTCCGCCCAGCCCCACAGCCGCCCCCCCNGATTAATTTGGTTTTTTATTTAAAATTTGATAAGCATACCAAATATCACTTCCTAATGAATTGACTAAAATACTCATGAATTCACACAATTATAGACTTTTTTTTCATGAGAAAGATTAATAAGACGGACCTAGTTGGTGAAATTATTATTATTATTTATTTGTAAGGGTTAATGTGACAGGATATGTAGCAATCAGTGTAGTGTGCCAAGAGAACTCTCTCGGTCTCTCTCTGTCTCTAGAGGTTAACGTTAAAGAAAGCTCAATCGACGACACGTGAGGACCATCACGCACCCCCTCCAACATCCTAAAAATTGTATCCGGTCCGGCCCCGCAAGTTGAATCGGAAGATGTGGAACGTAGATGGGCGGGGGGCGAGGGGTTGAGAGTGATTTTTCCTTCACCGTCGACCGCCGGGGACGCTGACCCTTGAAGCGAGAGGACACGCACCCCAGTTAGCTGCCGGAGTTTAGTTTACCAGATAGTACCAGCAGCCACAAGAGACTAAGGAAAAGGGAAAAAAAAAAAAGAGCAGACCGCCACGTGTCTATCTGTCTTTGGCTTTGACTTTTTTTCCTGGACGGAGTATAACTCTGACAGTGAAGTGCGAAGACTTTTCAGGGCTATGTACATGGAATTTTAATGCCGCCAATTGATGAAGAGAGCTGATCTTAATTATTTATTAAGAAATACACGTATTTTTTTTCCTTACGGTTTTGTGCAAAAGGAGATGCGTAACCATGAATCGTGATTGTACCGTATATATTGAATGTCAGTCATTATTAGGTATTTAAAAAAAAGTCAACTCAACCCAATGAGATGTAGCTATTATTATAACTAATGCTTCAAGCATGGGATTTGGCCAATAAATTGAGAGAGAGAGAGAGAGCTAAGCAACATTGTGCTCATGAAGAGCGAGAGAAAGGACAGCTCTTTCATCTATTAGTATATAAAAATTAATTATAAATTTTATATTATATAATATATAATTTAATAAATTAATCAATTATTATAATATTAAATATTATCAACATAAAAAAAATAAAAAAAATAGGATAACAGTCTGATTTTGGGTAGAAATTCTTGACGAGTAAAAGCAAGGTTTTTTATTAATTGGCAAAGTGATGGAGAAATGGGACCGAATAAAGAATTGCTGTAGTGTTAGTTAGAGGTATTGAATTCATCCATCCGCCTATCCTATCCATCTATCGCCTTTGCTGTGCCTGTAGGAATTCAATCATTCATATCATAGCTGTCCTGTCCGACAGAGAACCTACCTGCACACGAAGGGACCGGACTGGGCAATCATCTGTGACAGTGAGGTCTCGTTGAACAGAAACAAATGTCAAGGACGAAAAGAAACTCATCACGAAATGTGAGGGCTAAAATGGAAATATCTAAAAAAAGTAAAGGTCTGGATCTCTGCAAAATGCCCAAGAGCGGGGGGGCCGACAGGATAATATATATATTTATTCTGAGCTCAGGGCTGCAATGGCGCCATTCCGACTTTTCCCGCCGACGGTAACGCCAGATTCAAACTCCGCACCCCACACCCCGCCCCCCGCCACAGTCGCAGATCTACTGAACGAGACATCGCAGACGCTCCTCCGACCAAACGGCGGGTTTTAATTTCACCTCCGCCGCTCCTTCCTGACCTGCTGCTGTCTTCTTCCTTAATTTTTCCAGCTCCATCCGTCGTCTCTCATCAATGGCGATGGATCCGTCAACATACTTCTCCCTGACCAAACGCGTCGTCTTCCTCATAGACCTCGACCCGCTCCTCCGCCTCCAAAACGCCGACCGTTACCTGGCTTCCGTTGTCTCGTCCGCCAAAACCCTACTCTCCTTCCCTCCTCTCTCATCCTCCCTGTTTTCCTTCAAGCCCTTCTTCTCTTCTCTCTCCCCCATCCTCTCCTCCTCAAAGCTTCCCAGTTCCTCTCTATGCCTCTCCTTCAACGACCCTTATAGCACCCTCCGATCACTCTCTCAATTCATAAGTTCCCTCCCAGAATTCGCCCAATGCTCCACGACCATTTACCCTCCTCGAGCCTTGAATGTCGTCGCCTCCCTGCGCCAGCTCTTGCATGACTACTCCTGGGACTCGGTCATTGACGGCACCAGCCTGTTAGGAGCTTCATCTCCGCGTTTTTCTGCTATTAGATCTAATTTGGTCGTTTTATTCACTCCCATTGGTAGATCTAGGAATTGGGTGTCTCATTTCATCGGTGAAGGGATGGACGATGAGTCTTTGACCACCGTGGACCAACTCCATAGTAAATTTCACAGGATTTTCCGGACTGTGAATGGTTCATTTGTCAGTAGGGATATTCATTGCAGCTGGATTGATGTGAGGTATGCACCCGAGTGTGTGGAATCTGAGGGGTTGGAGCTCATAACTAGTGGGATTCGGAGTTTAGGGTGGGGATTTTGCTCAACTCAGTCTATCATTTTCGGCCCCATGCTTTTGCCATTTGGATTGATTTATCCAAGTATTGCTATTCCTTTTAAATTCTTCAGCTTCAGTGGCGCTGGAAATGGAGTTTGTACTGATTTCCGTCTTGAGATTGCAAATGTGGATGGGAAACCCTTGGAATGCAAATTCTGTAAGCTACAATTGGTTAACTTAGAAGATCCAGTCCAGTGTATGAATAGCGGTCCTTTTCTATCTACAGAATCGGCGAATTTTCTTCTCAGGATTCATGAAGGTAGCGATGCATGGTTGGCGCAGTTCATGGGAGGGGTAGTGAAGGTAGAGGCAGTGCAGAAGCATGGAAAATTTGCGATGATCGAACAACGATCAACAGAAACAATGCTTGTGCAGGAATATTCAGGAAAATCTGTGAAAGATCAAAAGGATGAGTATAGTAATGAGTTTTTTGCAGATAGGATACTTAAAGTAATAACTTCTGAAATGGGGGAGACTGTGAGAAAATTCCCTCCGGTTTGGGAAATCTTCTTGAGCTTCATGTACAGAGAAGGATACTGGGCTCTTGTGTCAGTTTCAAAATTGAATGGTGATAGAATTTTTGGTGTCCTCAAGCCATTCAGTGTATCCTCAGCTCTCATCTCTCTTACTAACAAGAAGTCCACTTTGGATGATATGTTGACTAGTATTGGTCTTGGTAGCACATTGCAGTTTATTCATAAAGTGGGCAACCAAATTTGTGGGTCCAAAAACGATGTGCTTGTTGACAGGAATGGTTTGACTGATCTCCAGCTTGAGCCTTCGGCTAATAAAAGGCAGAACAAAATTGTTGCTACGAAAAGCATGAAGAATAGTAAAACTTTGCGCTTGTTTCAGGATCTGTCATGGAGTCAATTACGGAAGGAGGAGCTTCAAGGTTTCGATTTAGGACTTGATGAGCTATATATTGCCCGGGAAAGTAAAAGCTCAAAGAAATTGAAATTCTTGAAGTGCTGGAAGAAAGAGGTTAAGAGATATGCCTCTGAGACATCCAGAAAAGATATGTTGCAGCAACAAATAGAAACACCTGAAGAAAGGGAAAATACAGCAGTAGAAGCACATCAAGCAAGTGAACAGCCTATTCATGCATCTGATTCTATGTCAGCAGCTTCAAGGGTTCAGGGCGAAGTTGCCATTGACTGTGGAATAGAAAGCTCAGAAAATATCTTGAATGAAATACCCGATAAAATTTGCAAAGGACTTGAATCCAAGGGGGTGGACCTGGGGATTTTAGCGCAGCGGCTTGTGAACAGTTCCATTTACTGTTTATTTCAGAAGCTGGAGATCAAGGATGCCTCAGAAGATCAGTTCTCTTCAGCCAATGTTGACGATGATCATTTGAACAAGGTTGTTTCTGAGGTAACTGGACTTTTGCTGAGGGAACCCAAGGAGTTGTCTGAGAAAAACAAAAGCAGGATATCAGATCAGGATGCATTAGATTATGCTGTCCGAGAGTATCCTTCATAATGACTTTTCTCCATTTAGCTTTTAATCTATGCTTTCCCTTTCAGGTTATCATACGATCCCTATTTCCTTAATGTAGCACCAGATATGAATTGCAGATATTGTTTCGAATGGAAATACTGCGGTCAGAAATTTCAGAGGCCATCAAGGACTCTGTCAAGCAGAAGTTCATAAAGCAAATATGCTCGCTCTTAGAGTACATACAGTGCCATCTCGAGGGATTCTTCGGTGATTGGAGCCTTCATAATTACGTGGGAAGGATTATAAAGAGCAGGTATTTGCCATTTAGTCGTGTATGATGATGCATTGAATAAATAGGTGCAGTGCTTTCAGTTAGAACCAATTTACGGCAATTTCCTATGCCTGTTGGACATTCCAGGTCTCTTTTAGCATTTAATGAGATCGGGAACTACTAGATGATTTTAAACTTTGCAATCACAATGCTTAGTTGAGCAAGAAATTAGCAGATTGAGTGAATGGAGCTCAATGTTTCAGGTACTCCGGGGATCTTGAGGAGGCAGTGCGCCATATCTACTCAAAATTGGATCTGCTATTGTTCGACGAAGAGGGTGATATGCCCAACTCGCTACTCGATAGTGAGGAAGAAAGCAGTCAATCCTGGAGAATCAAAAGAGAGGAAGGCCAGGGTGAGATGGGCAGGAACAGACACGATCAATGGATATCAGCTGAAAGTGAATCTCAGGCCCCACCCAGAAAGAGCTCCAATAGGAAGGAGAAGGAGCACGAGCAGCGAGTGATCAGAGCCCGTGAGAGAAGGGAAAGGGCGCGCAGGGTTGCATCGTACACTAGTTGGGTACCCGATTTGCGCAGAGTTTGGGCCCCAAAGCAACAGGCAAATACGACGAAAGCAAAGCCAGAGCTATCTACGAAGCACTCGAAGAGGAAAGAAGGTGAGAGTGCGACGAGAGACGTCGTTTGTGAGACTCCGATGACTCTGAATAAGCGGTATCGCCTGCAAAGGGATGAGAGCCCCGATCAGGACTCGGCAATGCACCGGAGTAGTTCTGTTCCGAAGTCCTTGTTTCAGATTGAATAGAAAGTGATGACAAAGACAATTTCAGCATTTGCTGAGCTTGGTGGGGTATTCGTTTATTTATTTGTCCATATACTCAAATCAAGAACTGACCGCTCTTTGGATTAGAAGCAAATTCTAAAGCTAATTTAAGGGGGGTGGGTGGGGAAATTGATCCATTTTATGGCTGGTCTTCCTGTGTCTCTTACTAGTGGAATAAATTAAATAATTAAAAGAGAATATCTCATTGACAAAAACTAAAATATCTAAATTATTTCTTGGGCCTAAATTGGGGAGCTATGATCCCTAAACATAGTCTCGAGTCATTGATATGCTCGGATTGTCTCTAATTAATTTGGTCAAGTCCCACTGATATAGGTGGAGGACAGCATGGCTCGGAGGCTCTTTTACGTGCAGCGTAATTAGGAAGTCGGTCGGTCGGTCGGTCGGTCGGTCAATGGTACAAAATTGTAGAGCTGGTCCGATCCACATCATCTCAACTTCGATAACACACTCTGGGATTGTGTCTTGTTCTTGGTGAGAATGTTCTCAACTTACCATAACGAAGTTACATTTACAGAGGAACAGAGCAATTACATAGTAAAACGAGAAGTCAAACCTCATCGTCTCGCAGTGAGGGATAGGGAACAGAGATGGCACTAGCAGCAGCTACATCTTTCGCGGCTTCTCCAACCCTCGAATTCTCACCTTCCGCCTCTGGTGGGCGCCTCCCGTCTCCGCCATCTCGAGGTCGCTCTCCTTCTTTGCCTCGCCTTCCGCCGAAGCGGCCTTCCGACAGGCTTCGGCTCTTCTCCTCAGGTGCTCTTTGCTTTACCTTCCTCACCTTCGGCGTAACCAGAAGGAAATTCTCGGTGCCTGCGATTTTTTCTTTTTGCTTCCTTGAATTGTTTATCATTACTTATGTGGGAGGAATGAAATCACTCGCCCAGAGTTCAGTTCTGCCGCCTGGGATTTTGAGTATGACGTTTCTGTCGTAGTGTTGGAGCTAGAGATGAGCCTAAAAGGACAAAAAGGATTTGGTGGACCGACCAAACTTTCTCTTTGACCTTATTTTTGTCTCGGATTGATTTTAATCCGAATAATTGAAGCTTTGGTTTTCAGACGGATCCTCATATTGTTGATCTCCTGTCGATTTGGATGTGTGAAAAATGGTGCTCTAGCAATAGGTTTTCCCGAGTTGCCCAACATTGATCTCCGAATTTTCTGTGGGAATTCAGATATAATTTCAACCGTCAGAAGTGTATGCAAGTTAACCTTAAAAGAAATGAGGATTATATATTTGTGAATCATCCTATTCGACTGAGAAATTACCCGATTTTTCAGACCACGTTTCTTGCCCTCCTTCCTTTCTAATTGCCCTTCAGACCGATTCTTTGCTGTATGATGTGGGATGTTGAGTTAGTCTTCTACTGTCACCAGACTAACTTCTCTTGTAATTTTATGTTCTTGATACAGTTGAGTTCTGTGCAAAAAATGCTGAACGATTGCATATGACGTGGATGAGAGCTTCTCCCTCAGAAGAGACATCAAGTTCTTTTGAAGTTGAAGAGGTGTTTACTGACCTGAAGGAGAAGGTAGAATCCAAATATCCACTCCACAACGTTTCTGGAAGCACCATTTTCTAGTGTCTGCAGCTGGGAACGATTATTCATTTCCCATTTGAGTCTGAAGGGTTAAGCTCTTCCCAGTTGGGCTCATTACTGCCATGTGCCATCAATATCATAGACTATTCCCATCCACATTATTATGGTTTGTTCATTAAGCAACGAAATGAGGATTCAAATTTTGTCCATGGACTCATATACTTATCATGATGGAGTAGTATATGGGTATGGTAATATGTATTATGTAGTCTATGATTTGCTTGGATTGAATCCCATTATTGCCCTTTTTTTTTGGTTTGTATTTTCTGGTAAGTACGAGTATCATATATGACTAACCAGGTTAACAACTTTCTTATCTTATTATTGGAAGTTTTTACTTTATGGATCTCATCCTTTCACAGTGGGATGCCATTGAAGACAAGTCGTCACTATTAATTTATGGAACTGGAGCTGTAGTAGCAGTTTGGCTGTCATCAATCATTGTTAACGCTATTAGCTCAGTCCCCTTGGTGGGTTATCTTTCCTTTTTCCTGCATTTAGAAAGCAGTTTGAGTTAAATTATACTTTCCAAGACATGGATGTTGCGTGTTTTGCATATTTGTCCTTGTCTTCCCATTCATAATCTAAATATAGGCTCTTCTGCTCTCTTTCTACAGCTGCCAACACTCATGGAAGTGGTGGGAGTTGGATATACAGGATGGTTTATTTACAGATATCTTCTCTTCAAGGTAAACTCGAAATCGCCAGGCGTACTTATATTCCTAAATGATGCAAGAGGCATGCAGCTCAGGTAGAATCATTGCTGTCACAGAATCCGCTTCGGCTCAACCACTATCTGTGGGTTGATAAATATCTATATTTGTTGCTGAGCATCTGAAAGCTAGCCTATGATTAGAATAATCTATATTTTGAAGATGTTACTTCAGTTTCTTTTCGTTGTCACGCATCAAGCAGCCTCTTAATGCTAACTACTGATATGTATTCGTTCACAGTCGAGCAGAAAGGAATTAGCCAAGGAAATCGAAGCCTTAAAGGACAAGATTACTGGGACTGAATGAAGGCCTCGCAACAAAATGTCCTCCATGTCACTCAATACCTTACTAACCTTCTTCTGAGTTTGTTACCTAGAGTCCTCGCAATTGGAACTGTTTGAAGCTAGAACCCTGACAGCCGTTTGTCATGGCCTAAAGCTTAATAAAATCGGTACGTGTGTTGGTCTTTTTTTTTTTTTTTTCTGTGCAACGAGACAGCATCACAAAAATTCATTCGATGGACATGGGCTGATTGGCGATGTTCAATTTCAAAAGTTCTAGCAGGATGATTATGCAGGAGCTAGTTTCTTCTGTCAATATGAAAACTCTAAGCCCTCTCTACTCATGGTGGTCGATACATTTTCGAGCTTCTGTATAGCTCCTAGTTGGCCTCTGGAGCTGAGCTGGTAGTCACTGGTTGATACCAGTGTCGCTGGAAGGACGGATGTAGGTAGGAATAAGCTCATTCAACTGTAATTTAGCCACGATTGCTGCAAGAAGCACTTAAATAACCCATATCGGTTGCTTTAGCCACGGCATACGCCTAACACCTTAAAAGATTTTCTGAGCAACCACTTCTGGTGAGCACCTACGAAATGCCGGATGAAGCATGTGTCCTTCCAAGCTCCTTGTGCAAACAATCCTGCGGGAGGACCTGCAGAAAACCATCTCTCATGCCCAAGGAGATATATCATAGTTTTTAAAATCATAATGAATCGGGAACCGGTCAAGAGATGGATTCATGAATTAGACCATGGGTTTAATGGCTTGAATTGTACATTTGATACATAATATTAATAATATAATATTATCCATAAAATGATAGAATACTATATACTTGATATTGATATATGACAAAAAAATCATTAATATAACTCTCATATTATTTCAAGTTTAACATAAAATATAAATATAAACATAGTAAAATAAACACAACACCCAAATTTTAAAGAAAAAAAACAACATAATCAAATATGAGTAAAAATAAAATAATGACTAAAATTAAAACAATTCAATAATGACTATTCCAAACACTCCATTCTATGGCAAAATCACTTATTGTGTCTTGATTTAATGTGTTGGTGTCATAGTTAAAATCTCCACACTGATCAAAGGAAGGTGCAATATCTAAATGAGAAGTAAAAGAAGAAGAGGTGTACCATGAGTACATGGCAATATGGTCTTTTTCTTTTTTCTTTTTTAATTTTAAGCAGTGGCTTTCTTCATCGGTTGAATTCGGTCCATCGGTTCGATCAGAAACCAGTCAATTCAAATGGATATGACTTGCATTTACATTGTAATTGAATTATTTTTTTTAAACCGACTGAGTGAATAGCTGGTTTATGATCGAACCAGCTGTCCCGGTTCGATTTTAAAAACTATGAGATATACTTACTGTTCCATTTTATGCCAGCCTTATAACTGAAACTTATTTAAGTAACATGGGGAATTGATTGCTTCATTTTACATGTTGGATACTGGCATGTAATCGCATGACACCAGTAATGGTATGAGGAAATCATGGGCAATCTACTCAAACAAGTGAATGACGAAGTTATTGGTTTCACTTGGATCCTGTTCATGGAAATTTTGCAGGGGACAGCATGGGGATATTAACTTCCATCATTAAGGGAAAGAAAATCCAGGCCCTTTTGGTAACTGATTATTATCTCACATATTCATATTCCCATATTCTGGATGACATTCGTCTCCTTCCTTCAATCGCTGTGAAGCTTGCAACAACTGCAGCAGGCATGCCTGTTCCGCGTCTCATGCTGTTCTTCAGACAGCACCGTCGTAACAAGCTAAGCTAAAGCATCTCATTCGGGACCATTGTTCATGTTCTCAGGCATTGCTTAATATCTCCGTAGATAAGACAGCTGGGGGAACATTCGACTGCGCTTTCGTTCTGTGGCTCCTGTCCCTCGACAACTTGATTCACGGATTTGTGGGGTAAGCTCTGTCTGCTCTGCCTTTTATGTCCACCGAGAACGCTTCTCTGGTTGGTTTTATTAGTTCTACTCAGGTGAGAATGTCCTGCTCATCAGAGCAGTGTCATCGAGATTCCACCGGTATCATTATACCTTCAAGATCAATAAACGAGTGCTGATTTTCATCAGAGTCATCAGCATATATAATGTCTTTGGCGATATATACTAAAATGCTTGAAATTGTTCTCTTCGTGTACAAATTGTTTTTGCTCGTCATGATTATTTTTCTTTTCTCTACCGACGAGAGCCCCTTGTCTTTTCTTTTCTGCCTTTGATTCGAGACAGAGACCTCGATTGTGCTATGCATCACGGCCTACGGGGCTGCTCTCAGCCACACAAATGATTCAACCAATGCGTGCTGAATGTCTGATTGAATTCCACCTATTTGTTGTATGCTCGCATGGAAGAGTCAGGGCAGTTTCATGGACATTACAGACCGAAAATTCACGAAAGTTTCTAGTTACGTATAATGCAGTTCTGCATTTCTTGCCCCATTCGCTCGCTAGCTTTCGATTCTCCTCTATGATCCTGTTGTTGTAATATCTTTATTGTTTTTATGTTTCTGCATTTAAACGCCACTTGTACAAAACAATTTCAGGAAACCGTGATTAGTTGCAGCAGTTAGGACATTGGGTTTCAGAAATGGGGAAGACCAAAGAAGACCCTCCCAAGTTCATTAGTCTTACCCACCAGAAAGTATAGTATCTTTAACCAAAACTGGAGGACAATATTGATTATTCTACTGGAGACTGACTAATCTATCCCAGCCAGTTGAATATCTTAGTCTGCAGCTTGGATTAAATAACAGAATGTGCATAAACTCAATTGTCTTCAAATCTCTGGGTGCTGCTTGATCTGCAAGAATCTGTTCTATTATGTTCTCATTGAATGGTCCTCCTGTTGTCAGACTATTAGCACTGAGAAAATGATCAAATGGCTCATAGAGTTCTGGATAAAGAAGACATTGATTAATTGGAGATAATAATCTTATTTGTGAAGCTGATGATCAGAGAAAAGGTGAGAAATCTACCATCTACTGTTGGTATGCATAGTATGCATACGACTAGACTGTTGCACGGTCATTAACATTCAATATTAAATACGATTCTCTAATACACGCTTAGATGTTACATGGATTCTTAAAATTATGCTTCATGCAAGCATTCCTGGACCAACCGATTATATTAGACATTCATGGCCGTGTAGTGGGTCCTAAATTCATCTATGGTCTTCTCCCTTTTCTCCTCATCAGTCATTAAAATTCCTTGTCTCATTTTCCAGACAAGCAGACCGCCCAACAGCACAAACCCCTGTGTTCAAGATCAAGAGTGGAAGAGAAGGATATGTGCATACATAATATATACAGTGAATCTGTCCACTGCTTTCTCTGCTTCTCTTCCACTATTTTTGCTTACTGTTCTTCACATCTTTCATTGGAAATTCATTTCATCTTCGTTTTATGAAGATCACTATTCTTAGATGGAGCGCAACGAAATGGAAGAAGCTTCACAGCCTCTCTCCCTTGGGAGCTTCTCCTACCGGTGGCTTGTGGACCTGAAACCATCTATGGAGAGCCAAGGCAATTCCTTAAGGGCCTCACTTGATGTGTCCGATGAAGGATCCTTCATTGAGATGGACCTGAGATCCACGTCCTCAAGGAGATTCAGGATCAGCAAGACGAAGTCCAATTCTCAGGACTTCAGATTCAACTTTCCTGTACCAGAGTCTATAGATTCTCCTGCTCCTGCAGACGAGCTCTTTGTTGAGGGATTTGTCCTTCCTCTCTTTGCTGACCCATCAGATATGAAGACATATGAATGCTCAGACTCAAGACCTGAACCTTATTCTACCAAACATGTTGTCTCTGAAGGCAAGTCCAAGGCCGAGCCTGTCTCCTCTTCCTCTAGAATGCAGAAAAGAAGGTGCCTGGTATCAAGGCGATTCTTCTGCAAATACTTCAATTTTCTGAGGCCAGTGTGCCACTTATTTATTCGGGGTGGTTCCAAGAGGGCTCAGTCTACAAAGCACTCAGTTTATCCATCAGATGATTCTCAAAAGACAAGCTGCAGCTACTCCATTGATGAACGGCATTATTCCTCAGTCGATTCCGAGAGCTCGATCTATGAGGCAGTTCTCCATTGCAAGAGATCGAACAGTAGGCAATTCGAATCTTCCTTTTACTTTGGTTTCTTTTAGTCTAATGTGTTGCCCTGAACTTGTATTACTTTTTTGCTGCTATTGTCTGTGTTCTGATATTCCTTCTGCATCTGTTGTAGGAAAGTGAATTGAGGCTGCAGGAAACTCAACAACATCAGAAATGGGAGGAAACAAATCACACCATGGAGAAGATTACTACCTGGGAAACCGACAGAAAAGAAGAGAACGTCAGCAGGACTGAAATACAGACCAAGAGTGCATATTTATGTTCATACAACTTGAAATCATCTTTTCTTCATTTTGACAGTACCTTGTTTAATCTGTATTGGATTCCTCAGAACAGAAAACACAAACTATGGACATAAGTGTGACGGTTGATTTACCTTCTCACCACTTTGAGTGAGATACGAATCCACAAATGTATGAATTCGTTGGACTTGTAACGAGTAATTCTACAATACATGAGGATGACACCACTACAGATGTAAGAAGGAGAAGATTAAGAAGAAAGAGAGACCTCTAGCATACACCTAAAACCTTGGGTATCTACAGTGGCACCATGCGGACTCGATTGATATGTCACACTTCAGATTTCGGAATATGAGAATTTCACCATGCTCGATAACTTTCCATGGGGTGAATCGATTGTTGTTTACAGCAAGCCACTTGGCACACTTCTTTTCCTCCCTCAAGGCGAGCCGAAACTTTGTTTGTTTGGAAAAAGCTCATTGCCATGGAGGTTACGATTACCTCTACCAAATTGGAATGGAGATCTAATCAGGTGAATCCGTCCACAGAGACATAGCCCTCATTGACCAGTAAACATGACTCGCAAAACTTAAAACTTTGTACTGTGCCATTTGGTCAACCTCGGCTCAACTAAGGTGGTATCTTCTCAAGGTGAAAATTTGAACTGGAAAGCAGATCACTTGTGAAGAGGGCAATCCATGCATACGTATTATTTTGAATATCGGATACCTATCCTCGAATAACACGTTTTCCGTGTTGCCTTGTCATTGACTATTGACTTTGAGCCCACATAGTTATGGAGGCACTCAAACGCGCTGGGGCAACAAGGAATGCAAGCCCCCACTCCATGTATCTTCTGATGTACGAAGAATCTAGTCCATATATATTTCACGCAGTAAATGTTTCTCCTCGTATTGTATATCAGATGTATATGATAATACCTGATATTGTGCAACAGGAAAAGAATATATGGTTGATATTCATCTACCGGGTCTGAACAGACCAACGGATCATGAGGACAAGAAGACCGTAGGAGAAAAATGGAAGGTGACAGGAGAGGTGTCGGTCACATGTCAAGAGGGAAAGAGACCGGGGAGGGGACATGGACAAAAACTGTTATCAAAAGTGCCAAATTCCGATCCATTTCCCCGCTGATCTTCCTTTCTGCCTCGATAAATTTCCTTCTTGCTCTCGGGAAAGGAGGCTTCTTCTCTGCACCTGTGCAGCTTAACTGCGACAGACTCGAATAATTACAGAAGCACGAAGCCCCTATTGTTTTAAGTCTGCAATATGATCTCCGTGTGGTGAGAAGAACGATTCAGAACTAAATCCGTGGAAGTACGAACGCATTGAGAGGATTAGAAGACATATACGATTTAGTTGGAGGGACCCCAGTAGCTTTCATTCACTAAATGTGGCAATTTTGTCTTCGTATTGTAGCTGTGTATTGGAGTCCTGTCGTAGGCGGGGGACCAGAAACCTCCGACGTGCTCCTTGTCCCTGCTCGAAACACCAAATTCATTGTCTCTGTCTGGGCTCCAAATTCTGAACTCATTCAATAGCTTTCCTCTTGTCATGATCAGCTGTAATCTTGCTATTTGGATATCGAGAATTGTCTTTAAAAGATTATCGTGTCCTTGCTTAACGCAGTCGCCAGCATCAATCACCAAATTGTTCCATACAAACTATCTTGATGGTTATGCTGATAATGGTTTGCTTGGTGAGATCTGATGTGGGCAAGAACGTCTAGCTGCACAGATTGCGTGTAGTTTGGTGCATCACAAATACAATGACTTCCAACCAAAGACAGAGCTACACATGAAAACTAGTTTTTAGCACATAGCATTACTTTTTGTACGAGATCACAAGGACTAGGTTCGATCTACATTTGGTTGTGGCGAGGCAATTGGCCCCCACCTTCTGGAATTTCAAGATTCTTCACCTTTTGCCTCCACAAAAGCAAGATCTCCAATATCTGGCCCCCGTAAGATCTAAGATTCTCCAATATTTTGCCCTACAAGATAGAAATTTCAAGATTACCCCAAGAGCAACACGTGCGTTTACATGGCCTATTAAACTCTGAGAGGCGTGACGAGTACCTTTACTTTCTTATTTCTCTAAATGTGATGATGATGATGCTCATTTAATTCCCATTCACATTCGATGCGACACTGGCAATCTCATTCAACGTATGGATCATTGTCAAACTTACAAGGGCAACGGATCGGAGAAGGACCGACCCAGCACGGGAAAGTCAAATTCATGGAAAAGTTAAGAAAGTAAGCGGCTATGAAGGGATGAGTGTGCCAAAAGAATTATGTTGGAGGATCGGAACGCGAATTTCACTTCCGTGCATGAATTGACATGCAGATGGCCTAAAATGGGAGCATGAACCCTAAGATTGCCGTGAGTGTTGGGTGGACTTTGGGACCGAGATCCAGATGTTCTCGCAAAAACAGGTTTGGCAGAACGAACATGTTCTCCAAGCCAACAATTATGCACCCAACATTAGGGGAAAATAAAAAAAGAAGGTAGATAATGTTCAGACAGTTGGATGTTAATAATAGAAAGGAACACTCGTTCGTTGGTGCCCACAGGGCTTCGTGTGTCATTTTCAGATGAGTTGCCCGTTTTGTCCACTCCCTCGATAGAGACAAAGAAAGAAAAAAGGAATGTGAACAACAACGATCGAGGAAAACGAGAGCCATGCTTATTAGAACTGGCGAGAGCAAACTAAGAAAACCAAATTACAGATCGTGCAGCACACAAGAAGGTCATGTGAATGTCTCGTCGAATTTGCTGTCCTACTCTCTCTCTTTTTACGAATTAGCTGGTGCACTTGCATCAGAGAAATTGCACCACAAGACAGCCTCCATGAGGGGTTTCTTTCCTTTTTCATCAATATCTGTTCATTTTTCTCCAGAAATGTTAATTTACAGGGACAATGAATTCCTTTTCGAAAGCCTATAGAATGCTTTTACTCACCTCTTTATATATGTAAGTATTTGAATCGACCCACTTGCTATTCATGGTTCATTCGCGTTTCAAGAATACCTGGGCTGCTTCCTTCTGGACCTGTCGGCCCATTTTGAACATACACCAAATGGGTGGACCATGGACGGGCACAAACGATGAAATCAACAATTACACATTTGCTCTTTTTCCCTGATGATAATGTTCCGTCTCCTGTGAATGCATCTAACATTTCAACGATGGCAGCTGTGTTGTCACTGGAAATAATAATAATAATAATAGTAAAGGAACGGCATGCATGTGTATTACTACATTTGATTAACCTAGCAAACAAGATATTTACCCCCCCAAAAAAATTTTAAAAAAATCTTGCTCTATGGTACTTTGCAATTCTGATTAGTTGATTTCATGTGTCTAGCGTGTAATGTGATATGCTGAATTCTATGCGGGAACATGAGATTGAAGTCAAGCAACTATTCCTCAAGCAAAAATATAATAATAATAATAATCAGAAAGAAGTCAAATGAGTAATCCATTCTCTTTGTAAATTTTTGCGTGCCATATACTTGCTATATACTGTAGTCTATGAGACCTTGCGGGTTGGAAAGTCTAAATTAGGATTGTCCATTATTACAAGTGAATGTCCTCTCTCAAGCCAAGGCAGCTTGCAGTCTAGACAGAACCATCATCATTTTGACATTACATGACATGCACGCACAAACTTGACTTGCACCATGAGGAACAAAGCCGGTGTGTGCAGTGGTATTGCCTATCGTCTTTGCTATACGTTTGATTCTTACTAATAACATGAATTTTCTTACCTCTTCTATATAATATAATATATATATATATATATACATGCATAATATTTCTTTTCCTATCTTGTTTCTTTCCGTTATGAATGTACCCTATACAGACCTAGAAGGGATGGGAGGGAGTTTAGTGAATTTTAATTTGAAATTACCATGAATATTACTATATTAAACCTTTTTTCTTAATCTTTTGTCCATAATCACCATGGATAGTTATGGTCAAACGGCACGTACTGACTATACAGAGAGCATAAAACGGGAAAATGCAATTACGGTCAAACGGGATGTACTACAGATATGGAGAAAGATCATACAATGTACGGTCAAATTTCATGGCTTGATCTTCCTTCACGAACTACAGTTAGTGCATGAATCTCCTTCCCGCATGGCTTTTGATGTTTCTTTCCTCCTTTTTCTACGGATAAAATTTCCGGTTGGCGGCCGCTCCTTATTTCTTTATTTTTCCCTTTTTGTATTTAAAATATTCTTGAAGAGATCATACCTCGATTCAAGAATGGTAGCTAGCTCGTGCACTACAGTCGAACCTGGTGAAATTGGATGGATTAAACTCAGCGTTGTCCCCCTGGCCGAATTTTCAAGACCGCTCGCTCGTAAAGGGCATATATGATTTTCGGGCAAGGTGCGCTTCTTGGTTCCAACTCCACGAGCTTTATAGGTAAGTCGTGGTACCCCCCCACACTGTGTCAAATGCATTATTTTAGAAGGTGGGAATTCTTCCCTTCGTAAGTGAGAGTCAACCCTTTTGTGCAAAGTTGTGCCGACTTTTCCGTGGACAATTCACATTCTTAACGTAGCTCCCGATGGTTGAGCTCACCGATTAATATAGAAAGATATTTTCGGAGTTGATACTATCCATCCTTGCATCGTTTAGTTTGTTTTGACTTTGATCCCTAGACCATAGGGAGGGAGGAAAAGGCGAAAATGAGAGAGATCAGGCCATGTTGACAGCAAAAGTAGATTGGACGTATATGCCGCATCAAAGACACCAACCAGTGCCGGCTGCCGCAGCATGGAGCTTGACAGATCTTTGACATCATAAATGTGTTTTTTTTTTTCTGCTTTTTCTTCCTTTTTCCCCCATTTTCGTCACAGATGAGGTGAATGGAGACTAGAGAGAGATTGTATAGGAAGATGACAGGGAAAGTGAGAAGTTTTAGAATTATGATTATTTTAGAGAGGATGATTTCTATTGTATTCTTCTTCATTTCTCCACAGGAAATCTTACTAATGCCAAAATCATGAGATGTTCTAACTTGTTTCGTTCTGGGCACGTCACATAGAAGATGTTCTTGGAGTGCAAACACTGCAAAACAAACTTGAAATAGCTATATATAGGCCGTATTATTCACAAATACAACATCCGATTCGGCTCAAAGGGCTCTCTACTTTCGTTGTGCACTTGTTATTTATGTTTCATCTCTCCATTTATGCACATGTTCATTGGACCATCGTATGTATTCTACATGTCCCTCGCATGTGTCTACAGAATGAAAGAACCACATATCGGTATCAAGCTTGAACGCTGGAATCATTTCCGTTCGAACTTGGTGTTTTCAGAGAACTGTTAGCTTCAATGTCCTTGGCGTCGGAGCTCGCGAACTTCAGGTAATGCTCGATGTCTTTGGTGTCAGAGCTGCCGTGCCTGATGAGATGGAACCACTTCTTGTTGGTTTTGGGCTTCCTCTCGCTGATGGCGATGGCGATGTCGTTCGGGAAAAGGTCATGGTAGACAAAAGCGCGCAAGACTGTGGTTACCAGCAGGACAGTTACTGTCAGGGTAGCCACGAAAGAGAGAAGCACCGAGATCGACTGGGTCACCACATTGGTCACTTCGTTGGCATAACTTACGGTCGCGATGGCTGCACCGGTCATCGGGAACGTGTAGGCCCACCATGCCAATGAGAACCTGTGAGATGGAAATTCCAGAATGGGAAACGTGTAAACTAATTAACGTACAGATTAGGAAGAAATTATGAAAATTAATATTTATGGTAATCAGTGGTCTCTTGTTGCCTTACCTGAATCCTCGGAAAAAATTCACGCGGATCGCCTGCGATGCAACAGGAGAGGTTCCAAGTTAGGGAAAACATCGACAGGGCGATGGAGATCTTTCGTTGAATAACTAGTAAGAGATCGTTGATGCTTAGCTTACCAATGAGAAGTAGAGGAACAGGGCAATGAAGTAAGCGATCCTCGATCCGTAATCGAATGAGCCCTGGATTTTCGCCCAGGCCATGGAAGCCACGCTTGGGGCCGCCACGAACAGGAAAAAGACCGGGTGGAGCTCCTTCGGGAGCGTTTCGTTGGTCGGGAGCCTCTGATACAGCGTGACGAACAGGACGGTGTAGTGGGCAAGCCCGACGGCGAAGAAAAATATTGGGCCCTCCTTTAGTCCCATTGAGGCTCCCAGCAGGGCGCCTACGAAGTTGCCGACAATGGCGAGATGATTTGAAGGATTCGCCACTTTTGAGAGCCGTCTCTGGCCTCCTGACATCCACTGGCCGTAGATCTTGAGCTCGAGGCAGAAGATCGGGGCCATGAGGACGTACCACAGAGCATGGGGGAGATTTTTTGTGACCGAAGTCGGGACCCCGAGGGCCAAGAAGAGGAGGGCTATCCACGGGGCGAAGAAGAAGTTGATTCGGATTGGGTGGTAGTATTCGCGGCGGACTGCTTCGAAGTACAAGATCACCTTGAGGAGGTAGGTGAGGAAGACCATGGCGACGAGGGCTATGGAGATGGACCACAGCACGAGGTTTACCGTGGGGCTGATATGGAGGAATTCCGTCGAGGCAGAGGCTGCTAGCGTCTTCCACATGATTGCTTGGCTGCTTACTCCAAGGCAGATACCAAAGGAATTGATCGGGAACCGGAGGAGGAATGGCCACGGCTTGTCATCGGGAAGCACGCTTTCCTCTGAAGCCTGCAATCAGAGATCTCGTTAGCTTCTTCGCCAGTTTCACCGAAGCCATCTCTGCGCCTGCGTCTGCAAGCCTAGCTATTGTTTAAGCTCGTGTATAAAAAAGAACTGACTAGACATACCCTGAGGGTATCGAGCTCGGGTCCTTCCAAGGCAGCGAAATATCGCTCCACCGGCAAATTTATCTCCGGATTGTGAACAGTGCTGCTATCCTCGGGAGAAGGAGGACGTGGCTTCCCACGCAAGTTCGACAACTGCCTCTCGAGCCTTCCCGACCACGTCTTGAAAGAGTCGAACCTCTTATCCTTCAGTTCCTCTACTCTGTGATGTCTCGGGAGGTTCTCTCCTGTTACTCTCGGCATTGGCTGAGAATAGAACATGGTCTCCTTGGGATGCACTGGTGGGGTAGAATCAGGATTTCCATCTCCGCCAACCGCCTCATCGAGATTGGCAAAAAGGACTCTCTTCGAGCCCGTCGGAGAAGAGGGCATGCTGATTGAAACAGCATGCATCAGCTGAGCATTGGAAGCCGATACAGTTTCCTGCAACCAGCGAAATATGGTAAATCTCCAGCAGAATGGTTGGTTTAACTTGTCATTAGTGGACCCAGAGGGAAAGGCAAACATCGGAACAGAACTCACATGGACTGGATGGCCGATGGGCTGATCGCTGTATCCTTCGACGCTGTCGAAGCCCGAAACTCCGTTCAAGGAGATAACTTTGATGAGCGATGGGAGTCTCTCAGGGGAGTCTTCCTTGACTGGGGCCAGGATCCCATGATTTTCCATCGTCGAGGGAGGACTGACCTGAAAATCAAGATTTCTCCTTTCGAGTCTCTCCAAGAGAATCACTTAGCTGCAGATCCAGGCAACGAGGCCCCTGTAACTGCAATTAAAACCAGTGATTTGCAACCAAGAAGAGGACGATTCCCCTTCTCTTTGATTATGATTAATTAGAGTTAGGAGGAGGAAGACGACGGGGCTGAGCTGCGATGAGCTGAGGAGAAGTGAGCTCTCTCCTCACGAAAGACCAAAGAAATCAAATGTGGAAATCAGAATGAACTGAAACCAACAAACACGGGAGGTTGCCTGCGATAGGAGGAGGCTGAGCCGCCCTTTATATAAGCGAACAGGCCAGGGAGAGTCCAAGAACAGACGCGGTGTGGAAATGGAGAGAGGAAGATTCTTATTTAAATTCCACAAATGATGAGTTATGCAGTGAACATGATCGGTGATATTTGAGGAGGAACGACTTTTATTTGCGTACCGCTCTGGTCTAATAATAATAAAGAAATTATATATTTAAATTTTATTATAAAATTATTCACATCTCTTTATTTTTTTACTTTTATTACTATATTATATATTTCATCAACTTCCTATATAATAAAAAAAATATAAGCACAGTTGATTAGAAAAAAAAAAAAGAGAAGGGGAATTTGAACTCAATGTGCATTTTTTTTTTCTCTATGTCAAGATGGTAGAACGATCTAAGGATCCACGAGACGAGAAGAGAGCATCCACCCTCCAAGAATGAGATATTTTCCCGGCCTGTAATGGAAAATCAACTCTTTTCATTGAGTGGCGTAAAGGAGATTTGGAATTTTCCAACGACGAGGCGGATGACTGTGTGTGTGCCCGCTAGTCTTCTAACTCCTGAGAACAACCCCGTTACGTCACCGCCTTTTGTCGTCTTAATCACTGCGGATTTTGGGGACGACCCGTCCTACCGCTACTCCTTTATATAAATAAAAATCGCGACTAAAGAAACAAGGAAAAATATCATTAAGTAATTTAGTATCATGCTAATGAACAATTTCACCGCAGTTATGTTCACGTTAATAGCTCTTTTTGGATTCAGTTTCCTCCGGCTAGCTAGTAAGCGTCAGGCTTTGACGCAGGTGATTGGAGACAATGAGTCCGCACGACGATCGCGATACGACAAGAACACCATATCAATCGATTGGCTCTGTACTCCCAATCGACGTTTTATGAAAACTGAATATCAGTATGGAAATTTTTTTTTTTATAAAAAATGGGTTTTAGGAAAAAGATCACTTTCTCTAAAATTAATAGAAAATCTCAAATGCCAATTCAGTGCGAATGAGCAATCGGACTGTCAGAAAATCTACGGTTCAACGGCTGACATCTTTGGAAAGTTACCTGTCAGTATCCATGACAGCCAATTACGTAGTTAACTACACTAATTAATTTCATTACCGCTAAAGAGTTTGATTGTTAAACGGTAAAAAAGACTTCTTGGATCAGTAATCCTGGCCTGTGTCCCTCTATATCTGCGCAAACAGTAATATTGATTGTTTTGGTGGTACATGCCAACAATGATGAAATTTTTTTAATAATAAAATTGAGAAGAAGATAAAAAAGTATAAAAATATTTATGATAAAAATTAAAGATATAATTTTTTATTATTATTAAATTAAAAATATATCACTATGATATATATATATATATATATTTTAACGATGTTGGTGTGAAGTAATGAGGAACATATTGGGTAGGTGAACGAAGCAATTACAGCTTTTAAACGGCTTCGTTTCCCACCTACATTTGTAGTACGTCGTCTCTCCGCCCCCCACATCTTTGACGGGCAAAAAAATTAGGTTTGACTTTGACGCGCTAAGAAAGAAAGAAAAACGAGTGAAAGAAGAAGAAGAAGAAGAAAAAAAAAAAAGGTTGCTTTTAGTCTCATACATTGCAGGAACGACCAGTAGTAGGGTCTGTGCGCGTGAAATCGGACATGTTACAGCCATACTGACACCCATATCTCTCCGTCCTGCCGTAAAATGTCTCGAGCTCAAGTCTTATCTTTTAAATTTGCGGATGCAGTTGGAAAAAAGGTCAAGTTGTCATAAGGCCTTGCTGGGCAACAAAATGAGAAGAAAAAACTATTATAAATGAATGAAAATGTCTGCGGGTTTCCTCCGTTGCCGCGGCTGACAGCTAAGCTGCGCGCGCCTTTCAGATTGACTTCACCGTCCCCAGTCTCTCTAGCACATTCCAGCACATTCTGCACCGCAATAAAATTTTATTATCTGATTAAATATATTATTTTTTTCACAATTAAGTTTAAATTCTCACAAAATTTTGAATTTAGTAAAAATATTTTTTTTATATCCGATCATATATCTATTTTATTTTATTTATTAATTTTAATATGATATCTATTTTTTATAAATTATCATACAAGATATGGTAGTTAATTTTAGTGATGCGACTAATAGTATCTTATGTATAATTGATGTGGCTTAGTTGTTATCTATGATAACTTGATAAAAAAAATGAACCGTATATTAAATTTAATAAATAACGTGTAATTTGTATCAAACTCCATATTAAATTAATATATTAACCCTTAAATATAATATAATAATATTCCTCATAATATAAATGAAATGCTAAGCATCCCAAAAAATAAATTGAATTAATTCGGATTGGCGATCCACGTGCATGTAATTAAGAGTCATTTATGTTAGAAAATTGGCTAATAAACATGCCATAATTCGGACTAGCTTTGCTTAAAAAAAATACAGAATTTGAGGAAGTACATACACATTTGAAGTAAAATAACGGAAGGATTTAGTGTAATAATATTTATTTTCTATTCATATATTTTTCATACTTTTTATAATTAGAACACACATATGGCTTATATTTAAAATTTTGATATTATATTAGATTTATAATTGATATTAATTTGTATATTTCACGTTGATTTATTATATATATATATATATATAATGTCTGAATCAGAATATTATTATATGAAAATGACTTGTAAGTGTCTAAATCAACACTTAATTGAGGTGTGCAAGGAAGATATTGGAATACCTAGCTAGAAAGTAGAAGGGGAAATAGATTGATTTACCTAGTCTAATATGTGAGGTTGGTAAATACCTGAGGTACAGGGGGTCGGGGTGGCCTGATTTTCCGCACACTTCTTGCGTCAGGTAAATCGCACGTGGAGGAAGTTGAGCCCCGACTTAGACAGTTGGTAAGAGGATACTGTGTTGATTCACGAATTAATATATATATAATATATATTATAAAATATTAAGAATACTTAGAGTACGGGGCAATCCGAGGATTAATTAATTTAATTTTACGAGATGGCTTCCGTCATGCAATTTTCATTTTTTTAAGCCTACAGTAAGAAAAAAAAATCACAGTTGCTTAGCTCGACAAGACAATCAGAAGAAGACGACATATAATAAAAAAGAAATCGAATTATAAATTTCAAACAGAAAAAGTTAATACCTTATAACTTGGCTTGATTTGATTTTTTTAAAAATAAAATATTAAATTTAAATTTTATAAATAATAAAATCTTATAGGTGCAATCATAATAACAATTTGTACTTGTAAATTATTAATTTTTAAATATCGGTGAATATATAATAAAGTCTTTTATTTATTTTTTTACTAGCAAGGTTGTGTGTTGCTAATGCTAATACCAGTTTGCAGCCCCTCGAATGTTTATGTTACAAATGTTTATGTCAAATCGTGAGCATCAAAATCTATAATGTCAAACCCATTGAAAACTACACTTATTTTGAAAATTAGTTTCGACGACGCCATCAGCAGTAATCGTCCCCCGTGCATGACTATATAAATTAAATACTATAATTCTCCATTAATTTAATAGGTGTTTACCAATTTAAGAAAAAATAATAATATAATATATATATATATATATATACACACACACTTTTTTTGCATGTGTAAGTAAATATTTATTGTTAAATTATTCAAGTCAACATTTCCCACCGTCAATCCCGGGCCACCTGGAAAAGCAGAGAAATCGAAAAGGAAAAGTCAGACTCGTATTGCCCCTCTGTTTGTTTTTTCCCCCCGGCCAATTTCTTCATCTCTCGTTTTTTTTAACGGCTCATAAATTAGATAAAAAAAGTATAAATAAAGGAATATAAAAAATTAATAATTATAATTAAGTTTATAATTTCTTAATTATTAATATGTATTAATTTTTTAGTCTATTGTTGATGTAATGTGTATTCACTATTCACACCATAGTTTTTAAAACCGGACCGGGCCGGGAACCGGTGTAGGCATGGGTTCATGGGTTTATGGGTCGGACCGGGGGTTCAATGGGTTGAACCGCATGTTTAAAAAATAATATTAATAATATAATATTACTAATAAATTTACATAATATCATAATTTGAATATAATTTATAACAAAAATCATTAATATAACCATTATATTAAACAAAAGTTTAATATAAAATGTAAATATAAGTTTAGTAAAATAAAATAGGTACATTACAATATGTTTTTGTTTTTGTTTTAATTTTAAGTCAGCCGGTTTTCTCATGGGTTCAATTGGGTTCACCGGTCGGACTGGGAACCGGCCGGTTCAATCGGATTTTTTCTCTTTTAATGTGCAATTGGGTTTTTTGAAGGAACCGGACCGGGTGAGTGGCCGGTTCCCGGTCAAACTGGTCGAACCGGCCGGCCCGGTCCGGTTTTTAAAACTATGATTCACACACATATTTACATAGCACGTACAGTTCAGAGACAAATACAATACGATGCCGTCCCCCACACAGTAGGACTGGCAATGGTCCGGTTCGGTGTCGACAGCGGCATGGACATCAGCATCAGCATCTACTGTCATGTATCCCCGGTCTCTGAAAGCCGCCTGTCTCGACCCGGAATGGGTCACTTCGAGCTTACCTGTGTCCTCACCCGAATGGAGCATATGCCCGATTCGAGCCACCATGTGATCACCTGAATTTACTATTTAACATCACGCTATGTTACTTAACATAGGGATTTAGACTTGCGTATTTACAAAAGAAAAAGATATATTCGATTTATTGAGATAAAGTTTACAAATCATACAAAGGCCACTTAAAAATATGTAATTATTTAACACATAATTATAATAAAGCAGCAGCAGGATGGGGTCGGACGAGAGGCAGATCCAGGTATACCCTGGGTCGGGGTTGGATCAGACCCGGTTCAGAGACAGGTTAGATCGGGTCAGGGTCTTGCCGGGTGGATCGTGGCAGTATCCCCACCACATGGAGCCAGAAAATATATTATTATATTTATACGTGTGTGTGTGTTATGTACTCGTAATATATGGACAATATCATGCACAGAAATTTTCATATACGAAAGGACAAACGAGGGGGAAAGAAAGACAAGTTGGTCGACTTGTGAGAAAGAGCATTCCTGGAAGTCAGCCTCGATATTATGCATTAATGCAGCGTCTCCACACACTCATGACTCACGACGTTATCCAGCTAGTGGCTAGCTTTAGCTTCTGGCCTGAGATCCAAGGGTGGTTCACATCAGGCTTGGTCAATGGTCACACTCATTCAAGAAGAGCGAACGTTTGTGGGTCCACTTCCATCAATTCGTGCCTGAAATTAGGTTGGGATATTAGTAGGTTAAATAAATATTTTGGTATGCCCACATAAATGCAGCACATTCACTAAACATAAATGTGACATGACCAACAGCTAGAATGTCGCTCATGCATGCATTGCGTATAGCATGTACGGAGCATAAAGTTCTCTTTTATTTATATATATATATATATATATATATATTCTTTCTATTCTCTTATATCATCAACCTAGTGAAAAATTAGACAAAGTCATTGTGAAACCCTGACTCCAGCTCAGACTAGAGAGACAAAAAGCTGTACGAATGCCGTGTTGCTGTAGGCTATTTATATATATATATATATAATTAAGAAATTGACGCTATTGTTAGGTTAGATTATGAATGGATATGATAAAATTGATGAAAAAAATTTCTTTTTTTATCTTAATATTTAATTTTAATGTATTATAAGTTCTACTTAAAATTCATAATAAAAATAATTTTATTTCTTAATAATCCAATTTAATCACTTGAATTTAAGTAATTTTCGGATAATGGTTGCCTATAAAATGAAACAAATTAAAACTGCCGTTGTTGCTGTTCTGACATGGAGAGGCTTCGGTTTCTAAGCTCTAAAGTATGCGTACTTCTAGAAGAAAATTTCATGGAGGCGTGAGAAATTCTCTGGGCGACTGATTTCCACAGTGAGAGATAAGTTGTACCAAATATATTTATATAATTATGTCAAAAGGGGGATTAAGAAAAACGAACTCGAAGTGCCGATCGGTCAAATATGAGTGCTTGGAAATTGAGATTGGGTCATGGTATATTAGTCTAAGCTAATATGTGCTTGTAGTTTCCTTTCAATGGCTAATCGAACGATGATTTTTTGGATCGAAAATGGAGATTTATAATTAAGATATATATGTGCCATATGTATTTAATTCAGTGTGCATATTGTCATATTTTTATAAATCCATAATGACATTTTTAATTAGATGAACACGCAATTCTTTTAACATATGCATGTATTAAATATTAACCGACATGATGTGATCCTCAGATTGGCTCAGAAGGCAGCTAGCCGGTTGCAAGTGATAATCCGTGATAGAGTACACAAGCTAATTAAAATCTCTTAATTATGTACACATCACAACTTGCAACTATCTATCTTGAAAGGATTTGTACGAATTTTTCTTTATAATTATTATATTCTGAGTCTCCATATGCCACAGAGACCGTCAAATGTGGCTCAAGCAACCAGTGGTCTAGGAAATTTCGGACACCACGTACATTTCAATGAATGTCCTTTTGAAAGTGAAAAAAATTGATACCCGAGAAGCAAGCGTTTTGTATATAAGAATAGAATCTAAAATTAATAAAATTTCTATCTTACTTTATTTATAATTAATGAAAATTTTCATACTACTTCATCCTCATATTTTCTTTCACGTAAGTGCATGGACGTGCTTTATAATTGAAAATTTATGCCTTCTTGTTGGGGGATGTATATGTGTTTATATATATGTGTACCTTTTCCGCATGCGTACGATCGGTCTGATTTGAAAGGGTGGAAACATGACTAGGACTGATAAAAGAATATATGTCACAAGTGGGCTGATTGGTGATGAACTAAATTTGGCCGAACTGGACGAACAACCCTGAGATCATATAAAGCAGGAATCGATGCCACATTCGGGGAGCAGTTCCTATTGCCTTACGATGTCAGACCTAATCTTTGTCACCGAACCCTCTTTCCTAAAACCCAAATTAGGGTTCCTCGTCCCCTGAAAAGTCGAAAGGAAAGCAGCCGGTTAACCAATTAAAAGGGCTCGATTGAGATGTGGATGATGTGGCTTCGCCATCGGGGTCACACATCAATTGGTGGATACTTTATCCCGATAATTTATAATTAGGAAGATGAAGCTCACATGACCAAAATGTAATGGGTTATATTTATTTTACTCATGATAGATCATGAGCTAAAATTAAACTGAAAAAAAAAGTACAATGACCTAACTGAGTGATTTGATGTGCAACATGTTATCCTAACTTTCAACCCCTCTTTGTGTGATGTTGCTCTCTTACGATTTTGTATAAGTTGATATCATATAAAAATAGAACAGCATATATGTATGAATTGATAGAACAACATATATGTATGAATTGAATATCAAAATGATTCATCGATCATGAAGCCGAGAGCATAGATTAACTATATATACTTTCGGCACTCGTCCCTCTCATATTGATCCATGCGAATGACCCAGTTGAATCATTTCATCATGAGCTTGATGGGCATATATATCCACTTCTGCGCACTAAACATCTTAATAGAATATCATTTTGTGAGAACAGGACTCGGTAATCCTGCTGGCTGCTATATGTTATGCACCGCATTGTACAGTTGTGGATAAACATTGACGATAACTATCAGAAGAGTCTGCGCATAGACGTTAACGTCGACTCGATCATTACATATACATGAACTTATATATACAAATGCAGTCTATTCACCTACTGCAAGGATGTCAAATACATCGATTTTATTTATTGAGGGATCAATTGCTGCTCAGCACTTGCGTATCTTGATTCACTTCTCACTAGCTAGCTAGTTATAAGTCCTTGCCAGTTGCCGTCAACTATTCCCATTTGCATCACATTAAAAAAACAAGAAAAAGAAAAAAAACGAACTGTTGACTCCAGCTTGCAACCTGATCACATCTTCATCCTCATCTCCCCCGTTAATTCTCCATGTTTACATGTCTTGCTTCCTCCTGTAAAATCTGAATCTCTCTCTCTCTCTCTCTCTCTCTCTCTCTGTATGCTCTCTTTTTTTATTGGCATTTCTAGCTACTCCCTGATAACTTGTGCGCATTCCATCATCAGTCTGCAGCGTGGACTTAACCAAGTCGGGCAAAAATAATCCGATCATCCACTGTAAATTTTTTGTTTTCTTTTAATGAAGGTCGATAGTTCGATTTACGAGAGGCATACACAACATGGATATACGTACACGCACTTTCAAACACTGAAAGAATCTGTTAAGTTAGTGGAGAGACAAAAACACAAAATTTCCACAAAGAGTAAGTTCATCACATTTTGTCAAAGATGAAGGTGGGAACGAGAAGCTCGTAACTCATAAATGGACCACCACAATTACGTCACCTTCTTCATTTTTTTTTCCATTTTCTTTTCCTCTTTAAATTTGATTTTAGGAAAGAAAAAAAAAATTGGAGGGTTTGGTTCGTCCGCCCAGCTATCTTCACTCTGAAACAGTAATTTATATTTGACTCTCCACTCCATCGCCGGTTTTTCCCTTCTCTTCGATCGCAAGGCAGCATGTGGCCTGAAATGTAGAGTAAGGAGAGGAATTCCAGAAATCCCACGTATAATAATATAATCGAACCATGAATCAAAGGGGTGAGAACTCGGAGATCAAAATTCGGCAACAGGCGGTGCCCAAATTTCGTGGTGTTTTATTATTATTATTATTATTCTACTTTTACATAAACATCCTATCCATCCATATGCATCTATTTCTTTGGGTGGGGGGAATGGTGTATGGTTATGACAATGAGGATTCCAGTGACTGAGCCAATTTCCCATTCCAATGGCTCTACTTTTCTTGTTCTCGTTCCGCCTTTTTTCCAATTTCCAGTCTTAACACCTTTGTTGAATGTGACTGTGGACCTCTGAAGATGGTCTTCATTTATCCCAAATTCTAAAAATGATAGTATTAGAATCATTTATACTCTTAATGATCTGTTTCCAACAGCTCCCCAGTCTCCATATGCTGGTAATCGATCGTTAGGCGTCCATACGGCAGACTCGTCCCAAGTTCTTCTCGGCCATCACCCCAGCGCCTAACAAGAGCTAGGTCGAGCACGACCTTTGACCCAAGAGTATCTCGAAGTGTGAAACTCGCACGTGAACAGAGACACTACATCGATAACTCCAATTCAGGTTTTTACACCTAAGATCTGTGCGAAGTCAAAGTCAAATCAAATAGTGCAACTGCTGTGTCTGATTCACATTTAACCAACAGTCGGTGAAGAAATTTCCGGCCATGCTCGGTCGAGAAACATACCTCAGTTTGAAGTTCCTCAGGCCTTCTTCCGAGTCCAAGTACAGCGGCTGCTCCCACCTTTCCTCGTGATAGGAATTCTGCACTTTGAATGGACCGGGGAAGGGGGAAGAAAAAAACTTCTCCATCGAGGACCCACTGTACTAACCACAACAAAACACAAACCTTATTCTCGTTCCTCCTATGATTTGACATCAGGAGTGGCGGAGGACGAGTCCACTTTCACACCCCTGACCCGAAAATCAAGGGATTGTTCCGGATACTGCTTAAAAGAATAATATTCAAATTCTTCGAACTGCATAATTGATATCCGGCCACCGTGGAGGACCATATTTCAACCTCTCCTGTCTAGAAAGAAACTCTAATGGCCCATAAGACGATCTTGGGCGGGCCATATCTATATTCTTCTCTTGTTTCTAGCTAGTCCCATTGGAAGCCACGATCCGTCGGGTTGACAAGAAAAATGCTATGAGATTGGAACAGTCTTAATAGGATCTAGAAGAAGAAACAAGATTGAAATATGATCCAGTTTCTGTGGTCTTTACAGTTTCAAAAATTAGGAATAAAAAGCATAGCAAAGGCACGGGAAAGATATTATTGCACGTAACTGGGCTAAAGGCTATTACGTAATCACCCACGTATTTCATATACAGACAGTGTCACATAAAGACTAAGTCTGTGTGGCTAAGGTCCATATCTGGTCGTCTTTCATCTACGTCTTCAGTTTCAAATCGATCTGAGGATTCAAGCTCTTCAGCTAAAGATCTCGACATGGTTTCTGAAAATTCATTCTCGTAATTTTCTGTATTTCTGGAAATCGGCAATGTCAGAAAGAACGATTGCAATATGGGGTCCTATCTGGCGAGAGAGATGCTCTTGGGTTGTAAAATGGGCCAGTTGGAAACTGGATGGAATTCATTCATCAAGGCCCAACTTCTATGCTTAAAAGGGAACAGACGGTAATTATATATATCTATATATATACATACATATATACACACGCCAAATATTACGCGAAAAATGAATAAAATAGATAGGAATGGGCTGGACAGAGGATGCAATTGCATCGAGACAAATTTATTATTATTGTTTTCGTTTTTGTTTTATTAATTTTGCCGAATGGAAAGTGTAAATCAATCACGATCATAAATAGTGCACCAAATCAAAACAAAATAAAAGATTCAAGACAGCATTGTATTTTCATTTCATTCACATATAATAAGGTTGGTCTGACCTAGAACTGATCCGTCAAAACTTAGAATAGGGTCTGGACTGCCCCTAAAACCGACAGGTAATCACTCTTGCATGACACATTCTCTTATTGAACCGGTCCGGGACCTTTTGTAATTCAACATGAAATGTTAAGAAACTGACTTGAACTAACCTGGATCGCAAAAAATCTTGCAATCAATAGTAAATTTTTTGAAAGTTTAATTTTAAAAATATACAAATAAAAAATTATTCATATTAAATAATTAAAATAAAGGAAAGGGTTATGGCCAACTTAGGATTGGGCTGATTCATGATTTCTTAAACTGTATCTTATTATCGAATTAATCCGTTATGCTTAACAGATCGAACTATAACTAGTTCAAACAGTTTTAGATTCATTTTAAATCGATTCGTATAGTCCATTTAACATTAGATAACACACATCATACAAGTACATGTTCCAATGTTGCATGGAATTACACTAAAGAAGCGACACATTTTTTGATAAATCTTTATTTATGCTTCAAGTCTTAAAGCCGTGAGGCATGGACGGACCAGAAATTAATGCAGGCAGCAATAATTAAGTCATTATTTTGTAATAATTATCTACATATCCGGTTCATGTCTCCATGATAAGACGGGCACAAAAAACACTTTTTTATTTAATTTTATAAAAAAAAATTGTGACACCAATTATTAGTCAAAGGTCCTCGGAATTAACTGATTAATTAATCAAAATATGCTTCCTTGATCTAAAGCCTCGTAAAGTTGCAGCCTTTCCTCCTTCGCCGCTGTCTTTTGTTCTACTTTAGTTGGCTTAAAGGCATGCTGTTTATTTGGCATGCGTGACTCGGACGGCAAACGGACCACCTGCTCGATTAAAATGGCTAATCTCGACTACACGCTGAATACTGCACATACTGAATGATTTGATTGTTGAATCGCCGTGAATGAAGTCATTGGAGAGACTGTGTGAATGTGGTCCATTGCGTGTAACCCACAAATCAAAACCAGCAAAAAAGGAAAGAGGCCGAAAGTGACAATTTTTTTCCCAGCCACAGTGCAAAAGAAGAGGAAGAAGAAGAAAAGAAGCCCCAAATCAAGCGATGATGAGGTGGAAATAGGGACGGCCAAAATTGGAGAATGCCTCAATGAATTTCTCACACACCCACAACCCCATCTTGGACAAAGACCAAGCAGAATTCGATGGAAAGAGACGGCTGCTTGAGTTAACTTCTGAGGTATCTTCGGCTATTGGTAATTGACATAATCGATCGTTCGAGTGGAAAGTTCAAGGGATGTACGTATCTACCTTTTTAAGTCCTAACAGGACGATTTATTCATTTTACAGCTGCCGAGATTTTTAAGGTGGTTGGGGTTTGAACGAATGGCTGATTGGGATAGCTGATGGGTGGATTGGAAGAAGATGATACTGTAAAAAAAAATGGAATTTATGGCAAATTATGTGGTGTTAAGAGATCAGAGGGCCGGCATTACCGTGGTCGTATGCTGCCTTTCGTGTTGGACCCCAGTGGACCAAAAAGAGCCAATAACCCCAATTTGATATTCCACCGACCCAACTGATGTCCAACTCATCGAGCCCACAGAAAAAGTGACAAATGACAGTGTCCAAAACTTTTTTTTTTTTTGAAGTATGGTAACATCTGCCGATCTGGAATTGGGTCAAGTTTTCTTAATTACTGATATTGAAGCAACCTATCGAATTCAAAAGGCTAAAAATCATGGAAGAATATATAATAGTGATGATGGTAGCTAGAAATTAGCTGTTGTAATTTACGGGATATTTATATTCTTCGAGATTTGGCTCCGACTAACTTTAGGTGTAGCAAGGCCATGACTTTGCTGAGAAAAGCTTTAGGAGAGTTGATCGGCCGAGTCCAAAAGCAAACTTGCGTAAATAAAGGGGGAAGGTAGGGGTTAGGTATGATTTTATTTTATATTTTACCTTTTCTTTTTTTTTTGGTAATTATTTATCAATTATTGCATGTGGGCACCCTATGTTTCCTCACGAACAATTCTCAATAGTTTTTTCTTCTGAATTTCCAGGCTTGGGACCTATATTTTTGGGTCCACTGTACAGTAAATCAGAAATGTGTGTGGACGGCCGAACCATCCTATATGCTTCTTTGTCAAGGATATGTCTCAATGTGAACGACCCGACCCGACTCATACGCGGGTAGACTTTATGTGTGACCATTCCGGCTGAGCTGTGGCATGAAGAGAACCGAGTGGACTGTCTACGTCCACCGGCCCCTACTGCAAATCCTATACTTCCAACTGAAGACACTTTCAGTCTCATCTCGACTCTGTCTAATATTAGACATCACAAGGCATGTAAAAGCGAAAGTGGTAAAGGCTCTCCTCTCTCTCTCTCTCTCTCTCTCTCTCTCTCTCTCTCTCTCCCTGTCAAGAGTGAAGGATCCATCAGGTTGGATCTTGAAGCTGCAGGAGAAGAAGAAGGCATATGCAATGTTCTTCGGGGCACCACCCCCCAAGAGAGCAACAGCAACTACGTAAGTGTCGATTTTCTCCGACTTTATGTCTACAGAGACCGCTTCTGTCGACATTCAAACCGAGAAGGAAGAGGGGCCAAAGGAGAGAGTTCTATATGACGAAAATCTGAACTTCACACAGCTAACAGTGTGTTACTGTAGCAATAGCAACTCCATTTTCTCTGCGTGATGTCTGATGAGTGAAACGTGAACTGATTTAACCCCTCAAAGAATTGATGGGATTTGTGTGGAAAATTCTGTGGAAGGCAGCCGCCTCTATAGTCCCTCGTTTGGTTGCACGCGCAACAGTGAAGACGCTTCGCTTGTGGCAGGAGATTATCCCATCGACCAAGACAAAATGTAACAAACAACGAGAAGTGAAAAGGTGATGAAAGGGAGAAACGTGCGCAAAAATTCCACCAAGTAGCTTTTTCTTCCCCATCCATTCCCTGTGCCCCTGCAGGACGAATGTAAAAAAAGAAGAAAAAAAAAAGGGGAAAAGAGGCAAGAATACGAAGAAAAAGAAGAAGAAGAAGAAGAGAAGAAATCCTCTCTGCTAGTCGAAGCAATGATCAGAGTCAAGAGTAGTTCTGGTTTCCAATCAAAGCACAGTAGGATCGAATATTGGTGCAATACTACAATCAAAGTCTAGACAAAGTACGTCGGGTACGCCCACAAAGTTCATATCAACATAAACCATCATGGTGGCAAAGTACAAGAATGAAGTCGACATTAAGATCAGAGGACCATTTAATGAAATTATCTGGGAATGTTACGTGAAAGGTGTAGCAACTCCCTCCTTTGTTGAGATTTGATTCTTGATCGGTTGCTAGAAAATATTGTTTTCGGTACCAAATAGATTTGGCAATTTAGATCCTATGAAATATATTTCTGTTTTATTAAATTTTACATTCCCTTATTTTTCACTAATTATCTAATTTATAAATAGTTGAGTCTACTATTATGATATTTAACTCATTTAAATAATAATTTCTTTTTTTTAATCTTTTACATATTTAACTTTAAAATCATCACATATTATATATATAATACAACATTTCTTTCCATGCCCTAGAGATTACCGTGCCCTGGAGGTTTCAACTCTTCCCCCCATAAAGCTAATATCCAATACTGGCAAGTATTTTTGAGGAGGTCTATGTGTTGAAGAAAATATTGCTATGTCATATTCTTCTTTTTAAAAAAATCATTTATTCTTAAACAATGGCTGTCTAATCTGACATTTTCTTTGTGTCTCAAGATCAGCATGTCTCAAAATCTGCCCATAGTTGATGATTGAAATAGATGCATACTGGCTAAGCAAGAAGAGATGAATGTATTATTCGAGGATAACTTAGTTTAACTTCAGCAGATGATAAACAATTTCTTCCGTGTCGCCTATGGCCATGTGTATTTCCGTAGGTGGGGGAGAGCCTACTGCAGTAGTGAGTCCAAAAAGCTGACCCGGAAGGGAAAATAAATGAGAGTGGGGCATGGCGGCACTCAGCGTATGTCAGGCAGAAGGAGAGAGGGGCCACGGCCATCGCCACGGCCACCTTTGTTTGATTTATGTGTCTCTCTCCCTTCCTCTGGCGCAGAGCACACCTCTTCTGAGTTTTAATCGGATCCCATCATATTATTTCTTTGCCCAAATATCTTGCTGAAACCTTTCCCACTTCTTTGCCCTTTGATTGATGATGATGATGATGCTGATGCTGATGCTGATTCTGATGATCCATTGAATCCTTAGTTCAGGTTCTTGAACCATTGTTGGTGGTATGAATGTTTTCTTGCTCATTCTTAGGGAGCATCCATACGAATAAATAAACCAACCATAGTTTCTTGTGTTCCATTTTATCTTTGCTTTTATTACTGCATTATCTTTCTGGGTTGTTAAACTAATAAGTACAGATCATATGATGAGTAGAAAACAAACATGGTTGTTTCTTGTCCTGTTCCCCCTGCTGTGCATCTTCTATCTCGTACTTATTTACGTTAAATTCATCATTTGTGAACTCAGCACGGACAGCGTTTACATATAGGCGTTGGAGTGAAGGAGGACTTCCGGAGAAGGAATGGAGCAGAAGAATTTCCTATTATCGGCGTTAAGTGTCGGTGTTGGAGTCGGGGTCGGGATAGGATTGGCTTCTGGGGATACAGTGAGCTGGTGGATGAGCGGGAACTCTTCTGATGAGATCACATCTCAGCAGATTGAACAGGAGCTATTGAAACAGATCATTGATGGAAAAGAAACCCAAGTTAAGTTCGACGAGTTCCCCTATTACTTAAGGTAAAGCTGATGTTTCCATTTTTTAGCTTCTCATATCCGACTCTGAAATCACTCCGTATCTCTCATTAGTTCCCCCACCCCCGAAAGATTCTTCTTTTTCAAATGTCCAATATGGTGGAAACCTTTCAAGGGAGTTTGTTGGAAGATTCTGATGTTGATGCTGAAAGGGAAAATGCAGCAAAGAACATTCCTCAATCTAGACCATCTCCTGTGGAACTAGGATTATATATGGCACATCTGTTGCTTGCCTTCCTCTAACTTGGTGCTCCTTGAATCAAGCGGATCAGCTTTACTTTTGGAACTTCGGCACCAAGAGCACAAATATTTCTGAATTTTATGTGTTATTTGCCACTAACAGGGCATCATCTTCTTTTGGATGCTTGAATCTCCAGAAGCTGCATTTCTTCCACTTATTATGTTTTCAGCAATCCTGCGGCATAATCTTCTACGAACCAATGGATAATAGTTATTTCTGTCGAATATTTGCAGTCAACAAACTTGGACAATGCTAACGAGTGCAGCATTTGTTCATCTGAAGCATGCTGACTTGTTGAAGCACACTAGGAACCTTTCGGCTGCTAGTAGGACTATTTTGCTCTCGGGTCCATCTGGTAATTATTTTTCTGTTCTAAAATTTTCTTCTCCTCTCCAGACCCTCTTCCATAAATACGTAATTGGAAAGCCCTTTGACTCAAGATGTAGAAGACGTTTCTTATATGCAGAGCTTTACCAACAAACGCTCGCCAAGGCTTTAGCCCATTATTTCGAGTCAAAGCTGCTGATCATAGATATCGCTGAGTTTTTGCTAAAGGTGACTAGATTAGGTTGATTTATGATCAATGTTATGATGCTTTCTTGCTTCTACATAATGATAATTATGATACTTTTTACAGATGCAAAACAAGTATGGTTATCCCACGAAAGAATCGGTATGCCTCTGAATTCCTGGTTACCTAGTCAAACCAAACAGAAGGCTTTGAGAAAGTAGTTTCTCAATCAATGCATTCCCTGTATGCAGCCTTTCAAGTGGTCTATGTCGGAGGTAGCTTTAGAGAGAATGTCTAGCTTGCTCAGTTCCTTCTCAGCTTCGCCTTCAAAGGAGAAAAGAGCCACATTGAATGGGCAAAGCAGCAGTATTGATGTCAAATCGAGGTAGCAGCTTATTCGAGGAAAGAATGTTCATAGTTTAACTATCACAATACATGGAAATTTAAATAATCCTTCTTGAGATCTTGTTTTTGGATGATCATTTCATTTTCTATATGATTAGGGCTATGGAAGAATCTAGTGATCCCCTGAAGCATTGCAGGAACATGTCGGGAATGTCCAAGAGCAGTATGTGCTCTGACTTCAATCCCATGACTCCAGGTTCTAGAGCACACTCTTTCGCAACATGTTCGATCTTTTGAATCCATAAATCAAGATCCTTATTATGTTTCTGTTCCAGTTCGTTCAGCGTCATTCTCCAAGAGAGTTATTAGATGGTGTTTTGATGAGAAACTGTTTCTTCAGTCACTTTACAAGGTAACAATCTTCAGTAGTATCATATAACTTACGGAGTAAACTCAGAGTTTGATCAAAGCTGATAAATTTGTCTCTCGTATCCTAGAAAATTAGGAAGAAAAATTTTGCATATATGTTTACCCTGAAAAAGCAAAAACTAGGCTAGAGACATCAAATATTTACTTGTCATATAAAGAGATTTTGTCACAGTTGCACTACCTTCAACCAGAGAGCAATGGTTCTAGGTTTGGTTCTCAGTAGTGGGACTTAACATTTCCATTTATTCTCCCCTTCCTCTGCACTTTGAGGCCCATGAGAATCCTTTGCAAACGAAAATATACTTTTCCTTTTAGTTTCTACAACTCACGGCGTGGTCAGTAATATCGACTTTTCCATAGGTTTTGGCTTCAGTATCAGAGACAAGTTCTGTTGTTTTGTACCTCAGAGAAGCTGAGAGGCTTCTTCTCCAATCAGAAAGGCTTTACAGATTGTTCCACAGAATGATTCAGAGACTCCCAGGATCAGTATTAGTTCTTGCTTCAAGGAAGCTCAACGACGAAGATACTTGTGCACAGGTTAATGAGAGGCTCAGCTCTCTGTTTCCATACAACATCATGATAAAGCCTCCCGAAGATGAGACCCATCTCAAGAGCTGGAAGGCACAACTGGAAGAGGATATGAAGATGCTTCAGGTCCAAGAAAACAGAAATCACATTGCCGAGGTTTTAGCAGCAAATGATATTGTCTGTGATGATTTGGGATCATTCTGTCATGCGGACACAGTTGATCTGAGCAATTGCATTGAGGAGATTGTTGTTTCAGCAATCTCTTATCATCTTATGAATAGCAAGGATCCAGAATATCGCAATGGAAAGCTCATTATATCCTCCAAGAGGTCAGAAACATTTTTCTTTCCCTACAGTCTGCTTTTTGTTAGCTCTTGCATGAAAGATTCCTTATGATGAAGTAAAATTGAGATTATCCTTTTCTTATCTTGATTATGGAACAGCTTGTCCCATGGGTTGAATATAATCCAGGAAGGGAAAGGTGGAGACAAGGAGAGTCTAAAGGTGGAGACTTTGAAGTTGCAACTTCTTGAAAATTGCAGAGATAAGATCGAAATAACTTACTCTAAACATGCTTATACAGGAAAACAAAGGGGATGAACCCATAAGTGCAAAAACCGATCTGAAGTCTGATAACTTGACCATCGAGAGCAAGACTGATGCAGAGAAATCAGGTTCTGCTGGAAAGGATTCAGAGAATCCCCCTCCTAAAGCACCAGTATGTTGAAGTTAACCATCTACTGTTCGTGGCAAAATTTGATCCGTCTTGAATAATCTGGTTGCGTGATCAATTCTCATTTGGCCAAAAGAAAATGCCTTTATCATAAGAACCAAGCAAAATGTCGCTTTCAGTTAGTGGAAGTTTTGAAAAGTTTGACTCTATCGTATTCATTATTAATTTAACTAGGCATGTTACTAATCTGCGTGCAGGAGGCTCCCCCTGATAATGAATTTGAGAAGCGCATAAGACACGAGGTCATCCCAGCAAATGAGATTGGGGTCACATTTGCAGACATCGGTGCCTTGGATGAGATCAAAGAAACACTCCAAGAGCTAGTCATGCTCCCACTTCGAAGGCCTGACCTTTTCAATGGTGGTCTCCTCAAGCCCTGCAGAGGCGTACTCCTCTTTGGCCCCCCAGGCACGGGCAAGACAATGCTCGCTAAGGCCATAGCAAATGAGGCGGGAGCAAGCTTCATAAATGTTTCCATGTCCACCATCACATCTAAGTGGTTCGGAGAAGATGAGAAGAATGTGAGAGCACTGTTTACTCTTGCGGTTAAAGTTTCACCAACAATAATTTTCGTGGACGAGGTCGACAGCATGCTTGGACAGAGGACTAGAGTCGGGGAGCATGAAGCCATGCGCAAGATTAAGAATGAGTTCATGATGCGTTGGGATGGTTTGCTTACGAAACCTGGGGAACGCATTCTTGTTCTTGCTGCAACAAACAGGCCATTTGACCTCGACGAGGCAATCATCAGGCGGTTTGAGAGGAGGTAATACTTGCTATATAAGAGACTTTACTGCTTAAAATAGTGAGTTCTTTTTCTTGTTTAATTTGTCAAAGAAATGGACTACCGTTACCTCTACATCAGCTTTTCCGAACTTTACTAGTCCAAAGTTTGACAGAAGCCATATCCCAAGCTAATCATCTGCTTTTTCTTGTTACCTTGGTGCTCTGTGCATAGTATTCATTGTTAAAGAAACTAGCTCATTTCGTTTTCGATCAAGCAGAATCATGGTTGGTCTCCCGTCAGTCGAAAGTCGGGAAATGATCCTCAGAACTCTTCTGTCAAAGGAGAAAGTTGAAGATCTGGACTATAAGGAGCTTGCCGTCATGACAGAAGGATACAGTGGAAGCGACCTCAAGGTATGTTCTCTTCTTAGAAAATGCAGCGGAAGTATAGTTGCTCACTTTCACTTTCTGCCTCTTCATCTTTTTGAGATGACAAACTTTTGTCGCTTATATCCCGGAAACAGAATCTGTGCGTAGCAGCTGCATATCGTCCTGTTAGGGAGCTAATTCAGCAGGAGAGGTTGAAAGATAAGGTAAATAAATGGCGTATTGCCTTCCGCATGTACAAATTGTAGTGCTTGGACAATAATGGGTAATATTGCCCGCACTCTATTCGTTGTTATTGCCCGCAGGAAAGGGAACAGAGAGACGAAAAAGGCAAGAGTTCAGAAGATTCTGTGGAGAAGAGAGAGGAAAAACAAGAAGACGGTAAAGAGGATAAAGAGGAACCGGTTATCGTGCTGAGGCCCCTGCACATGGAGGACATGAGGCAGGCCAAGAACCAGGTCATTGAAATATACATATCAGCTTAGACATATCTAAAGAACTAACATTTCTTTACAAATGTGCGAACTTTGAATGCTTACATTACGAATTCTTTTACAGGTCGCCGCAAGCTTTGCAGCTGAAGGTCTGGTAATGAGTGAGCTGAAGCAGTGGAACGATCTGTACGGGGAAGGAGGGTCGAGGAAGAAAAAACAGCTATCTTACTTCCTTTAGATCTTGCTGCAAGTATCGCCAAAGACTCAAAAGTACCTGTGACCTGAGTCTTGCCCATAATTTACGTCCTGGCAAGCAAGCAAGCAAAGCAAGCCCTCAAAAGAGCGTAGACTCAGAGATGCACATCTCAAACAGCAAAGGTGCAGCAGCAAGAAGATGATCGATCGGATCTGGGCAGATGCCATGAGGTTCTCTAAGGACTGTTGGCGAATCATTCCAATTGAGGGAGTGATAATAGGAGAATTTTTATTTTTATTTATAGCTGGTGTGTGCTTTTGCGAGTGTGGTAGCCCCATCTAATTGCTAGGATAGGAAAGTTTGTGAATGCATTTTTTCCCTCTGTTTTCATCTTGCTCCTCCTTTTTTGTATGGATAGACCTATCGTAGACATAACCATTTGTAAATCGTATGTTCTGATATTGAATACAGGTACATTGGTCCTCTTGTCTCCGCTTCTTAAGATTCTGATCTTGAACTTACAAAATTTCACTATCCAATATGTGATAAAAAAAAGCTTGCCAATCTGTTAAAGTATATTCCCTTGAGAATTATAACAGGGACCCACTTTTCTACTTCTTCATACCACGTACTTGAGAAATCAAACACGAAACCCACTAAGAAATTTATGTTGGATTTTTATAGCATTTTTTATTGCTCTTTCAAAATGATTGGAAAGGAGATTGTTTCTCATGTTCTGTAGAAAAATTCGTGATTTGAAATTCAACACATGAAGACGAACCATTCTGTCCCCTAGTCTGCGCAAGAATTGACCAAATTAATCACAATATGGTGTTTCTTCCAGAGAGACTGTGATAATCTATCCACACATCATGTAAAAGCAGCCGCACTTCGCAAAATGACCAGCAAAAGATAGAAATGAATGAGCATAAATGTAAGATGGAAGCTTAGCTCCATACTTTTCCCTAGTAGCAGGTGTTTCTCGACTTCTTGGAATCAAAATACCCAAATATTTACTAGTCATCATAGTACAAAAAGATGATCAAAATAGTGCCACAGGTCAAACCCCACAGCATATCCAAACTTCCTTCCTCCCCACAGACGCCGGTCATTAACAGCCTAAGTGCATATCAAGGGAATGACTCTAATCTTTCTTCTTGTCTTTCAATGGTCCCCTGCGAATTTTGCACAAGACCTTCTCATCAAAGACAGCGTACTGCCTCTTGATTTCAAGCACTGCCTTCTCACCAAACGCATCAACCTGATCCTCATATTTCTCATACAACAGTGGCACAGTGTGCAGCAAGACAAAAGCTGATAAAAAGGATAAGGATCGTAAGAAAGGGGAGATCCAAGCAACCACATTGTCCTAGAATCGACAGAATGCATTCATGATAAGAGATAGCCCCTTACTTAAGTAGAACAAGGTAATGAAGTTGAGCCAGCTGCCTACAACAGATAGGACCCACAAGCCTATGACAACCTGAGAATCAGCACAAAGATAAGAGCTATACATTAATAAGCATTCAAGCTTGAAAATGTTGTTATATTGAATTGTACAACTGGGATAGCGCATCAATGATTCGGAGATAGAAAAAAGTGCCTTATAACATATTAAAATCTGCAAGTCTAGAGAGGTAGCTCTACGAGCAGGATCAACTCACAGCAAGAAACTGTTTCACATCTCTTCCCGAGGCTACATCCCTCAAGATAGCCAACCCCCTGTTGATTTCATATCTTAGAGTGGAGACAACTTCCAGCACACACTTTTCAGGCATTGCAACATCTGGAATGTGGAGTGGGGACCTAGTATTTGAAATCAATGCAGTCAATGCACTTTCTAAGTTATGAAGGAATGTGAATTAAATATCATCACCGTACTTGTGGATAAAGGCTGTCGCATTGGACCACACAAAAAGAACAGCCAGCACAAGAATTGCTACATGGCAAACAAGAGTGATCAAATGGTATTCCAGCAATTCAAAGAGAATCCATATTGCAGTGGCAGCACCAAGCACAGTTGCTGAAATTTTTTTGTTCCTCCAAAGAAATATATCAGCAGCTGCAACAATGGATTATATCAATTACTTCTCCAAGAAAAAAAAGGACTATATCAATAAATAAATAAATAAACAACACATATCAAGAAACGCATCAGAAAGAAGATACAAATCAATTCATGGTTGAGTACCAACAAGGCACAGAGAGAAGGGGAACTACTCAACTAAGCAATGAAGCATCCAGGGATTGAAGGATGTGCCCTTATATTCTTCAGAGCATCGTGTGAAAAAATAATCAAGTGAAATAATAGAAATCCTTGATCTATTCAAATATATTTTAGGCAACCCCAATAAACTATTTGCTGCATTCATGTAAATTATTGTTGTGGCTCTTGCTCAGAGTTCAAATATACTATTCCTTCTGCAAAGGTATATGAATTGAAATTTCACAATGCATTCAATTAATAGAGGGTACATTGCACCAAAACGGCAAAGGTTTCCAGAGCAATTCTAGAGCCACCTGCGATATTTTTTTTTTTGTCGATAAAAGGGTCATTCATTCACCAAACTATCAAAGGGGAAGGGGAGCGAGCAGCCTCTCCTTAAAAAATATATAAGTCAGCCTGTGTTTGACTATTGCCCCATTTACACATCTGATGGGCATGAACATTACAATTTCTAGAAATCCAAAAACAGGACCAATGGATCATAGATTCAGCAACATAAAAAATGTCATTCACAATGTCGGACGAGACCCGTCAAGAATCATGTTATTGCAATGCTGACGAAAGAAAAAAACAACTTTTTTTCTGCCAAGTAGACGGGGGAAAAACACGTAGCATACACATAACAAAGTACTATTATTTCGAGAAAATGCTGATGGATCCTGCATCAGATGTTGTGGTATCTGTTCGTCTACATGTGCCAAGCAATCACAAAATCATAGTACACCTCGGCAGAGGAAGGGAAAGGACGAGGGGAGAGAGAAAGTACGTTTGCCGCCGCCGAGGACCTTGTGGACGGGCTTTTCGCGACCGAACAGCCTGTAGACTCTCGATTTCATGGCATTGACGGCCGACGTCTTATCATCGTCAGAGTCGGAGGAAGAAGAACCGTCGTGCCCGTGGAGCTTCTCGGAGATCTTCTCCATCAGCGACGGCTCGGCACCACCGGCTTGATCCGCCATTAGTTCTCCGCAGCTAAGGAGAGGGTGTTGACAGACAGACAGACAGAGAATGAAACAGGAGGGCCAGACAAAGTGCGCCGGCGCGCGCGTCTTCGAGGTCTACGAAGGAGCGAAAAAAGAGAGAAGTGGCCACGTAGAGATGAAATCTCCACCGTCCGATGGTACGGGACCAAATCTGAGGCTCGGCAGTATCCGCACCTGTAGCTTGGGGCTGACAAATAACGGAAACCGATGATGTGGGTGGAATTTTAAACAGGTGCATTGATGTGGAGTTTGATTTAACTGACCTGTCAGTGACCGAGTTACCGTCACCTCCTCGACTACTGATAGTCAAACTTGGAAGGGAATCCTTCCCAGTCAATCAATTCAACCCCAATGCCATCGACTATGCCATAACCATTTAATATTTTCTTGTTTAAATTGATCAATAGTTGAATCAACATTCCATACCATAGTTTTTAAAACCGGACCGGACTGGGAACCGGTGTAGGCATGGGTTCATGGGTCGGACCGGGGGTTCAATGGGTTGAATCGCATGTTTAAAAAATAATATTAATAATATAATATTACTAATAAATTTACACAATATAATAATTTGAATATAATTTATAACAAAAATCATTAATATAATCATTATATTAAACAAAAGTTTAATATAAAATG
>CXYZ01005376.1:1141060-1158196 GCA_900006705.1 Sonneratia caseolaris
GGTTTTCTCATGGGTTCAATTGGGTTCACCGGTCGGACCGGGAACCGGCCGGTTCAACCGGATTTTTTCTCTTTTAATGTGCAATTGGGTTTTTGGAAGGAACCGGACCGGGTGAGTGGCCGGTTCCCGGTTGAACCGGTCGAACCGGCCGGCCCGGTCCGGTTTTTAAAACTATGCGCAGCCGGCTGAAAAACTTTCTGTAGCTGCAAATTTTGAATCCAGTTTTTTTTGAAAAAATTTCGAACTTTTGAAATATCGGGAGAGGAGAACGGGATCATAAATGCCATGGAGGACCAAAATGTCTGACTGAGCCAGAAAATTCCAAGAAAACCATCATCGTCATGATGGGAGATCAATGCTGAATTGACCTGCAACGAAGCAGTGGACACCAGTGCCCCTACCTGTCTCTCCTCTTCACATTTCAGAGAAATTTCTCCCACGATCTCTCAGTTCACTTAAATTCCCCCCTTTTTTTCTTGGCCCCTAATTAGAGTGTTGTCAGTAGGTACTGATATTTCATATCTGCAAGTTCCACGCCCGTTCCGTTGATCAAGTCCATCTTGCCGCTGGGATTTGACTTCTCCAAACAGCAGCCATCACGGACGGTCCCATGGGTCGGTTGGTGAGGGAGAAGAGAGAGTGTGAAATTTGGGAATTTCTATTGCCATGATTTGACATTGTCGTGACATTATGGCCCTATATATCACACTGTTAACCTCCCTCCCTCCCTCCCTCTGATGCTATTGAACGTGACCTACTTTCACTTCCACGTTACGGTTGAAACTCGCGTAGAGATAGATGTTTTAGCATCGGATGATCATGCAGTGGAAAACATCAGAACACGAAATTAAGGAATAGCACTATATCAGTTGGGCCATAGTTCACCGGACAGTTGGGCAATGAACTAGGCCTTAGGCTGAATGAAGATTGAGTTCGAGTCCCATTTCCCTCGAAGTAAACTGGGCTTCGCTGAGCTGGGTTTTCATGGAATGCCTCGATTTGCAGATCAGCTCAGCCCTGCACAAAAGCAACGGTGAACTTCCATGAAACCAATTGACGGTAATGCTCTATAGTTTCTAGACAAGTCCACTAAGCCAATGAAACTTCATCCCTCGCAAGTCTTACTTGAATGCAGGTCGACAAAGAAATCAACCAGAGTAAGCAAAATTGCAGACGAATGGTTGAATCTCTGCAGCAAACCCCACCCAAACATGTGATAGTGAAAATGGTTCGGATTAAGCAAGCAAAGTCCCTTGTTTGAGCTACAAATTAGGCAGAGTCTTCCGACCGATGGTATTATGATGTATAGTTGAACTAGTCTCTATAGTCCATTTCTCTAATGAACATCATCAGGGTTCTTCCTCGGGTGCAGTTAGCCATTTCACGGGCTGGGCTACTTTTTATTTGGGTGGGGGCTCATGGGCCGAGTTTCTGAACGTGTGAACTCATCGGAGAAGTATGCATCTTCAAGAGTATAGATTAGAATTGTGGAAACTATTGGGGACGCGATAAATATAATATCATATTCGAGTACGGTAAATAAAGAATATTCATGAAATTCTATGAGTGGGCCAGCAAGCTATAAATTGGACCGTTCAAATTTCATTGGATTTTTAAATATAGAACACTGCACACACAAATAAAAACGCACTTGAATGTCATTTTTGGTTTGGGCCTGATGTCGATCAGTGGCCCGACATGGATTGGACTTACTAGAAAAATCCACCGCTGGCATTGGCCTCGCCCACTAAAACGTTCATGATCAACTAGACATTACACTCAGCCATCGATTAATCAATTAAAACCGAATTTACCCAATTACGGTTGGTAAACTCGTACAGGACTTAAAGTCTGGACTTGTTTCTGTCTGCGATTTTTGATAGTCATGGTCCCCATTGGCATTATCTTTCACATGTTTCCTAACTTTATAGTAAAATTATAAGTTTAAACGGATAAATAATAATATTTAATATTTTTATAAAATTATAATTTTTTTTCTTATTCGACCCATATGTATGTGAATAGCCAGTCATACAGGGGGCCTGCGATGACGATGTGGGTCCATCAATGACCTAGAAAAAGGTTCCGAGGTAGAGATGGCAATAGCTGTTACGTGGAAGCCTGCGGGAGCGCGTAGACGGGAGCAAAGGAGTTCTACTATTGGTCGGAATTATGTACTGGCTATTCTGGATGGACCGGGCGGACGTGATTCGCTGTCGCTCCCTCCGAAATCCTGCGGCGGCCCATGAGCCTCACGTGTTGCGGTGGCAGGGTGACACGTGTTAGCGACACCTAAATATGACGAAAATGCCACCAACGGAGCTTAAATTTTGCAACGGGCTTCAGAAGTGGAGTTGATTACGGAATGGTTCTTCACAGTTTCGCTAATTATCACCGTATTTAATCGGAGATTTTTGCCATTAAATCAAGTCATTAATACATAGTCTTCTGAATTTCCCCCCCTTTCTTCTACATTTTCCTTGGTCAGTGTGCCCTACTGATTCTTGGCCGTGGCATTTCGGTGACTGTAAGCAGCGCAATGTCCACCGTCTTCCATGTTTGTATTTATTTTAAAAAGTTATGGCTGCAGAGGGATAACATGCGGCCTTCTTCCATTTATTGATCGCAAACTGTGAGTCCCCCCATCCCAGAAGCTTCTACGGTTCTCCTGCCTCCCTCCCCATCTAGATCGATAACACCCTTCTCCTCTCACTTCGCGTTCTCTATCTTCTCGGCCACCAGCGGCCATGGCGGCAGGATTGTCCGCCGCCACATCTCCGAAGCCCGTTACCGCCTCCTCCAAGCTGTCCCCGCTTCTCTTCCTCCACAAACCCGCTGCCTCACTCTTCCCGTCCCAGCAGTCAATCTTCGCCCCCTCCCTCTCCAAGGGCTACCTCCACCGCTGCCGTTCCCGGAAAAAGGCACGCCTCTTCCCCGTCTGCTTCGTCTTGGACGAGGGGAAAGAGACCACGGCCGTTGAAAGCCTCTACAGTGAGTCCTCTGATGACAGCACGACGAAGATCGAACCCATCTCGGTGAATTCCCGAGCGGCGGAGAGGCTCGCAAGGAAGAGATCCGAGAGGTTCACTTACCTCGTGGCCGCTGTAATGTCCAGCTTCGGGATCACTTCCATGGCAGTCATGGCCGTTTACTACCGATTCTCGTGGCAAATGGAGGTAAATATCGCTGGCGCTCCCACTCTTTTGTACCGATTATCCGCGAACTCGATACATTAAATTTAAAATTGGGATTGGGTATGATTTTTCCAGGGAGGGGAGGTTCCTCTGTCGGAGATGTTCGGCACTTTCGCACTCTCTGTGGGCGCTGCTGTACGTTTGCCGTCTATTGTTGACTTCTTCTCTTCTTCTTCGGGCTCTCTCTCCACCATCTGAGCTGTCAATTTTACCTTGTCGCAGGTCGGTATGGAGTTTTGGGCGAGATGGGCTCACAGAGCTCTGTGGCATGCCTCTCTCTGGCACATGCATGAGGTAATTAAATCCCATCAAATCCTCATAGGATCTCCTGCAAGGGATTAAAAGTACCTTTTTTTTTCTTCTGGTTCTCACTTTGATTTCTGTGGAATTCGCTCAATTCCAGTCCCACCACAGACCCAGGGAAGGTCCATTTGAGCTCAACGATGTGTTCGCCATCATCAACGCTGTGCCCGCCATAGCTCTCCTCTCTTACGGCTTCTTCCACAAGGGACTGGTTCCTGGCCTCTGCTTCGGTGCGGTGAGTTGAGTGCAAGAATTAATTTTTTTCCCCTTCTTAATTATGGAATTTTTTTTGCCATCATTTCTGAATATTGGCCTTCTTATGGTATGTCCGAGTTCTTTTTGACTTATGCTATATGATATTTGAAGGTCAATGAGCTCCTTTATTAATAGAGTTTAGACTAATATTTTCATCCATCAAGGTTCCAATTGGATAAGTAGAAGAGCAAGTGAATACTGCAAGAGGGACTGTTATGGTTAATCCTAGTGACTGATTCTGCCGATTGTCTTGCAGTCCGTTGTTCTTTGGGTTAAAGGGAATCAAGCACCTGTAACTATCAACCAATATTGGCGGTCAAACCCTTAAAAACATTGGGTTAAGGAACAATTTGATTATGGATGATTATGGAGGAAATGGTTATGAAGAGATTAGAAATACTTATAAATTTTGGATAACATTATGGATGGAGACGAGGGATAATGGGTGTTAAGGAATATGAACTGACTTTTTTTAATGATTATATGGAAGGGTTAATCATAAATTCATCATTTACTTTCACTGTTTCCTAAATTAGAGTAATAACAAATATGACTGTTAGAGGGTTAGGAGAAGAGAGCCTATCTCTCCGTAACTCTCATAATTTTTTAACTATCATTCAATCCCTTCGTACCCTTCCCCTCCACCCAATCCCTCAATCCAAATTGGCATTTAAACGATCTTGTTGATGAACAATTTGGCTGTTGCAATTAATTAAGTTGCGGCAATCTGGGTCAGAGTGAGACCGTTGACTTTGATGGGGGCAGGGGCTGGGCATCACGGTGTTTGGGATAGCCTACATGTTCGTCCACGATGGCCTAGTACACAAGAGATTCCCGGTGGGCCCCATTGCCAACGTGCCTTACTTCAGAAGGGTCGCTGCTGCCCACCAGGTAATATTGTTTCGACCAATCACATGCTTGCGTTTACTCTCAGTCGGATATGTTGGAGGTGGTCTTATCCTATCACATGGGAGAACCCACAAAGAAAAGAATAAAAATAAATCCAATTAAATAAAAATAAATCCCCCCCCTGAGGTTTTGTCTACCAATTATAAGATTTGATTGCAAATTTGTGTAATATGTATTTGATAAAATACTTGTCTAAAATAAATTAAAATTTTTATTAAAGTAATTTTATAATAATCTCACATAATTATTTGTCAAATCATATGATCAACTCTTTTTTTTTTAAATGTAACAATCATATTTCAAGCTATGATACAATAATATTCAACCATGATTAGCATTTTTTCTATATTTTAATATTTCTCCTGACTTAACAGTATTCAACTGGAATCCTCTCTCTGTTTTTTTTTTCTTCTCTTTTTGGGGGTCAAATTGTGCAAATAAAGGAGAGTCTATAACGGTGAATTGTGAGTGCCATGGATTGTATCAAATGCTGAGATAGCCCCATAGGTGGTGTCAGAAATGATTTTCTCACCAAAGGGCATCGGTGCGCGGATTTGCTCTAACCACTAGTTCGACTTGATTTTCCAGCTCCATCACTCCGACAAATTCAATGGCGTACCTTATGGGCTCTTTCTCGGTCCCAAGGTCAGTTTCCAATACATCCATCCTCTCGGGCCTTCTAGTTTCGTGTTTCTTCCATCCTTTCAGTTTCAGAGATTAGTGGGGATGGATACCCTCTTTTTTGAGTGTTGATCTGAGATAATGGGATTGATGTGATCGTGCTTGTGGTGCAGGAGCTCGAGGAAGTGGGAGGCATTGAGGAGCTGGAGAAAGAAATTGGCAGGAGAACGAAATCGTATTCGGGCTAATAATCGTTTGAAATGTGTAACATTACAAGGGGACCCAAAATTTTGCTTTTTTTGCCTTGCGTTTTTCCATGTAAAGAATTATCCGTAGTCGTGAATGAGAAAGAGAGAATTTTGGGTCGATAGTTGCTGCTATTCTTCTTGCAATTGCTTTATCCTGTGATACGAGCAAATAGTAAGTAGATTTTAATAACATATTGATGAAATGAATGTGTTTATACTGTTAATAAAAGGTTAATTTCATATTAAAATACAATAAAGAATTTGAGAAAAAAAATCTTGAAAATGGATAAAATTTGATATAATTATTTATCAATATAAACTTTTATAGATGTTTTTTTATTCTTATTGGAGCACTACAGTATATCGAATGGTCTCACTGGGCACACTATGCCATTATTGAATAAGTTATTATTGAATAAGTGAAATGATCTAATATATCATTTAATCCTTTTTTTTATGAGATAAAATTTAATATAAAATTAGAATGAATATGTCGAAAATATTTTATATTTATGGTGTTCTTTTATAATAGTAATTTAATATTATTTTTAATATAAATTACACGGTATTTAAAAGTTTAATGGTAATAATTTTAATTATCCCCACTATTATCGCTGAGCATAAATATCTTATTATTTCTACCTACAACGTGGAAGACATCAGTCACGATATTTATTCATTTATTTATTTATTATTATCATTATTTTGGGTCTTTTTGTTTTTTAACCTAAGCGGCTGCCCGTCCATGGAATATGCCCTTCGGAATTACTGTTGCAATAAATCGTTTTTTGACCAGAGAATGCGCACAAATAATTTAACTTGGGGAGGGGGTGGGGGTGTCGGGGGGCCGCACATGTGCGTTTCCTGATTAAGTCATGTCATAACCACCACCAATAATGGACTCCTAAAACTAATTTGTAGCAGCCCCCTGTCCGGACTCGGAATCGGAATCGGAATCGGAATTGGAATCGGAATCGGAAGGGCAATATAAACTCCAAATTATTGAATTGAAGAAAAAAATTGTATGTAAAATAGAAAGTGAATTTTGTCTTAACGCGAATATATTGACATTCACATGATTGCCGACTATATTCTGACTAAACGTGGTGTGTTGGGTTGATCCAATCCTTCAAGGTTTCATTGCGATCTTGGACTTTATACTGCAGTATTCCATTGCAAAGTTACAATATGAGATCTCATGTGTTAGCCCTTTTACATGTCGAATTACAATTAATGTTACGGTGACTTTAAACGTACTTACTAGACGGTATATTTAACTAACTGATGCAATTTTCTTCGCACCACCATCGTGCACTTCATGGCACATGCATTTTTTTTTGTTAAAATTTTTCCCACTCTTGGACAAGTTGGACATGAAGAAGTGGGATTACAACAAACGAGAAAAGGGGGAAAGATAGAAAGTTAGTGGGTGCGATAATGTTAATCGCCTGAAAGTGTGGACATTTCCATGGGCACCCAATAGCTCACTTAAACCACTTTAAGTAAATGGGTTACGTGTTGGACCAGCAATTTTCCCCCTCGTGTGAACGCAACGCCACCCTCGGTGACCGGTGCTCGTTTGAATCTCTATCTACCATTATCCGACTCGGCATTCCTATTGATCCGAAAGGTCCTAACGCACACATGGTTTTGTCCGTTTATTGCATTTTTTTTTACCCGAATGCTTATCTTGCAATCAAATTCGATCCCTTTGTACCTTTTTTTATATAATTTTTTATGTAGAAAGGAGGAAACAATAAGGTGATTCGAATTATGAAATTGTTAGGAACTTTCAAATCCCCAATTCCATTCATTGAACGATCGAGTATCCGGAGCTTAGGGAGGTAATCTCGAGGCGCACCCAATCCACCGACCCCCATTATCAAATAACGCGGGGCGTGATTGGAATCAACCCCGACCCAGCTCCACTCTTCTTTAGATCGTCACATGTGTGTGTGAATTTGGAATACAATGCTTTCGAATTGAATATCTACTAACATATGTTGAGTTCGCTATAATTTCATGATTTGTTTTATTTTATTTATATAAAATTATATACCTCAGTAAATTTGAAAACCGGCTTACATATGCCACCTTTCACGGGAAAAGTCAATAGTGAGAAGCTCCTTAGATTTTGGGCAAATTAGCTGAATGATCGGGAAAACTGAAAATTAGAAGATTCCTATTGCTAACTTTGGGTATGCTTATTCATAAATTCAACTTCAAAGTGTAATTGATTTCTCTTTTTTTTTATATATATTTTTATTTATAAAATTTAAATCAGAAAAATTACCCATTATCAAACTATCTAATAATTAACCAATCGATGGCGATATATCTGCTCAACTTTTGACGGTGGACGTTCTCCATGTTGCTCTGCTCACCGCCCAACCAATGAATTTTCACCGACATTCTTAAGCCAATAACTCGGGCACTGGGCCATGCCTGTCACTTTGTCCTCCTCCTCCTCCTTCAACACGTTTCCTCCAATCCCTTTTCCTCTTCCTTGGTCTTCTACGACTGAAATGCCATCTGATACACGCATCGTCCTTTTCCTAAGATCACTGTTTTTCTCTAAAACGTACCGCAGCTCAACTCTCCGCACAAGAAGGAGCTAACACAGCATGTCAAAAGCTCGATATTGGCAATCGCCGAACCGAGGATGTTTGAGGGGATCGCTTTCATGGTGCAGATAAGACCCACAACCGATTTTTTTTTTTAACAGGATTTAGAGAATAACATCTTATCGTTTCTTCTCACAGAGAGCTTGGACGGTGGATCATCAATGATATGACACCACATCTGATAAAATCAAAAGTGGAAAAGTTAAAAAAAAAATGCTTTAGAAGAGCAAGTGGCTAGCCATGGCCTGGAAAGCTTGAATCCTGGTTCGGTTAAATCGCCTGCATCCGTTACCATAGTTCCGGGCATTGGAGCTGAATATAGAGTCTCCAAAGAGAATAAGAGTGAGAATTCCTATACTTGTTTACTACATGCACACGGTAGAGTCGATGATCTATCTGTATACGACTTGCAGGAGAAGAGACCTGATGGGGTTGTGCTTAACGGGCATGTGGAGTAGTTCTAAGATAGAATGGTCTTGAGCCCGATCTGTTACCGCCTGACATGGGCTTTCTTTTCTCCAATGGGCCAACCATGGTATACAGAAAAACAGCTAATTTCTCCATTTGTGTTCCAGAACGCTCTCTACAGGATGAAAATCAGACATCACGAAGTGCTACAAGTCTGGTACACATTTTGCACCTGAGCATCTGTTTGTTGTATGCTCGCATCATTTTAGTTCTTTGTATCTGTCCTGCAGCTTGTAATAGTACTTCACTCGAAGCATAACAGGGGTTGATGTTTTCTGCAGCAAGTGATAATGGTAATGAATGCATATGAATATAAGTACAGTGTAATAAACTCCTGACAATACTTCCTTAAGAATCAAAATCAGCATCAATACACAACGAATGATTGGTCCAATTAAAGAAATGTGAACGAGGACACTTGGAACAAATGCTCATGACATCTACTGTCCATCCGCTCCTTGAACTATCTCGTAGTGGAGTCTCATCCACAGCCTCTGTTTTCTGCCAGACATTTCTCGTCCTGCTCACTATCCACTCCAGAACTGGCTGATGGTCTGGCGCCTGAGGTGATAATGTTCTTAAACCAAGTTGCTTGAAAACGAGGAGTGCTCCTGTTAGAATTGGTGGGTGAATCTGGTGAAACCGTGGAGTTTGAAGCAGCACCCAGCATAAACCGGTAGGCAACTTTACTAGCAGACACGATCTCGGTCTTGGCTTGTCGAAACTACAATGAGAAAGCGTTATCAGCATGCATGTCATCAATCTAAATAAGCAATTTGACAATCAATTATTCCACAGAAACTGCTCAATATAAAAAAGATCTTATAGAAAATCTACATCACTCAAGAGTTTGAGGCTGGAAACTTATAAACATGCCCAGTGGTAACCCAGAATAATCAAGGGGGAGATGCTCCGTAAATGTGCTTATACTTACAGAGAGGCATCTTACCCGCAATGCAGCATTTCCAGCTACTATCATTGCTGCATCACCAGCATTAGCAAACCGATTTATCCAACCTGCAGGAGGTAAAAGCAGCAGGCCTTCATTCTTTTCCTATGCGGGGGATTCTCTCCGTATAATGTGAAACAGTAAGAAAGCAGAACAAAAGATCAAATGACCATCAAGCTATGGCATCATACAAAGTTCAACAAGAACATTTCTACACAGGGGCCATTCCAAGTGCACTACCATGTGACACACAACATTCAGCTTCGAGATTTCCACAAGGCATTATGCCTCTGATAAGCCAATTCCTAAGTTCCAGTTTCTTCAGAGATCAGGGGGAAGCTTATGCATTTCAAACCACAAAACTGCAGCATCCCAATAAGAAGGCTTCTCCAAGGAAAAATAAGGAAATAAAAGTTTTAAAAAAAACTTGGCAAAACCTGGAGGCTTCTGCACACCAAGTCGTCCACAGAACTCATCACAGAAATGGTTGCAATTTCTTGCCAACAAGTCATATGTGGACCCAGGCCACTCCCCACAGAGTTCTCTCAAGACCTGGTTTACTTTGTAGATTGAGAAGTCGGTTTTTCCAAGAACTATACTTTCACGATATGTATACGTGGGATTCATTCCCGACGGACAGCTGAAAACTCCAGTTCCTTGCTCGCAGAAACCAAAAGACCATTCATCGTCTCCATAGACCTGGTGAATGCAGTATAAGATGCTGTTAACTCCACAAGAGGAAGGGGACAGAAGGTAAAGCATCATGCCGATGCTAGAATCAAATCCTCTAAATACGAATTACGAACTAAAATGCTACGAGAAAATGACAACAGAACTAAAATTTAATGTGCAGAGAAGGAAAACCACATAAAGAAAAACGAAAGCATAGAATTGCATACAGTAAAGTGGTAATCAGATGCATTAGGATAGTGACCAACAGAGGCAAAACAAACAAAATCTGCTCATCGAGAAAAAATTGCTATAGCTTCCGCTTCATGAAAAGGGGTTTCCGCATTCAGGAGAAAGCATACAAGAAAGATTGACCACCAACATTCCGAAAATGATCCCCCTGTAATGTTGTAGCATTTTGACAGACCAAGTCAAAAGCTATACCCTACGACTAAGCCTCTACTAGACAATGCAAAGGGATCTGTCCATCATCAGGAAGTGGAGGGAACCCAGAGCAAGGAAAATACTTGTGGCCGACACAAAATTGGAAGAAGAAAAAGAGCATCATTAGACAGTCTTAGCAGCAGAGGACCAAATGCTTGGAGCGAAAAGCTCGAGATCTTCTATAATTATGCATCCTTAACTCGATGGATACAGAGAGGGGGAGAGGGAAAGGGAGACCTGAACGGCGCTGTGGAAGATGCCGCCGACACCCATAGTGTCCTTGAATATCCGGTTGATCTGCGTAATGGTGTTATTCGTTTTCTCCGATCCGCTGTTTGTCACATCGTAGACATGCAGTATCACTTCCGTCATCTTCCTCAACAGAACCCTGAAAGCACAAACTTCACCGCTGCTCTTCTCTTCTCTTCTCCTTTACACTGCAAAAGGCCGCCCCTTTCCCTCCGTGAAATCGAACTCGAAATCCAAGTCAAATGAGTCAAACTAATTAAAAAAATCCCACCTTGCATCTCTAAACTCCTAAAGATTCCATCTTTCGTCTCCAAGTTCTCTCAAACGTTCTTCTTTTTGAAAAGAGGAAAAAGCTCTGTCAGATTTGTCGAGTACAAAATCTTCCAAAACCGGAGTGGGTGTTAGCCCTGCGCCATCTAAGGGACAGAGTATGGCATGGAGCCTCTCTCCCCCGCCTGCTGAGGTGAAACGACGGAAGCATTTCTATTGACGGAAATACCCTCTATTATGCTTCACAAATACGCAAATGCCATGCCTTTCTTACATTTTTTTTTTTCTTTTTTGAAAGTTTGTAAAGGTAATTTACAACACCCAAGCATCATGGCGGGCAGTCGGGATAATAATTTAAACATTTCATATTCATAAAAACCATTTTTTGAATTTGAAAGTTTGAAGGTGAAGTTGATAGCATCTCTTTGTGAAGGTGGCAGCAGCAATGATTTTGGTGGAACCCTTTTTTGGCAATCTGCATGGACCGGCGAGGATTCATAAGGCAAAAATAATAATAACAATAATTTTACATCCTAATACATCAACTTGGTCCGGGTATGATTATCCATAAAAATTCATTGACATTTAAGAGTAAATGAACAGTGTAATGATTGTTGTGCCAATGAGGCCTCCTCCCCTGTGAGCGGGGTAAAAAAGGTTAAAAAGGAAAAAGGACTAACGATCAGGAGCAAAGACATCATGCTTTCTCCTGTGCTATTCCTGCCAATTAGACAAATTTCTGATGCTGGTTTAATCGAATGATGCGCTCAAGTCAATCACATACGACTGCAGCAAGTGACACCATCATAATATTGGCATGTCGGGACCCTTCGGGTGGGACTAGCACACATCCAGGAGCCACACTGGGAGTGGTTTCCCAACATTGAATTTTGGTAATGATAGAGTACACTAAGCAGAGCTGACTCTTGAGCATGTGAAAGGCATTTTCGAGGGTAGACAGCTCGACACCCGTGTTTGTGGTGCTACACAGTACATCCAGAAACGGATCGCATTATCTGTCCTGAGAGGCAATCAATCTACTCTACCCTCGGCCGGTCTTTGCAATAAGCATGAGTTTGCAAGTTGGTACCATAATCACTATCCTCTGACATCACAGGAGAGCAGTCATTATAACAAAACCATCGGTGACTGCAACTGCAGGAAGTGATATTTCGCTAATTAATCCCTCCTACATTCATCTTCTACGTCTTAGCTATATGGCATAGTATCAAGGATGATGATGATGATGACATTCACAAGACTGTTATCTCCTTGTAGATGGAATAATGAGTTAGTGCACCATCCGCATACTAGCATTATCTCTTCACTACCAATACCATCACTCACTGCAGTGGAATGCTTTTCGAACCCACATGGAGAAAAGGTAGGCGACAAAATGGATGGGTCCCTATCTTACGCACGCTCCTCCAGTCACAATGTAGGTTGTTGCTCCTAAGTCAATTTAGTTGTCATTGGATCAATGAAACCATCTCAGTCTGATCTCAATCCCCCGCAGGCCAGTTTCAGAACATATGACCAGGTCAGGCAGGTCGGGAGGTCATGCTCATCTGAGTTGTAAAACGATAGAAAAATGGGACATGAACAGTTTTAAATGTTCACCCCTTTATATGGTGAAAATCCACCTAGATGCTCTCATTCACTGGCACCAGACATGGCCAACACTATGCAGTAGCTTGCAATTATCAACTCTTGAACAATTCTCACTACATAAAGCCATAAATGTTTTCATGACAGTTCAGATGAGAAGCATCAATTGAAATAAAGCCAATAAGCAAAGTCAAGAATGATTTGACATTCGATACTGAAACCTTATCCATGACAGTTGTCAGAAATGGTATTATATTCTTCCGCAGCTCGGGAATTAACCAGGTGACTGAGCATAATACAGGTCCCATATCAAAAAGCAGACAATTGCAGCAGAAACTTAGGAAGCAACAAGTAGAGCGATATCAGAGGAAAAGTGAGGATTGCAGTTCCATTGGAATCATTCTACCGCCAAAAAAAGGAGAAATATATATATATATATATATATATGTAAGGACCAGTTATGTACATTTCAATCATTAAGAGTCAGTAACAATTTATTATAGACCTCAGAGTAAGCATAGCATTTGCATAAAATCGACCATAACTTACCTGTCAACCAGTGAAATCAGAACTGATAGTACTACTAAATTTATCTGCCTTCATTTGTCATCAACTGGGAGAAAACTTGGCTGGTATTTATCTCCGAGCTTCCATTTCCTTGCTCATCTTCCTCGATTCTCACATTTTTTGAAGGAACCCTTGGAACAGCTCTTATTGAAGGGACGTCTTGCATGTCAATCCCGCTATCCTCGTGGGCTTCTCTCTGCCTCCCATTCTCTTGCAGCTGCAAGCAATACTCCAAGTTCCACAGAACATCGCCTATACCTGGTCTGTCAACCCCATAATCGGCAAGGCATTTCTCAGCCATTTCTCCAAACTTCTTCAAGGAGATTGGCTTAATCTGCCTGATGATATTGGGATCCACAATTTCCTCGAGCATTCCCTTCTTCTGCCACTGCAAGGCCCACTCAGCTAAATTCACTTGCTCCCTCGCGAGTAGTGGGTCCACTGCTGGTCGTGCACAGAGAACCTCAAAGAGAACAACCCCAAAGGAATAAATATCTGATTTGTCTGTAAGTTGCTGTCTTCGGAAATATTCAGGATCTAGATAACCGAAGCTACCCTTCACACCAGTGCTAACATGGGTCTCATCAAGGCGTGGGCCTGACCTTGAGAGCCCAAAATCAGCAACCTTTGCCACGTAATTCTCATCAAGCAATATGTTGGTCGATTTTATGTCTCGGTGAATTATTCCCTGAGCTGAGCCAGTATGCAGGTAGTGAAGTCCCCTTGCAGCCCCAATACAGACCTCAAGCCTCTGCTTCCAAGTTAAAGCAGGAAGCCCCGAGCCATACAAATTGTGCTTTAGGGATCCCTTCTCCATGTACTCATAAACGAGGATCATCTCTGACTGTTCCTCGCAATATCCAACAAGTGAAACAAGGTGGCGATGGCGGATTTTGGATAAGACAGTTATTTCAGTCTGGAATTCAGGAAGGCCCTGCCTTGATCCAGGAACACCCCTCTTCACTGCAACCTTAGTATTGTCTTTCAGAACACCCCTATACACCATTCCAAATCCACCAGAGCCGATGATCAGATTCTTGTCAAAATTGTTTGTAGCTAATTGTAGGTCGGCAAAGGGTATTCGCAAGCTAAGATACCCATTTTGTCCCGGAGAGGCTGTGGCCGTGTTAATAGAGGTTCGACTGTGAGAGCTGCCTCCATACACTTGTATAGCAGTCCAACCCACACTCTCTGAGGGTGTTGGTTTTGGTTTTCTCTTCTTGCACTTTGTAGCTATTAAAATCACCAATGCTACCACCAAGCACAAACCAAAGAGTCCTGCAAGAACCGAGCCCACAATTACCCAAACATCACTCCTCTTTTTAACAGTCGGCGAACTCACAAGAGTCATCACTTTCATGATCTCAGCACCATTTAGAATAGCATTCATCCTCATGGGGCTGCTCAGACTGGAAGGGCCCACGCTAACCCTCACGACCCCTGAAGGGTTGGAACCAACGACAAAGTCTATGTAATAAGGGGATGCGAGCAAGTGAACCGTGAGAACTGACAAATCTAGGTTAGCATAAGCGGGATACCCATTGACGTACACATTGAAGTAAAGCTCATTAAGAGCAGTACTCACTATATCACAGAAGTGCAACCGGACCAAGTACTTAAAACCACCAGAATCAACAGGGAAGTCCCAAGAAATATTGAATTTCGAATTAAGTGTCGAGTTGTCTCTATTCATCTGCTGTGCTGTCATATAAACATTATCAGGGGCAACTTCCCTGCTGGCACCACCATTCTGGTAATTGGGCGGCCGGGTGGTGGAAGCTCGCTTTGCTGCTGACCTGAGGACAATGTAATCGTCATCGGGGATCCAAGTCCTCCACAGGGTATCATTGAAAGGTGTCAATTTGGGGCCTCCAACATTAATCCTATGAACAGTCTCTAAAACCTGTGAGGACAAGTTCTTGTATTCCTCAGTCCCAGCGTCAGAAATTAACCTCGCCCCATCGTCGACAATCAAGTCCAGTGGTGCAGAAAAGACCTCAATCGCATTCACGAACCCGAACCCCGGACTAGCACTTGGGGTGAAAATGATTTGGAGAGAACTCCCATCTATTTTCAAGATAAATTCTTTAATCACGGTATCTTCGGCACTGAAACCGCTCAAGACCAAGAACCCATTGGCGGACACCCCAAAACTCGCAGACTTTAGTTCAAAACCCTGCGCTGAAAACGGAGAGAAGTGGAAGCGTACCAAGTGGGTCCCATTCCTCGTGATGCTGAAATGATAGCCTGAAGCAGCCCTGAAGACTCTCGCGGTGTTGTAGAGCGAGGTGGAGCTCGGAGGTGGGTTTTGCTGGGTGACGGAGACTGATTGGTCCTTGTAGAGGAAGTCCACGCCGGACTGAGCTGAGTCTCCAACGAAGACGCGGCCAAACAGCGTGGAGTTGGCAGCGGAGCCGCAGCCGAGGAGGTAGTTGTCAGAGGGAGTGAAGGCTGAGTAAAGCGGAATCAGAGTGAGGATAGTTAGGAAGTGCAGAAATTTCTCTGGCCCCATTGGGAAATGAGCCCCCTTCTCGTTCCCCTCCTCTCTCTCTCTCTCTCTCTCTCTCTCTCTCTCTATGTTCGTGTAAATGTGTTTGTGCTTGTGTACTTGACAGGGAAGAAGGAGAACAAGAAAGCGCAGCTCGGTGACTTTTTAGCTGCTCAACATAGAGAGAGAGAGAGAGAGAGAGAGAGAGAGCATGAGATAGCTCTGGCGGGCTTGTGAACTCACAGGGAATTCTGGGGCTCGACAGTCAAAGTTGGGAAGCAAAGCTGAGTTGCAGCACCGACGAGAACATTTCTTCTGTTATCTCCCCCACACCACGCCCACCCATGAACCCCCCCCTTCACCCCACGGCTGTTCTAGCTTATCATATCGGCAGGAGACACTTCGGTGGTTAGTGGTTTTAAATGTTTTTTTTCCTCCTATTTTCTTAGAATTTACAAGCCTCCTTCATCATCTGAAAAAGAAAAAACAAATTCCAATTACAGCATTCAGTTCAGTTATTCCCGTTAGAACCGTGGTAAACTATACAATTTGGGTAATCAAATGTATCAATTTATGTTTACTATATAACTTGGGGAAGTCCTTCGATTATTTCCCTGCTGACACATGACTAACCCATTTTCCCTCTCTGTTTACGTACTTTTTCACCATGGGAAAGGATCGACACTTAACGTTCACTCGTGATAGCGCAATTCCATCCCATGGATGCGTCCACCAAGGAATTCTCGAGCGCCCTGCTCTGCACAGGTTTTGGAGCTCCTTGTAGTCTGGAGACAATGCTGTTGTTGTTGCCCCCTTGTTGGTTGGGGTGCCTTGGGGCCTCCCCATGAACCCCCGACGGCATTGGCGTCTTCGCAATGGAGGAGTCACTCTGAAAATGACCCCCAAAAAAAAAAGAAGAAGAAGAAGAAGAAGGGGAGTGGGCACTTCCTTTCTCTGTGCGCCTGTGAGTGTGCGTGTGTCTCTGTCTCTGCGCTGTCCCAATTCTCTCTTCCTCTTTGTTTTTTTCAATTCCATTCCCTTAGCTGTCACCAACAACGGGAGATGGACAGTGACACCATTAACGCCCTCAACTCAATCATTGTTAGGGTTAATGAAAATCTGAGGAAAATTGTCTGGATCTTCGCTCGACCGATTTGAAAAGCGTATGTCCACATCGGGACGATTTAAAGACTGTTTATCTGTTTTTAAATTTAAAAAAAAAAAAGAAGAAGGAGAAGATAGTGGAAAATTGTAAAAGAAAAAAATTACT
>CXYZ01005376.1:1158444-1169227 GCA_900006705.1 Sonneratia caseolaris
TCTAAGTTACTGCACATTTTAGTTGAAAATCAATTTTAGAAAAAAAAAAAGTATTGATAAAGCGTAATAATTAAAATTTTTAAATTTAAACCGACCCTTTATTATTATTGTTTTGTAAATTAGAACCTGCTTCTCAGTCGAGATTCCCGCGTGTAATATGTACCCTTCGCGAAAGGAAGTTATTTTGGGTCATGGGCCAAGGCCCAATGGGCTTTATGAAATGGGCTTCGACCGTCTGGTGAAATGATACCGCTGCTGCGCGATGAACTAGGGTATGCTGTTCTGTACGGCGCCCCCTATCTCCCCTGTGCCTGGATCGACTTGAGAAAATTAACGAGCCACAAAGAATCCATTCTTGCCGCTTGCTCCAGCAACCCTTCTTCGGGTTATCGGATCTTCCGGTGCGATCACAGGATGATTACAGGTAAGGCAGTTAAAGATACAAGCTCATGGCCACAGGATCCTTTTTTATTTTTTATTTTTTATTTTTTACATATTAATTAATAGGTTTGCAGTTTCTTGATGATTTGATCTGTTTCTCCCCCATTGATTTCGGCAGTCACTTTATTAGTTCAATTTTTCTCCCTTCCCTTATGGGTCACTGATTCTTGTCGTCAATTTTTAAATTATTTCATTTCTGGCTTTGATCATTGGATGACGAGCTTTATGGTTTTCCTCGATCGATTGCTTTCAGTATTGACGTCTAGCCCGTGAGATTTCTCATGAGCACTTTTTACCTCATAATCTTTCTCTCTGGCTATCATCAGAAGTTCGTGTGTGAGGTTATACTAGAAACTTTTCACGCTAAAATATGATTTTTCATTAGTGTGAAGTGTAAAGTTGTTTTCTTTGGTTACTGCGTGTTTGATGCAATAGAGAATTTATTCAATCTATACTGTTCAAAGCATGCATGAGTAGTACGTTTGTGTGATGAACTATATGTTTATATTGATATTAATGTTTAAAATTCTAAGCAGCGTCGTTTCTTTGCATTCTTTTGCGTTGTCATTCCTCCGTTAGGAACTTGCTTTGAGCAGCTCTCAGTTAAGGGGAGACAATCTGGGGCTCAATGTATATCCCAGTTTAGAAGTATGTATAATGCTGATTGAAGGATGAATTTGGATGTGTCTTGTCGGTTGACTTAATAGAAAGGATTAAGAGATGCTGATTTTTGTTTTGTGCAGTTTGATCTGGACTGAAGGGTATATCACTATATCTAGAGTGACAGTTATCCCTTTATAAATATACTATTCAGAAAATTTCAAGGGACTCTAGTGGAAGGTGACGCTCCGGAAGTCTTGTTTTTGCTTATGATGGATCATAATCTCAGGCAGAACTATATTTTCTCTTCTTACTCTCAACCAGACAAACATTTGATCTAAGGCTTCAGAAGGTTTTCACTAACCAATAGACCAAAGGAGAGATCGTGACAGCACTGTACTTGAGTTTGCAGGATCATGGTAAAACTGAATTCCTAACCTCACTTCCTTAAATGTTAAATATATCAGCTGGGAGTTTGTACAATAAATGCTCAACATCCTATTGCAATGAGGGATTGCAGAATTCTGGTGGCTTTGCTGATGAGAAGTGTGAAAACAGGCTCTACATCGGCAATCTTGACTTGAGAATAACAGAGTATGCATATGTCTGACCCTGATGCTTTTTGCTGGTACAATAGGAAACATTCGTCGCCGTTCTTTCTGATAATTGAGATGACCATTTATCTTATCAGGGCAGCTTTGATTAAGTTGTTCTCCCCATTTGGGACAATCGTGTCAGAGGACTTTCTATGGCACACACGTGGACCCAAACGAGGAGAACCACGAGGATTTGCTTTCATTCAGTACAGTACCAAAGAGGTAACTTAATTGCTATTAGATGCCTCCAGTACTGAGCTGCGTCTAATTTCTTGATTTAAAGTGAGCATGCAGGAAGCTGAGCTTGCGAAGGAAAAGATGCATGGGAGACTAGCCTGTGGCCGCCCATTAGTTGTTCGTCTTGCTGGCGAGAAGTACTTAACTGAGACTCAGCAGGGATCTCTAAAGGTGATGGGGTCCGTGAGCAGGGGTAGCATCTCGAGTAGCAGTTTGGGTTCGGAGCAGAATACAAGTAAGAGTGCCAAGATTGCTGCAATAAAGAGCAAATTGAAGGACCTGGAGGGAGAAAGCTCTAATGCCAAGAAGCTAAGATCGAGCTGATGCAGATGATTATACTGATACATCTGGCCGCTTGTTGGGTTTAAAGATTCTGTAGATGGAGGGGAATGGAGTGGAGAAGTTTGTTCCAGATTAATGATGATGACATGGGGTAGTTAACTCCAACAAGCTTGAGCTGTTAATCGGCTGTTTTGAAGCTCACACTCCTTTTCTTTTAAGTTGTGTCTTGTAAGAGCTTAAGAGAAGAAACTTAGCAGACCTTAATCATCATCATCCGAGTCTTCTTCTTCTTCTTCTTCTTCTTCTTCTTCTTCTTCTTCTTGTTCATCTTCATCGTTTGCCATCCAGCTAATTTTTCTCAGTGCCCATAAACAAGTTTCTTCGAAAAAAATGGAAATTGATGTTTGGAACATTTCCGAACGATGAGAGGAGGGACAAGATTCAACCTGTGCATTTTTACCTTTACAAACCAATTATAAATTTCCAATTTTTATACGTTTAAAAGCGAGTGAAGTACGGTGCTGTCGGTAATCGGACGTCACGTGACTCTTCCGGTCTTCGGCTCGACTATACTGTGGCCTTGCAAACTTTCAAGTGTAGACGAGGACCGTCTCTCACTCGCTTACTTCTGTAACTGTGACTCGTCAATGGCGTCTCAGTTCCCCTTCTCACTCTCCGTCGGGAGATCGGTGACCGTCGATCCCCAGCTCCAGAAGTCGTACTTGTTTTCCCGCCACAACCGCCAGCTCCCGGCAGCAGCCAGTCCGTTACTGTGCGGTCCCCGACTCACTGCGTCGCTCATCTATAGTCGAAGGTATCAGAGCCAATCGTTGCGATTTCCTCTTATTCAGACTTCTCAGACCTCTGGATCGGCGCGATCATTTACTGTCAGATCTTTCGTGAATGTTAATGCTCCCCTTGTCTCGCCGAGCGATCAATGGGGCACCTGGACCGCTCTCTTTGCCACTGGCGCTTTCGGAATCTGGTAATCTCTGTCTCGCTCCTTCCGCTAATTCGCACTTTAATTTCTGGTCGTTGAGAACGAACCATCTTGCTAATCCTGGAATCCAGGATATATATGTATAAGGAAATGAATCATCTTTAAATGATGAACTGCGGGAATTAGCATTTTGGGGGAGCGTAAACAAATCTTAGCTCGAAGAAAAGAGCAAGTCGGATGGTGGAATCGCTTGAAAATTGAGATGGCCCCAGGCATGTGAACTTCTCTGGAAATTGAGCGTTGTCGTGCATTACTTGCAATTGAAGTCCGCTGTTCACGCACTTACTTTTAAACAGATTGCCGAGAAAGTCCACAGCATAAATTCGGTTCTCTTCCACTAGCTTACATGTAAATTTCGTTATGGTGATTATGATTTCAGGTCAGAGAAGACAAAGATTGGGAGCATGTTGAGCGGGGCTCTGGTAAGCACTTTAGTTGGCCTAGCAGCCAGCAATCTGGGGATAATTCCATGTGTTGCTCCAGCTTACTCAGTCGTGCTGAATTTCCTTCTTCCGCTGGCCGTGCCCTTACTCCTGTTCAGGGCAGACTTGCGTCGCGTCATAAAGTCTACTGGTGCACTTCTTTTAGCTTTCTTGCTCGGATCAGGTACAGCCGGGAATTTTAGCATTGTACTGGTGAAAGATTACTCGATGTAAATTTAATTATGGTATGGTTTTTCTTAATCTTTGAAATGTTGGCTCTAAAACGATAGATTCTTTTTTTTTAATTGTGCCTCAATGGCAGTTGCAACCACTATTGGGACATTGGTGGCGTATTTTTTGGTGCCAATGAGATCTCTGGGACAAGATAGCTGGAAGATTGCTGCTGCGCTCATGGGCAGGCATATCGGTGGAGGTAACAAATAACGAATTTCCTGTTGCTCTGAGCAGCTTCCTCAAATGAACTTACATGTGTGTGTGTGGTGGAGGAATGTAATTGTTGTAACTTGCTTTCTCAAAGGAAAAAAAAAAAAAGGAAGAAGAAGAAGAAGCACCTGCTTTGTCATATTTTTTTGCGTTTGTCAAAGCCGGGAATGGTCAATATTCTCACAGCTGCTTTTCCTCTGTTGCATCCAGCTGTCAACTATGTTGCAATTTCAGATGCTCTCGGAGTATCGCCTTCTGTTTTAGCTGCTGGCCTAGCAGCAGATAATGTCATATGTGCAGTGTATTTTACGACATTGTTTGCTCTGGGTTCTAAAATACCTCCCGAGGAGTCCACATCAACCAGTGGTGCGTGTTAACTTACATTCTTTTCAGCTGCAAATCTTCATAACCTATTTGTCTTTGCTGTAAGCCCCAGATTTGTTTCAAAATAGATGATCTATCCTCGATTCCTATGCCTTCAAATGTAGATGGAAATCTCGATACTGAATCTGGAAACAGTGCCAAGCTTCCTGTACTTCAGAGTGCTACAGCCATTGCTGTCTCGCTTGCCATATGCAAGGCTGGTGCTTTTCTAGCAAAATATTTCGGAATGCAAGGTGGTACATTGCCTGCTATCACTGCCATCGTGGTACTCTTAGTGACTCTCTTCCCAGGACAGTTTAATCAGCTTGCACCCCCTGGGGAGGCACTGGCTGTTATACTGATGCAGGTCAGCACTTATACCTATTATATTCTAGCCTCTGATAAGTGATGCAGCTGACTTTCTGATCTAAAACCTGGTTCTACGTGGAGCTTCTTGTTTTGATAAACACAGGAATCAATTTTTATTTTTGCGTAATTTCTTGAAAACTGATAACCATAAGACATATTTTCCAGAGCCAGACAAGGCTGAGGAAAATGGCATCTTGCAGTTTCCCTTGAGCCTTGCTCTTGCTCTCTTGACACAATATGATGATTTACGGCTCCTGTATGTCAAAGCAGGTCTTTTTCACTGTGATTGGTGCAAGTGGAAATGTATGGAGCGTCATAAACACTGCACCGAGCATATTTGTGTTCGCCCTCGTCCAAATTGCCATCCATCTTACAGTGATTATTGGCTTGGGAAAAATGTTTCGGTTTGACATGAAGCTTCTGCTCATTGCTTCAAATGCTAATGTCGGTGGCCCGACTACAGCCTGTGGCATGGCAACTGCAAAGGGTTGGAGCTCTCTGATTGTTCCTGGTATTCTTGCTGGCATTTTTGGAATTGCCATGGCCACATTTCTCGGAATAGGTTTTGGTTTCACTGTCCTAAAGTACATGTAACACCTGTATTAACTTCTCCAGCAGTAGCAAGTGTTAGAAGTTTTTACATCTTCTGAACAATGACAAAGGAAATTTGCTTCAATTCATACCATTGTCTGATGATAGACTCATACAGCTACTACTACTCCATTTCAAACCTAACACATGGATGTCAATTCAACTGCTACAGATTCACTAAGGAAACAAGCACTGAAAAATGGGGAATCAGTGCTTGAATGGCTTTGGCGACTCCATCAATGTGAAATTCACACACTCCTGATCCTTTTTCCAGTGAGAGTACTGATCTGGTGATGGTGTCTGGCATGGATTTGGAGAGTCAAGGCCACTTGACACTTCTAGTTTAAGAGGAGATTGATTTTCTATTGGCACCTCAACCAGCTCTTCATATTGCATGTAGTGCTTTGTTGGACTATTGGCCTTTAGCTAGCAGCAAGAAAGAAAACAATTTACCACAAAGTCAATAAAAAATACAAAACAAGACTGAGATTCGAAATTCACTGACCTTCACTTTACTGGACACTGGAGATGCCCAGGCAGATGCGAACTGCTTCGGCAGACCTAGACAAAACAAGATATAAGCAAGTCGGTTGGTTATGAACATATTCAAAAAGAAGGCATTGAGAGGGTAAACAGGCTAAAAGAAGGCACCATTTTGCGGACCCCTGTCGAGTCCAAGAATCTCTATGAAACAATCCTTGCTCATAGCACAAGCCTGCATCTTAATACACTCCTCATGATTGTGAAGAAACCGTTCTTCTGCAAAAGCATCAGCAAAGATTGAATCCTCTGGGAGGACTCCCAACTTCTTGCTCGTATTTTTCTTTAATGCCTCAGGGGCACGAGACTTCTCCGAGTCAGAAAACTTCTCTGAGTTGGAAATGTCAGTAAGTGCCTTCCTGCTAGTTGATTGCGCTTTATCTGCAGTTTTGGTAATGCTTCTCTTTCTTGTCACATTACTTTTGATCTTAGAAGAGTCGATTATGATTTCCTCCTCAATGACATTGAGACCTTTGGAGCTCTGTTTCTTAAAGGTTTGATTCATTGAAAGTTGTTTCCCTGCATTCGATAAATCTCCAAGAGGCTTCCTTCCACCAGCCGGTCCTCTCTTCTGCACTTTTGAGCCATTAACATTTCCCCCAACTGAACCAGAACCTGAACCTGCCGCAGTGCATTAATTTCAGGGCACAATTAACTAAGAAATGAAGATAAAGTTGGACTAGAGCGTAGGAAAAGAGATCGTACCTGCAAAACTTAGATTCAGGTTTTGGTCTTGAATCAAGCGAATGCCTCGCTGTGACGCCATCAACGCTCAACTTCACAAACTGTGGAAGAAATGTTCTGCACATAACCATATCTTAAAAGGATCAAATCTGCATCCCCAAGAACACCTCCCCCTCCTTCCAACCAAAATTCTCCTCAATAATCATTTTCCAAGGCTGCTCAAAGAAAAACCGAATCGTAAACCAGGCAAATCAGAGCGCTCTTAAGAACAGTTTTTCTTTATGTCTTCTCGGGCACATGAATCCAAACGGTCCATTAGGGCTAGAGCGCGAGACGCCGTAAAAACTTGAGCAGGAAGATGGAAAATTTTCCGGTTCATCGAAGAAATCATAGTACCCTAATAATCTAAAATCTCAGTAAGAACTCACCAGAAAATAAGATCTAACTTTCCCGTTGATCTTGAGTCGCTTCCACTTGAAAACCCTACGAATCACTCTCTTCCACTGAGCTTCTTTCTTCTTCGTGAAATCGTTGTTTTTACTTTCGCTTCAGTGAGTCTTTCTCGCCTACTGGGTTTGGATTTTCCGAGTTTCAAAGATATATAGAGGGCCGGGCAGCGAGCAATCAGTGGGGGAGTCCCAACGGTAATATCGGCGAATTGACAAGAACGCCCCTATCGGGAGGGTACAATCACAAAATGGATCCTCTCGGGCTCATGCCGGTCTTTTTAACCCATGAGAACATCGTAAAGATGCCAAGGCCCAAGCGAAGGTCGTTGGGCCTGACGTATATTCTGAAATTCGCCACCTTAGCAATAATATTCGTGAGCCTACCGACTAATCAAAGGTCATCAAGGGCTTAACCCACTGGAATTTGGAAGCTCTTCCTGGCCTTTCGCTTTCCCAGGTTTCTTCCTTTCCACCCACCGCACGCGACTCCCGGGTCAAGATGCGAGCTGCCAACAAAAGATGATGGATCGAAATTGAATCAGCAACATCACAATAAATAATCAAAATTTCCCCAGTTTGGAGATGGCATTTCCACCGGAATTGAGTATATCCTCAGTCTGCCTTTCATAATTTTGTTTGATATGGCATTGGCACCCAGAATCTGCCTGCCATACACCATTCCTTCTACTACAACTACAGACAGACCGAGATAAATAACCTTCCTAGTTTGCCTTAGTTCCTCTGCTATATTAATAGGAATCATATGAGGAGTTATAGTAGCGCAATGATTTACAAGTAGATGCTTCCTCCTTTTCTGATTCATGTCCTTCCATGTAGCATTTGGACTTTAGGGGTTTCAAGCACGGTAGATAAAGGGCAACAATGGATAAAGCAGTTGCTAAATATTACTTACCAGCTCTAAGCGCAGGACGCAAGTCTGGTTCCCAGCTCTGCAGAGCTCTACTAATCCCCAGAAGAATTGCTCCAACCTGACCTATCAGAATGAAGAAGTCTATTTTATTTTTTATCTGATGAGGTATAAGCACGCGATATCTGTACATGTATTCAGACATAAATCTGCAAGATCGTACTTTTAAAGATTTGGCATGATTCAACGAGCAATTTAATTAGGAGAAGCTCCTCGAGTTTTCCAAGCATGCCATATAGAGAAATCACAAGCAAGAGAATTCCTCGTGTTGCACAAAGATATTGCACTCGATTACGGAGAAGAAGAGGGAGACAGATTGTCTAGCGAGCGAGGCAGATGAATAGAGCTGCGCAGGAGCTGACGATGTCGAAGAAGGAGCCATGGCCACGACAATAATCATTTGCACAGAGAAGGATTTCCCTTGCTTGCCCCGTCAATTAGAATGGGCTTTACTTGAGCCGGACCCATGTGAGGAGCTGGTCTCGTTTTCCCCCCCACCCCCACAAGAATGTCAAAAAAACTGTCTGAGCTACCAACTCAAGTCCCGATCGATCCGAGCAGCAGGTCAGCGACTCCCACCATGATATGTTCTTCGGCTGCCTTCTTCTCCTCGTCATAATTAATTAGAGAATCTATAACATTATTCACATCACATAGAGTCTTCCACTAAATAAGGAGCTTATGTACAATGGCTTCACCTTTCAATTTCCTCATTCACCGAAACTCATTTAACCCCTTAATCCCACCCATATCTCTTGGCATCCATCGGTGTCAATGTATGTATGTGGGTGTTTGCCTCTTTTTTTAATATATAAAAATATATATTTTTTAAAAGATGATTTGCTGTTAGCTTGAGCATGCATGTGGTCTGTCGGCTTCGTTAGCTCTTTTGTATTAGTAGGACCACACGCACTGTCAAACACAAAGCCATCACGTGCAGGCATACACACACAGACACAAATATATATATATATATATATGAAATTGAATGACTATTGTAGGATAAATCATGAGCCGATCGGCCATGCATATTAAGCTTTAGATGTTTAGTTTTGATCTCCTGTAAACACCGTACTCGAATTTTATATCATAATAAATTGTACATAAATCCTTATTTGATAGGTGTATTATTTTTTATTTGAATAATTACTATTGTTGACCGACTGAATATTAAGTGAATAATATATTCACATAATCAATTTAAGAAAGGGTATACACTATCTTAAAATATATATTAAAAAATATAATAAGAAGATAACAGCAATAGATAGGAGAAATAGGTTTCTTTTTTTTTATCGGAAAAATTCTAAAATTCATTCATGGCCCTGCCAGAGTCCTGAGGAGGAATCATATCCAACTGGAGAAAAATGTTGAAAAGGGAGATGAGAAAGGCTAATGGGATGCCTTTTGAAGATCCGTGGAGATGGAAAGTTACATCCCCTTTCACGTTAGGTTTACATAGTCGCCTCTTCGAGTTTACTTTTTCGTGAGAATGATTCTCACCTTTTGGTCAAGCATTTAGTGAAACAGACATGCATAAATGGAAGCAAAAAAAAAAAAAAAGGGCGGGGGGGCGTAAATATAATGAAAAAGAGCCATTAAAATTTTCAAAAAAGGAAAGGAAAAAAAAAAAAAGGAGAAGGGTGCACACGAGTAGGGGTTCTCTAGGACTGATGATTGATTATCAGCAGCATCTCTCATCGCAGAGACACACGTGCACGAGGGATTTTACAAAAAGATCCCTCGGGGGGTGTGTGGGGGGGACGGGGGTAGGAGGGTAAATGCACAGTAAAATCAGGGGAAATTTCGGGATGGATAGGCGAAAATATGCTTTAAAAAGTATTATTATTATTATTTAAATAAGGGACAATCTGCACACGTGCGCATATTATTAGGGCACCGCAAAAAAGGGTGAATAATATTCAAGGTTTTTTTTTGCATCTCATGGACAGATTTAGCCTCTGCAACTCACTGAATTTACACACGGCCCCACCTGCAGAAGAAAAGACGTAGGGGTAGCAGAAAGTAATTCCACAGATAGATCTGCAGTTTCCTGAATGGGGAGCACATGTGACCTGTGTCTAACAGAAGCTGTTTCTAAGGGAATTTAGGACAATTTCGCCAAAATCGGAGGTTGTTTTTTCGAGATATCACAGCTTTAACATGACGATGTAACTATCCAGTTTAAAAATGTATTATGAAAGGTTGAATGTTTCCCTCCCCCTAGAACAGCTGGATTTCATTACTTTAAGATCGAATTGGTGAAATCTGTACCGAATTTCATATTCAACAAGTCATGTCAAGCATATGGTCACGAGCATCAACTGCTGGGTATTTACGTGCAACAATTACCGTGAGGGTGCTTCTTGGATTTCGTGCCATATAAAGATCTTTGATTGATTGGAGGAAGAGGAAGGCGGGCTCCATGGCACCGGTCTGAAAATTGGTCGGAACCAGAGGGCTAATGCTGTAAATTTGCCTCTGTCGATAGAATGATGGTAGGGGATGATTAATTGGCGGTGAATCCTATGGTAATTATTTCACTAAATCTTTCTTACTCAATTCCGCCCTTTGACCTATATATATATATATATGTATATGAAAAGGAACGAAGGATATTTATGGAAAAAAAGAAAAAGAAAAAACGACAGATGAAAAAATATAATAATAATAATTTTAGAAATTGATTTTCAAGGACGGGCCATTAGTAATATGCGGCGACCATGGAAAAATTCTACAAATATGATGGTCTTAACATGGCCATCAATTTTCCTCCTCCTCCTTTTTTTTTCTTTGCCATTCACCATATATTAATTAATATAAATTAAATAATTTTT
>CXYZ01005376.1:1174934-1255138 GCA_900006705.1 Sonneratia caseolaris
CCCCCCCCAGTGTATTGCATTATGATAGAATCTTTATAAGATGGAAGTTAAGATGAAAATTCATGTAATAATTTATTCTCTCTTTTTCTCATGTACTTTTGGATCTTGAGAAAAGGCAGCTGTGCTAAAAGCAACTGTGAAGAAGAAGAAGAAGAAAAAGAAAAGAAAAGGGACAAATGGCTAACATATGCCACAGATTCAGGTTAATATTTATATGCAAAAATAAGCTCATCTGCAAATATGAAATATCTGTATGGGAGACCTAATCAAGATCTACCTACGCATCTAAGGGAAAGTTAAGTCATAATCTCATGAACTGCACCCATCCTATCCACTTGAACTATTCTCTTGGTATTATTAGATTTTGTACCACTCAAAGGACAGAGAACAACCGCATGTCTTTCCTCTCTACATATTACAACACATGTAAATAAATGATTATAACAACAGGGTGCAACAGGAATATGTTATCACTCGATTTTATAATCAGACAGATAGTCCTGGGCAACCAACATTGCCGATGTAGAATCACCTTTTTCCCTTCATAGAGAGAGAGAGAGAGAGCTGCAGGGAGTTTTTACTTCATTGCCAACATCCCTTTGATCTGAAAATATTAGAACCAAGAGTGAGAGAATTTCTCGCTGAATTTTAGTAAAGAATCTCAAATCTCAAATCTGCTTTAAGAGATGCATTTCCCAGCACAAATTGATGCAACCGGAAAGTGAATACCTGCTTTGCTGAGAGGCCAATGCCCTTTAAATCATCAAGCTGTTAACAGAAAATAAACATTAATTTCTTCAGTAATAGATCTTGCTACATATTCTTGATCATCCTAACGCAGATTCAAGAACAGAGGCAAGTTCTTCAAACACATACACTCTTGAATGGCTCAGGAGATTCTTCCCGAAGTTTGAGGATGTAAGTAGCTCTTTTCTCTCCAATTCCCTTCAGTAGACAGCTTTCCAGGTTAATATGACTATTTCAAAAAGGCTTTAAACCAATGCTTACCTGAAAAACTATTACCTTCAATCCCTTTAGCTCTTCCCTGTCAAGTGACAAGAGACATATGAATATAAGTTCCCAGAAGAACTACATGGTGTATGTATCATCACATAACAGTAAAAAACATTGGTTAGATGCCAGGAAAAACACGAAAGTGGTTGCTCAAATCAATAATTGAAAATGAAGCTTCAATTCAGCTGTGCCAAAGGATAATTAGCAATATAACCATGTGCTCTTTCAGCAATATATTTTTTCTGTCACTATTATAGTCCTTTCCCCTGTCTCACTGTTTCAAGATATTTCCTCAGGGCTTTCAAGGCTGCATTTAACTAAGCAGCAAAAAAGGTTACTCACTTGCTAGCGCTGTTTACAAAACGAAGATACTCTTGAACAAGGGAGTTCTGCATGATAACAAAGTAAAGACAGTCAGCAATGTCGAACCAAGAGAACATACTAAATGAAAATTTTCAGTGAAAAAGAATCGACCTTGCTTCCAAGATAGCACGTCTTCGATACTTCTTGAGGAGTATTCAAGCACAGCTTCTCGTTTTCTTGAGTATACTCAAATATTGGTGTCCTTGGCTCAAAGTCCTCAGGTTCGGCAGAAACTTGACCTTCACAAGGGAGGTTTTTCTGTTTCGGCAACTCAATGCATGTTGGAGTTGAATCAACTAATTTCAAATTGTTAGATATCTCTCGTAATCTAGCAAATAATGGAGGTGATCTGCCCATATCAATGGAAGGTCTACTCTTTTCCATATCCGTACTATCATCTGCTTCATCAAAAACATTGGAAGCATTGCTAAGTGTATTCAAACTTGCATCATAATGCCTGAAGCTGATAGTTGAATTTATTCCATCTCTACCTTCTTTATTGAGAGAAAATGCTTCTAAAGTGCAATTGGCATCAGAAGAAAGATCCACCAGATTCTCCATGCTCTTTTGATAAGTATCTTGTGAAACCTGAGAAGAAAAAAGGTAAACAAGTTATCTCTTGCAAGCCCCAGTATAACTGAGGACAAAACACCTACATTTGACAATGTGTGGCCCACTTCATAAAGAGTTACAGAAGGGTGATTCTCCTGCAAAGAATTAGTTTGTTTTTCAAGTTCTTTTACACTGTCAAATCTAAACTAACAAAAGAAACCAAGAAAATGGACTACCTCTTCCAAAGATAATGTCTCTTTAGCAGAATCCACAGAAGACTTTTCCTACAAAAGATCATTTGATTATCCAGTTAGATATTCTAAGAAACTAACCCCTAGATTCAAGTCACTAGTCAAATGTGCTCAATGATGAGTTATTCTAACTCAAGTATACTAACCTCCTCCAAGGGTAAGGTTATTGCAACCGGAGGAGCTGTTACTGTGAAAGTTGGCTGCAGCAAGGTAGGAAAGAATCTCATATCAGGTCAGTTGAAGCAACATGAAGTCAAAAATACTCCCAGAGAGTTATTTAAGAAATGTAACCTCATCATGTGTCTCAGTCTCCGCAGCGGAAGCAACACTGGGGGTTGAAGTTGCCTGCATTATATGTCAAGATATTTTACAAAAAGGATATTTCAATGGCTAAATGTATCAACGCATAAAATTTTCAACAATTTATTCAAAATAAAGAGTTGCTTATCTACTTTCTTTTCAATTGCTTTCTGTCTGCTTTATGGACCATATAAAAATAGATTTCATACCTTAATAGGCTTCTTTGAACAACTGACTTCATCAAATAGTTTCCTTCAAATAATAGGAGAAAAGAGATATTTTAGTCTGATAAATATGAAAACAAGAGCATACTTATGCACCAGAACGTTAACCATTACAACTTACTTTCCTTCAAGTACAGGTGTTCCACTGATTTTCTTTTGGAGAAAATGTATACGAGAGCCAGTTTGCTTCCTCATAGTAGCAGAAACACTCAGTGGAGTTCTACCCTTGCCTGAGGAAAATGCTGCTATTCTGTTTGAACTTTTGGTTTTCTTCGTAGAGCCCATGATAGATTGATGAAGACCTTGGAAAGTTCGGAAAGCTAAATTTGCCATATAAATGGAATCTTGGCAAAAGGATGGGTTCTATTTCAAGAGAAGAAACATACAATAAGTAGAAGGGGAGGAATTACAATGTAGAGTCAAAGAGAGAGTGAAGATGATATCTTACTAAGCAAGCAACAAATAAAAGTCTATTCTTGCCCCCAAGTGAGTCTTGCAACAAGCGAGTCAGTTTGCTTTCTCGAAAAGGCACGTGGCTTTCATTGGCGGTCAATGCCAAAACAACCTTTTGCAATGCATACAGAGACCTATTAAGTAAATTATTCTCCAAAATTCTAGCACTATCACTTGTCTTCCTCCGAGAATCCTCATAACCTGATCAATACAAATTTAAATGGTGATGACAATGCACTATATAGAAAACTTGGCCTAAAAGGTACAACAACCAATACCTGCCAAGTCAATGAAGTTCATTTTCCCAACATGGGATGCGCCAGAATTATTGTTAGGGGTCACAAGATGTACTATCAAACCCTTGTGACTTCTCTGAGAAAGTTCAGTCTGAGGCTTCTGGACTGCCCTTTGAGTCCTGCTCACAGTGAGATGAGTCTTGCGAAATTCTGAGACAGATTTCATAGGAGCCTAGGCATCAAAAGGAAAACATGAATTAGCATGGTGAACCTTCATCCCTTAACAACAAAATCCAGTTGATTCTCCACAAATTGGTTTATTTCCGAAGCGAAAATATGGTCTCACCTGAGAAAGCCCTTTAAGCTGAATTCTTCCTTGAGCGTCTTCCATCACCATAATGGCTGGTCGTGATGGATTCAAGAGGTCATAGGCATGCTCCTGATATATCTCGTACATGGATATCATAACTGATTTTCCGAGCATTTCAGCTGTTGAAATTATCTCATCCATGGCTAGTATAGCCAACCCTGGTTTCTGCTCAGAACCCTGCAGGGTATGGATGATTTCAGATAAGCGAAGTATTTTACTCATGCACATATGGATTGCATGAACAATTTTGACAGACAAGATAGGAAAAAAAAAATGGTAATACAACCTGGATGGTGTATGTCTTTCCACTTGCTATAGCCCCGTATGCAACAACAGTGGCATCATGGCCATCAAAAACTCCAGAAACGAGAGGCTTAATCTCCCTCGTGTAGATCATGTCGGTGTCTTCGTCATGGTCATAGCAGTAATGGACCGTGCACGAATCCTTTTGACTGCAAAACATATATATGTCCAAAATTTAGCTTATCCCATTCCGGATCTTACACTCGTTTCTGTTTCATTAATAACAGTACTGCTCCTTCAATCCTTTCCCGCGAATATCCCGACCAACTTCACACCCCTAGAGTTCTCGCATGCCACGTAAAAGACTCTCCGACAAAAACGAAAGGATTAAAAGACCGAGTTGCTCAAGTAAATCTTCAGAAAGTACGAAGCAGTACCTAGAATATTGGTCTCCGAAAGAGAGAGTGACAGCCTCCGAGGACTCCCCTTCCGGCTTCTTTATTGAAATCCATGGTTTTAAGGAACTCTTCGCAAGCTCGCGTTCTCGATTCGTGAAGCCCCTGATCCTCGCGATGACCCGGACGGTCGTTGGTGGATTCGAGCTCGAATTCTCCATGCTGCGGTCGGAAGAAGCCACGGGAGCGGGATTCGAGCAAGAAAGAAGAGATTGAAGAGCTCCCGATAGCAGAGAGGATGAAATCAAGCTCAGAATTGAGATTGAACGAAGGAACGAATGAACATATGAGAGCTTATTCGATTGGGACTTGGGACTGGGGGTGAATAGCCGTTACGCTTTCACCCAAAATTTCTTTCTTGGTTTTTTGAAATGGCAGAATTATCTGGCGCTCGTCTTTCTGGCGCTCCCCACCTTAACCTCATGGCTTCTGAGAGAAGCTGCTTTAACTAGCCCACCCCTTAAATGGGCCTCATCGATCCTCTTCGGCCCATTACCTTCCCTCATAATGGGCCGAAAAGGCCTTCTCCTCCACTTGTCAAACAACAGAGCAGAACGGCCCTTCATACGTTTGCCTGTTCGCGACCCTTGCTTAAACAAGGAAATTTTTTATGCGCCTCTCGAGAACGAGAGGGAAGGGAAGAAGGGCCGTTTTCTGCCAAGAAGAAAGAGAAGAAAATGGGACTTGGATCTGCAGGCACTGGAGGGATATTCTGGTTATTGGATATGAAATGGTACTCTGGAAATCTCTCCCGATACCCAGACTTGTTGAATTACGGTATCTATCCTACCTTGCAGTAATGTACATAGACAGCATGTCCGATTACTGTTGGTAATCTGCTTAAAGATACTGGTAAGAAAAGTGACGATAAATACATACAAAAATAAAGCACTGACAGAGATTTAAAAACTAGTTCATCTACACGTATAGGGGTTGTAAAGTCTACCCTCGATCAGCAGCAATTCCTTCAGAAATCGTGAAAAAGCATGATAGCATCATCGAGCTTTCTAAGGGATTCCTCTAGGACCCTTTTTGTGCTCCTTAACCGATCTAACTTTTCCAGCAAAGGCCCTTCCCTTTTCTCTGGAGGGAGACTTATAAGCTGCAAGAAGCCACAAGAATAGCAGCACACCGTGAGAAATTGTACCGAGTGGGTCATCTGAAACTGCATGACAGCAGGAGAATGGAGAAGGTAAGACGGTATTTTACACACCTCACTTCCTTGCTCCATCTCATGAGCCACTCTCAGGCTCAAATTTAATGAAGCATGGTACATGTCGTCCAATATGTTTTTCCAGAGAGTAGGCTTATTCACTTTCCACAGCACAAACTCGCATTGCCTGATTCCCACGACAGTTATTTTCTGCAATTAACAGATATTCATTTATAGCCAAAATACCCGTTGAGTATAAACAAGTGAAAACCTGAATTCACTGGAGGCTTCTGGCCGTTAATTCAACATGTGAAATAACAGGATTTGAAACAAGGACTCTTCCTACAAAGACTACTAGCACCTGAGGCAAGTGAGCAACTTGAATTTCTTTAAGTGCAGCAGGATGAACTTTAAATGGAAATGCAGGTCTACAGAAGGATGAATTCTTCTCAAGGTTTTTAGGATACCTCCATGTGAAGATATTTGTCCTTCCAGAGCTTATATAGGATCTTTGGTGTATCCTTTTTGTCAACAAAAGCAGTGTCTGAAATCTGCAAGGAACAAGCTTGGGATATTGAAAGCTGAGGTGGAATTTCTTCAAAAACCTTTTCTTCCACAGAAACATAATAATATCCTCTTAAAAACTGTTATAGGTTCAAATTTTAGGGTCCTAGACAATACAATGCGATGGCAGGAATTGGAAAAACCAGATACTGAGTTTTATAGCAACTATCCAACGACAAATCATACAAATCATCATTAAAATCTTAAGACAAACATACCATAGTATTTCTAGTCAATTGACATCGATACAGGAGCTAAGTCATTATGTTTCCAGAATAAGTGGGTAAATTACACACAAAATCACATACTTTTGCTTTCTGTCTATAAATCTAACAAACTTTCTTTTCAAATTGTAAAATCACAAACTTCCATTTCTTTCAAATCTATAGGCAAATTTTCCTTTAACTCCTCACCCCACATAAATAGGGAAATAAAGTGGCACCCCACATTTTAAAAAAATTTAAAAATTAAATTAGAAAAAGGAAAAACCCAAAAATCATGGTTGTTGCGGAGGTTTGCCAGATCTGGTGGCATCGCCAGCAGTCATCATTCCTGAGATGAGGTCATAGGTGACTGGTGGTGTCACCAGCTACCTCATCCTAGGGATCGTGGCCGCAGGGAATGCCACCAATCCCATGAATCAAGACCCATCTTGAATCTCATATGGGTCTCAATTCACTAGGTTTAGTGGTCTTGTTAAAGGTCACTACTTCCAGTAATTAATACCTCATAGACAATAGACCTGTCTAAGAATCAAGAAGGATCACGATTTACAGGGTCAGTGGCCTCACCAATGACCTGAAACCCCCTCACCTGGGGGTTGTGGCCACCAGAAGCACAATAGTTCTAAGACATAATTGAAACTTCAGGATTTTATTGTTTTAAAGAAACACTTGTGGTGGATTTGAGGTATGGCAAAAGTTCATGATTTATTAATTTACCCAACCATTAAAAAAAAAAAGCATTACCTTGTTAGTCTCCATAAGGTGACTTGCTTTTGATAGCAACCTGAATATTCTGTAAGACTCCGTACCATACCTTTTCAACACAATTGATTCCACCTGCAAAGAAGATCAAATATTACAGCTTTTAGTTTATTCAATCAAAATAAACTTTGTTGTTTAACTGAATGGGGAAAAAAAATAAGTAGAACACCTCCTCATTTTGTGCTAGTTCAAGAATACTCTTCAAATCTGCAATACATGTTGACTAAAATTTTAGAACCAAGTACGTATGTCAAGTGCTATTGGAGTCTAAGAACTTGAGTAACGTGAAGTCCTATTTCTTCAGCAGCACAATAGTCTGGAGGCAAAGGAGCTGATACCGATTGAATACAACTCATTTGCTCCTCTATCGCACTCCAAAACTGCCAGGTAATCTCTAAGATGATCCAGGGTCATGGAGCGACCTGCTTCTGCTTTCATGACTTCTTCATAAATAGTGTTTATTGGCACCGGAACTACAAAGGACAGCAGCAGGTATATAAGAACGATACTTATGAAGATCTAAATTCCTAAGCTATACCATAAAGGGTGTCATAAGTAAAGAGAAGGAAATGCCATATGAGGAAAAATTGGATTGTAGAAATTTCTGATAAAATTAGTGCTGATAAGGAAGAAAATGAAAAGGAAACCCACATAAACAGTTGGCAATTTCACAAAGACCCAAAGGACCAGAGCCATTGATGAAAAATATAGTTGTAACAGTATACAAGCAATAACAAACTTCAAAAAGACCTAGATGGCATAGTCAAACAATCATGGAGTAGCAAGGATTGGGAGTGGAGAACAAAATACTGGATAAAGATGTTCATGAGGGGATATCGTTTGATCATTGGTATCATCAGCAAGTAAAAATGAGCAAGTTTTAGCTGATTTTCTATTATACAAGGATATCGGTACAAGGCAAAAGAGGAAACTCGAAATCTCAAACATAAATAACCTGAAGTTTTGGTTTTCACTTTGTTCTCCATTCTCCTAGATGCCTCCAACATTGCACTTAAGGCAATGGCAGCAGCATCATCCAGCCTCTGTCTCACATTCTCAACACAAGCCTGCAACAAAGAAGAATGTGCACACCAGTGAATACAGATCAGATAGATAAAGACTTATACTTTTGTTGAAATCAAGGTTGCCCAAATGTAAACTGCAAAAAATACTCTTTTGCATAAAGGAAGACACAATAGAAGTCTCATAGAGAGAGGAAGCAACTTTCATTTCTAATTTTCACCAAATACAGGTAATATCTTAAATGCCTGGTCAACACTCAACAGCATGCTAGAAATTAGAGAAAATGAATATGTAACGCTGAAGAAGTTTAAGATATCTCTGCATGCTTGTATAAAGTAAAGATGCACATTAACATATTCCACTGCTGAATGCCAGCAGACGACTTCTCATCCCTGTCATGGATATGCTAAAGTTGATAAAATGGCAAGTAAAACTAACATTGTGCCTAAATCGGTGGAGGAACTCCTCATAATTGGCACGCCAAAGGACCTCCTCTTTGATTCCAAGCTCACTGTTGGATGCCAGAAAATTTTGCTTTCGCTGCATTAAATGAAAAGATATTAATTTGAGGTGTGCCTAAAGCAGAGAGCAAGTTTCAGAACTAAACTTTATACCAACCTTCTCGCCAATGTTAGCAGAACTATCCTCAGCCCTCTCAGAATCTACTGTGATCTCATCACTGACAATCAAAAATCTCTTAGCCTCCATTGGAGCTGCTGCACCTAGAACACGTTCCATAATGTCTGGTTCGGCAGCTACCTGTAAAACATCCATTGATATCACACCCTGTCAATTTCAAACTCATTCAAGGTTCTTCACTTTCCAAATTAGAGTAGGATGAATCAAGACCAATTTAGTGTTCAGAGACCATATGCTAGTATATACACACAAATGCAACCCATCGAATAGTAGGAGAAAAACTATAACAAAAAGATTCTCAAGAACAAAGACTCATGAAAAAAAGACCATAATAATCAATACCACTATGAGATATTAAATTTAGAAACAGGGAACAACAGTACATGTAAGTTTTTGATCTTTTAGAGATGGTATACAATTCTCTGGAAAATAGTATACTAAAGAGTTTGTATCCCTCTTCACATTGATTATTTGAAAACAGAAGTGCAATGGACAAAAAGAATTCCAGAATCCTGTATCAAGTACATGCATAAACTAGCAATAAAGTAGTGGGACTTCAACCTGATTGTCCAACAATTCCAGTTGTGAAGGCAACAGGTGACGTTTGAGTACCTTAATAGATCTCGACCCTCGCTTCTTTGCAGCTAGTTCTTCTTCACTTGGAGGAGCAAGAAGTGGCTCAGCGGCTGGACAGCGTTCGACAAAATGGGCATGAACAAGCTTGGCCAGGTTTTCCCGTATGGCATCTTCAATGTTAGAATTTTCTGTATGAGCATACAAGTTTAGGGTTGAAGTTAGCATCTAGAAATGCATAGCTCCCCAACAGTTTTGAACACAAATCCAGTTAAGGCACAGAGAATACTTAAAATGTCTAAGCCACTATATTGATCAGCGGCACAGAATTCTCTCCACTTGCATACAGTGATAGAGATACTACATGTAAGCACGAAGTTACTGTTGACGTTGGCAGTTAATGAAAAGACTAGTATTCCCTGAAACTTATGGTTATGATATATAACAAAATCTTCAACCAACATTGTATTATTAACTGATTGAGACTTGCCTTGTATCCGTTTGATGGATTCGGCCCTATCAATCATCTTCTCCACTGTTAGCCTACCATGCTGCAGCAAAGCTTGAAACAACTCCACACACTACGAAAGTCCATGCACCAAAAATAAACTTAGAATGAACCAGTTCCAACCTCACGTACTCATAAAAGTTACAGGATGACTGTCAAACTCACTGATTTATCAAGTTCTTGCGACACGACAGTGATGAACTTTGGGAATCTTGTACGGTGAATGATGTTATCAAACAAAACCAGGTATTGAGTAGTTTGTTTCACAGCATCACCATGGCCACCTGCACAAGAAAAATATTGACGCGATGAGCTAGAATCAACTCATTCCCTGTTCAACTGGGAGAAAAACTTAAAGCGCTTTCAGCCAGAGTATCGGACGGGAAATTTTATTAGTGAAATCGATAGAGATACACGCAAAGTTCTCTTTTTTCCCCCATTATGTACTTCCCACGATAAACCGCTTGTCAGCTTGAATTGTTCTGAGTAGCAACCACAATGAGAGGAGAGCTCGAACTGCCTCTCAGAGGAAAATTCTTAAGTGGAAAATCTTCAACAATTGAAAATACGAACTACCTGGATCCTCAACAATAAAAGCCTGGACTATGTTCTGCTGTATTAGAAGTAACAAGCAGTTTTTGACTTGTGGAGGCGGCGTTTCCACGAATCGAGCGATATTCTGCTGACTCAGAGGTCCCCTGCGAAGAAGACACTCACAAACTTTCTGCAGGCGAACCGAACTGAAGATGTGAGAATTAGAGCATACATATTCGTGCTGTTTGAGAGCAGAGAGAGGGAAATAGGAACTTACAGCGGCGAGATCGCCGAAGTGGGAGGAGATGACGTGTACGGCGTACTTGATGCCCCACTGCGTCGCCATTGACGAGCTGCCACTTCTTCCCCTGCTAAATTATTGTAATTCGGATGCAGTTCCCTTAATTCAGTTTTTGCCGCGCGATTGAAGAAACCGCAGAAGCAGAAGGCGGCGGGGGGAGGGGAGGCGAACTGCGAAGTGCGAAGGCAGCTCCTCTGGCTCCGGGGCCGATGGCCAAGCTGCCGGTTCGGACCGGTTTTCCCGGACCTAGACGGGGCCCAGTGACGGGGAGAGAAGATGAACTGCCAGGCCGACGCAGTCTCTGGCCCAAATAAGACCAGGCCTCCTCCGCGAAAATATGTTAATCGCAATAAGCACCCCCCCAAAAAATCGAGTCATTCACCAATCGCCACAAAAATTTGTGGTTTATCGCTGATGACCCCTTCACTTCACTACGCGGTTTTAGACCGATTTTCGTTAGTCAGCTATATTATACGTGGATATCTCTACGTACAGAATTCTTAGGGATTAGTTTTTACTCTATCGCTCGAGTGACAGCTCAGTTAAAGTTAGAGAGAGAGAGAGAGAGAGAGAGAGAGAGAATTAAGTTTGACGTGATTGAGAAGCAAAGCACATCGGAGCAAAGGGACCCCATATGCAGCGAATCAGGGGGACAGAGGGACGTGAGTGGCACGCTCGCGGGCTTTGGGGACGGTGATGTGCTCCCAATCTTCGGTCTTGGTCCCCGTGGGCGGCATCTTACATGCATGATCCTATCCTTGGCCCCCTCACACCACCAGCTTGCTTTTAATTTTCCCCTCATTCTATACCAATCAACGGTAAGATTTAACCATGGCATGCTCTAAATTGACCGATTCTCTTCAGAGCAGGTTCGAGACTTATACAATATATGCATAATTATTATGATTAATGCCATCTGGTCTTAGTGAATAAGTCTAGAGGTAAGATTTATATAATTTACTTACAAAGGTCATCCTTCATTTAAATTTATATTCACATTAAATATTTGACCCCATGCCAAAGTAAGTGTAGAATATATAGATACATATATTTTTTTTTCCTTTTAAAAGATGGGTAGAATATCCAAGACAGCGAGACATGTGAATGTAAGGAAGAAATTATTGGCCGAAAAAATATTAAAGGGGAAAAAAGTTATGCCCTTTTGGGTATCACATGCTCAATTTAAATCAACATGTCAAGTACTGGCGATTCCATATCTTCAAAAATGGAGCTGACGAGGATTTACATTATGAAAGAGGACACGGGGAAGGATGATTAGACCCTGCCCTTTGATCGAGGATTCGGAGGAGGAGGTCATAAAGGGATTGAATAATCCCTTGTTGGGTTAAAAAAATTACAATAGGTTATTCAACTGTCATAATTATTATCCATATGATTTGAAGACTACCGGAGGGAGAAGGAAAAATGAATTTACAATTAATCCATTGGATATAATAATTATAAAGATTATAAATAATATGACCCTCTCTCTCACTCCTCACATTCAAATCTCTCAATCCAAGTATAGGGTACATGTGATGTTGAGATAACTCGTTTGTTCAAAATCTTTCTTGTCAAATTAGTATGTCCAAACTGATGGTATGGATCTTCAGTATGACGGCATCTAGCCTCCTTCCATACCATTGTTCAGAGAGAGAGAGAGAGAGAGAGAGAGAGAGGCCAACCCATCCTTGGAGACTCGGTCAACACCACAGGAGTGCCACTCCTGGACAACCTTACTCATGCTCATCACAGTCATCAATTATATCTCTCTCTCTTGTGACAGAACATGCACGAGAAGGAAGGATCATCTACATTTTACAGTAAACATATCCCAAACGTTCACACTCTGCACAATCTTTTACTGAAAGGGCCACCACCCCCCATTTTTGGTCGCAAATTTGTCTTGTCATGCCAACCAACAAATGAGGAGTAGCAACTCGAGAGACACACTCTCTCGGCACTGCATATGTTGTTTGCTCCGTCGAAACTTTGATCATCTGTGTCCAAAGAGTTACATGTGCACTAATGCACTTGGAATTAAGAACATATTTGGCAATCAAAGACTTCCATATGCCTCTAAATTACCAGATAGAGACGGAAGACTGTTAACTGCCCTTGTTTTATTTTGATCATACGTGCTTGAAAACGTTACAATCACTGACGTTACTGTGAATATGCTTCCCGGGAGCACAGCATTTAAGAGAGGCAGTCGAAAGTTGGCCACTTGCAGGAATGTCCACCTGCATAATTGCATGCTGATAAGGTGATGTGTCAGAAGGGACGACTGCCGGGAGATATAAAGAGGTGGGAATTATTACAAGGAATCACTTTCTTTGATAGAGAGAATTGCTAGGGTTCTTGCCAGCAGCATTAGTTGTTTGATTGCAACACCCACCGGCCATCAAAGATCGAGACCATATGGGAGATATGAATAGTCCGATAGAGGAAGGAAAAAATAAATTAAGGGGTATTAAAAATTTTATAATAAAAATTAAATATATAAAATTTTAATTATTAAATTAAAAAAATAGAAAATTTGTTTCATAAGACTGAGCGACTGAACTTTGTATTGGGAATTGATCAATATCGACACGGGGCTGCTATTTATAGTTCTTTTTTAATTATGGAGTGGGGAAGGAAAAAAAACAAAACAAAACGAAAGTCATGTACGATAAATATCCCACGCGGTCAACAGCTAACAGTTGGACTTCCCTTCCGTTCCCCTCTGCCTCAACTTTCTGTCATGCCCTTTGCGTGAACTCAACACAATAAATATCATCACTCCAACCCCAGAACCAACGAAAAGGCCAATCTTTCCTCCTCCTCCTCCTCCTCCTCCTCCATTTCTACAAGGTAAATCGATCGCCGATCATCCGAAATTGCCTTCCGCAGTTTCTGGAATTGATATACTCTAAACTCCAGCAAGCTGCGCGCCTCAGCCTAACACTTGTCTAGTGCAGATGGATAGTTCCAAAGGGATCGCATTGATCGGATCGAGCATAGCTGTGCAGAGGCGAGCTTCTGGAGCCAGTTCTTCAATCTCATAATACATGCCCCTCGGATCATGCGATCCCTTCGGAATTTTCCGTCAGCTGCTCTAATTGATTCGTGTATAGTTAGATTCTCGGTGCTTCCATCTCTCCTCAAGGTAAGCCGATGCCGACGACTAATTTACTTATTTGCAATACCTCCATAATTGATTGACGTAGATATATAACTTTATGTTCAGTCTCTACTTCTTGCCCTTCTAGGATTGAAGAGGGATCTCTCTCTAGAGAGAGAGAGAGAGAGAGAGAGAACTTGAAAAATTAATCTCGTCATGTTGTACATGTTTCATCTTGTCCATATACCGAAATCAAATAATTATTCAAAGGATGTGCAGGTCTGTATGCGTTGCTGGTAACCTCGCCGTGTTGATCGTGTCATTAACGGCCTAATTAAGCAAACATGTGTGCACTCATATAAATCGGTCTGAAAGTCCTGATAACAGAGATTGCTTCCGTGCAAGCTGAAATGATGATGGAACCCTTCAGATGCCACATTTGACTACATGCGCATTTAGCCTAGCCCCACAAATTGATTCCTCCAAAGTTTCCCTTAAGAGAAAAGAACCCTATATTCATTGTCTCATACCTATACATACATATATCTATATATGTGTGTGTATCCATACATTTTGAATTGAATTCTCCATTCAAATTGAAATTATATGCAATAAATAAATAAATAAAGAGTTCCAACCTGGATTAGTTAGATTCCATAGACTCCCAAATTGTATATCGGTTGTCACGCATACCAAAAAAAAAAAAAATGGTAAGCTTGGGGTGTGGAGGGAAGATTCTGATCTTTGAGAGGCTTTCTCCTTTTCTGAAATAATGCGGCCTTGGGAACAAAAGGAATAGATCTGTCAATCTTTCGACTGATTCTTAATTCCTTTTATGGTTTAAATCCCCCGTGAAATCCGATTATTTCCACCTCCTGGCTCCTGCCGCTTTATTCACATATCGGTGTAAAATGTGCAGTTACGCATCTGACATTATATCACAAACTGCTTTGTGACATTGATCTTCGCATTGATTTTGACGGTCATGAACCCAAGGGACTGGTCCAGCTTTCCCCTAAGAGATCTTTCTTAGTGCGCTTCAATTTTTTTCACTGATGGATACAATTTCTGAATGTTTAATGCAAGCTATTTGTCCATCAACCCTTCATAAATGGTACTCAACCAACCCCTTGGTTGAAAAAAGGATGCAGTATAGTGGTATTCACCTTCATCTATGAGCATGAGATGCTGAAACTGTGATTGTCATCGGAAAAAAAAAAAATCTTTCGAATTCTTCCGTTCCCTTGCCGTTATCACGACCATGAAATAAGAGAGATTCCCTGTGGTGTGTCAAGCAATTAATTCCGTAGGACTACAAGTCGAGGAGACCCTGCACTTATGCAGGCGTGCGCGACTCACGGAGTAAAATGAAGAGCTGATGCGTGATATGGTGTAAGCTATAGATTATTATTTATTTTTATTTTTACGGTGCTTTCCTCTCCCCGAATTTCAGGCTGCTATGGATCTTGCGAAGCTCAGGCCCATATCTAAACTTTGGGCTTTTTGCGTGGTCACCTCTTCGTAGGTCCGTTGCCTGTTTTACTTCCCCGTCAATGTCGGTCCAAGTCCCATAAGACTCAACCGAATAATGTTATCGGAAAGATGAATAGAATTTGGTCTACTTTTCATTCTAATAATTAAGATGAATAGAATCATGTGACTTTTTATTTTTCACTCTTCTTATTCTATTTTAAATTCGTGAGTCTGCTATATAATTAAAAAAAATATATCGGGAATGCTAAGAAACCTGTTAATCCAATGTCTCTTTATTCTAATAAGGTCTTTTTATATGACAGGTTCATCACATATAAGATTACATATGTTATTACAATGCACGTATAAACCATTCTTTCTAATGTCATATCGCATGATATCTTATAGCGTATATGTTGATTTCCTCACAGTTTGCTGTTCTCGTGTGGTCTGGTGTCCGGATAGACTTGCAAACCAGACTTCAAAGTCTAGCAATCGAAATCAGTTGACAAGATTCACCGTGACGGCTTCAAAGTCATTAACTACTTCCATTGATAACAACCCAACGACTTCCTAGACAGCAAGAAGGGAAAAAAAAAAATACACTCGGTGATTCTACTTTTATCACCTGAACTGAGTTAGAATCAATGACATGACAATGAGTATTAGTCACTCGAATAATTAGTTGATGCGGTTCTTGTCATAGGAGGAGGCCCGCCTGATGACAAAGCAAACTAGATCTTCAAAGGAGGTCAGCTTTCCCTGTGGACTTTGAGCACGATGAACGGACGACCTACAAGCAAAGCTGAATTGAGCGGGGGTTCGCCCGGATTGGTCGTTCGAATCTTAAGTTAGTAAATTATGAGAGAAGAGATGCACCTAACAGAGAATGTGCAGTTTTTAAGGAATATTCGTCAACTTTATCTTCTTTTCCATGAAACATGATATTTATTTCAATTTAGAAGAGCCTCTCCCCGCCCATGCCGGGGGCGGGAGCGTTGGTAGACTAAGGAGTGCTTGTTGTTCCCATGATGGTGGGGTTGGCCAATGTATTAGTTATGGGTGAGAGTGCGACCAGCTGAACAAGCGCAATCGGGTGGTCCGTTGAATACGGGTAATCTCCCTATCACTTTCTATAGTTATTACTAATTAAAAATCGATGTTAATAAACTGTTCCTAGTCACATTTCCTTTTGTCATCCCCGAGGAAAACGTGGCCTTTCTACCGTGCGAATTGAAAACTTTTGATGGCAGATCTCCGTCTGACACGCCTCTAGTTAAGGCACTGACCGACTAGACGAGATTCATCGTGGATCTCTAATTGCACCCGCGCACACGCGTCTTGACTCTTGCATAGTCTCTCAACCAAAAATAAAAAGATAAAAAAAAAAATGCTGCATGCCACGCAGAGGCTAACATATTCGTGATTAATTGGTTAGGTCTCTCAACAAGATCCAAATTCAATGTCTCCAAGAAATCAACAAGCTTCCTGCCCGACCAATTAACCATGGACTGCACACGACTACACCTCAGAAAGATATTAAGATATACAGATGGATCAGTCTTTAATGATCCTAAATTACTGATCAAGAGAAAGTATCAATCATGCATAAAACGAGTGTTAATCACGTGATTAGTTACCGTAACAGCGTTCAGATTTTCTCATCTTAGCCGTTAGGGCGGTTTTTTTGCCTCCTCCTTTGCGGGAGCGGTCAGATCATTTTGGCCGCGCGCTAAGACTATGAATCAGAATCGAGGTTTGGCCAAAGATAACTAACTCACTCCGTCTCCAACGCAGCCCCTTTAATTGCATGCTGTTCATACGTTTGCTTACGTTGGCACCGTAATGGACGGGCGGGCTCCAAAAGTCCCATTCAAAACTTGACTTGAGTTTTCTTTTGCGAGCCGTTTGCTTCTTTACGACGTAGTTTCGCGGACAATATCGTTGTCCATCAATTACGTACATCTGTTTTCAAGGAGAAATTTTAGGAGGAGGATCGACCAAATGACCAAAGACACCCGCCCCGCCTTGAACCAAGAAGGGCCATCAACCTTCCAAACGGTGTCCCTGACCGGACTCGACCATGACTCTTCGGGGCGTGCTTCGTTCCAAAGACAAAGTTGGCTGTTATCATGATCTTATTGATAATTTTATAGCGTACCTCTAATCCCTCATTGATTAACTTTATATTTATAAATGACACAGACACACCCGAATGTTATAAAAAGCAAGACCAATTAGTGACCGGACATAGAATCCAGGAAAATGGGAGAAAAGCAGAAGGGCGGGTAGGCCGGCCGGCCGGTGGCCTCGTACGACATCATGACTCATCCACCAATCTCGCCGGCGACAGCGGGAGGCTGTTTCCGGTACAGTAGTCATCTCTCCCGTAGGACTCTTATCAACGTGGCGGCTCCTCACCTGGAAATGGCCTAACAAGCGGGGGCCCACTCACGCGCAGCACGTGAGGCACGTGGCCTCAAAAGTAGGCAGCTGTTCGCAGCGGCGGACGGGAATACTAAATCGATTTTAAAATACCGAACACCCATAGTTTTTAAAATCGGACCGGGTCGTGAACCGGTTAGAGTATGAATTTATTGATTTATGAGTCGAACCGGGAGTTCGATAAATCATATTAATAATATAATATTACAAATAAATCTACATAATATTATAATTTAACTATGATTTATAATAAAAATAATTATTATAATTATTATATTAGTATTAGATTTAACATAAAATATGTGTATAAATTTAGTAAAATAAAATGAGTACGTTATAATACATTTTTATTTTAAGTTGACTGGTTTTTTCATAAGTTCAATTGGGTTAACTAATTTGACAGGGAACCGGCCAATTTAATCGGATTTGACCTAATTTAAAGTGTAATTAAAGTATTTATAAGAACCGGACCGGTGGGTAGCTAGTTCCCGATCGAACCGGCCAGCCCGGTCCGGTTTTTAAAACTATGCGAAGACCTACCCCTCTCGTTCCACAAAATTACGTTGCCTTAACGAGTGCACCTTTAAGTATCGTATCCATCAACCTTGTCCTTGTTGTACGGAGTGTTCGAGCAAAATGGCTCTCGCTGAGACTCAATATTCCAACGAATATGCCATTCCTTATAATGGCGATCCAAGAAACACCAATCCCAAGGCATGTTTCCGAGGAATAATGTCCCGACAACTGTTCATGATTGCAAAAATTTCATGGCAATGATTCTGAATCCGTCAGGAATAATGTTTTAGTATGAACTTCTACGTCAAGGTCAAACTGTCTCTTTCTCCCTTCTTCCTATTCCTCGAGCCTTCAACAGTGTCCCACCTTGCAGTGCTGCTATAAATAGTCTCGCACCCTTCCTCCCACACATCACTGCACTCACCAGCACTAAGCATTTCTCCTCCCAGTCGGAAAGAAGAGCCCGAGAGGTGGCCTTTTTCCAGCTCAATTTGCAGCGAAAGAGCCATCAAAACTGCCTTCTTTCGGCCTTCCAGCCAATAAATCTTCCCGAGACCATGGCTGCCCCGTTCAGCTCAACTATCCTCACTGTCCTCGCTCTTGCACTTGCCCTGTGCATTCAAGCGACTCTAGGTACTTGATTTTTTGTCGCATATAATCGTGCGCATATATGTACTACATATACATACTCGTATAACGTACATGTTGGATTACCGATTATGGAGTGCAGGCGAGATCGAGTGTGAAAACTTGGACCATAACAAGTGTGCCTTTGCGGTGACGGCCGCTGGCAAGCGGTGTGTGCTGGAAAAACAGGTGAGGCGGAGTGGCGAGGAGGCCTACACCTGCCGGGCATCGGAGATCGAGGCAGACTCCAACCTCAGGGATTACGTCGAGACTGACCACTGCATCAGCGCATGCGGCCTCGACCGCAAGTCGCTTGGCATCTCCTCCGACTCACTCCTCGAGGCCCCCTTCGCCCAGAAGCTCTGCTCGGCCCCCTGCTATGAGTACTGCCCCAACATCGTCGATCTCTACTTCAGCCTCGCTGCCGGCGAAGGTACCGTGGGCCCCGCCCGTTGACTATTCTCCGTCCCGCCTTGCCATGTTGGGCCCACGAAATGGACTGGCACTAGAATGATATTCACATCATAAAAACGCGTTATAAGCATCTCCGAATTTGTCATTCACTTGGTTAAATTTCGGGGTCGTTTGCGATGCAGGAGTGTTTCTCCCAAAACTATGCGAGTCGCAGAAGGAAGACGTGCGCAGAGGAATGTCGGAGATCAAGAGCTCTGGAATGGTTGCTCCTGGACCGATCCATCCGGTGAAGTTCATGGCTGCCCCGCCAATGGCTCCTTACTACAACTAGGCCCTTCAGCTGCCTCAAACAAAGAGTCCGTGCAACCAAAATCAGCTTCCATGTTATTTACAATAGAAGAAACACGTACACTTAAATTAGAGACTAAGTTGCCTAGTTTACGGTCGCTAGCCGGGCTTGGACGCATTAAGCATTCTATCGCTTGCATTTCAAGACATGGGCCGGCAGAACTCGCTATATTTGTTTCTAGTTTTAAAGAGAGAGAGAGAGAGAGAGTCAGTCTAATTTACCCGTTATGGCGATGCACTTCTTGTGTTCACTGCCAATTAGTGCCAATCACGATGCAGTTGGGTTGTATCATTTTGTTGCATTGTAATGTATACTTGTGTGCGAAATAAAGTGTTTGTTGTGCTACCAGATTTTAGATTCTCTGAAGCTCATACTGATAGACTAAATAAGCAATTTCGTTGCTTTTGCTCATATAATAAAACTTGAAAGTATTGAAGCACATGTGGATGGTAAATTCAGCCGTCTAAAACTCAATAAAAAGGTTGACTCCAGCAAAACACAGCAACGGGAGATGGAGGATGCATCCTAAGCACACTTCTAACTAAACATTCTGAGTTTAAGGATATTCCGATCTCTTCTTAAAATATTCTTAGCACTGTCTCAACTATACATATTTTGATATTTCTCTGATATTCATTCGGCAATATGCATAATGACCATCCAGCTCTCTATGGACCTTACTTCACCTGATCTTCAAAATCTAATCTAATCCGGCAATATTGTAACAGTCGTTTCACTTTTAAAAATAGAGAGAGCAGCAGTTGCCCTGCGGACACTAAGGTGGTCAAGCCTAAGAGTTCCGTGCCGTAGAATCAGAGGAGGCATGTCACACATTAGGCTAATAGAATTTAAATCTCCGAAAAATTCATATTTTATTAATCGGTATAGAGTAATTGCAGTTCATGAAAAAATCTAAACTTCTTTATATATATATATATATATATATATATACACACACACATATCATAAAAAAATAAAAAGAAAGATCAAAACCCTAATAATTTTGGAATAATCATGCACCTCCCATCATAACCTTACTATGGAATAAGATTTCTTATAGCATTCTTGTCTTGTCGTAGCTTTTTTAGCAACTATAAATGCTGACTTCCGATACATATTCCGAATTTTATATCACATATTACAACTTTTTTAATTTTGTTAAAAGTGGGTAAATTTATAATATAACCATTAAAATTTTCACGTGTTTCGAAAATTTTTAATTAAACATAATTGCACAACTATTTTGTCCGTACTCATCAAATTTTACCATAGATTTTATATTTTCATAAATGGCTTACTACATATAATAATTTCATAGTTTTAGTCATAAACAAAAATAATTTTATTAATAGTTAATGTTTTTTTATCGGAATATACTTATAGTTTCAATTATTTGTCATATATGATAATCATATATTATGGTGAATGTGGGTTGTGCTGTGTGAGGCCCAACTTTGAGCTGCAGATTCGTATTTGAGAGAACATTCTGATGAGGCCCATGCAGTCGAAAGAAAAGAGGCTTTCGTTCCAAAGTTTACGTATTAAAGTGGGTCGGTTCAGCACAGCAAAGCAAAGCAAAGCAAAACTGCAGTTGCAGGTCTCCTCGACGGGAAATGAATGGAACCCATAATCTTTTAACATGGAGCCATTTCGACAAGCTCGTGGATGACTCTCCAAACGTAGTTACTGTCGGGTGACAGAGCCTATTATGATAATCCACTGTAGCGTGTTGTTAGAAGACATTCGAAGTTCAGACAATATCATATAGGCCACGTAATATCTGCAGCTATATATATACACACATGCACTACAAAGATCTATTCGAGAGGGAAACGTTTTGTCGATTGATGGATTGGGCTAATATCATTACGTAAAATTTAAGCATTGACTGTACTTCCACCTTGTTTTCTCTCCTGCCGTCGATATTGACTTAGTCGATCGGGCTTCGAATCCCCCTCCTGGCTTTCCTTCTCGCGTAGACCTAGGTGAACATGTATCGGTCAAGGGATTCGGGCCACAGCATCGACCGTCATACCCATCCAACACGAGGGACAGGTACCAGTGATGGAGAACAATGTCAAGAATCCTCTACAGCTATGCGTAGAGAGGTGATGACCATCACCTAGGACAGTGGTGCTTTAATGATTTAATCCATCGTTCACGGCAGCTAATTCTTCACTTCAACTATACTTACACGATCAGCTGCATTTAAAGCAATAAATAAATAAATAACATTGCGATGTTTTACATGATTCGCATAGACTTTATGTTAAATTTAGTGTGAACTCATAAGCCATTGGGTCCATTTTCACTTAAAAGTTTAAGCTGATAGGTCGCGATATTCGAATTTCTTATAAGATCATAACATTTTATTTATTTAATCGATATGTGATCGTTACATTTAAACTTAGAGGATGTGGCGAATGTCGATCCTCCAACTCAACTTGGGGACATCGCTTACATGAAGTTGGGTGGAGGATAAGTGGTTATCACAAGTGGACCTTGGAAACGTTCTATATGCCTTTCTATACTGATCTCACGCATGAATTCACTCTCCAATATTTCGGATCTTATACATATCGAATAGATAGACGTCAGTTGCCCAACCAAAGAGAGACGTATCAGTTGCGAATCACCATTTACCAAGTAATTCGGGTGGTGGCTCATTCAATATCGTGGCGGGATGGGCTAGTTTTAATTGGACATTCAAACTAGAATCACCCTTTCGAGGATTGGAACCATATGACATAGAGGACTTAATTGTGGCTGTGAAATCGTATTTGATTTGTAGGATTAGCAAAAACACATCCCCCAAAGTTCGACGCCATGTGCACGAAAAGTCACGTATATATGTATATATTTATTTGTGTTTCCGTTGACGGACTCACTTTTGGACCATCAAGTCAACGATGTCAGGGAAAGCATGCCGCGTACGCCCTCTGGCCTCCCCGGGGAACGCATATAAATAGCTGGTAGTAGTCGTGGTGGAAATCGTCCCTATCTTGGAGGGAAGAAAAATTAGATACTCACCATATATCTTCAAGATGACTGGAATACAGTTGTCAGGTTTTAAGTTACTCAGTGCGGTGCGGTTCATCTTAAGTGCCTCAACAAGGTCTTGTTTTTGCAGGAACACGACCTTGTTTTGCAGAGAAGAAGAACGAGATGCTCTCCTTGAATTCAAGCAGAGCCTTCGTTGGGCGCCGCCGAATTTGCTCCAGTCATGGGAAGGCAACGAGGACTGCTGCAAATGGAAAGGCGTAGGCTGCGACCCGAAGAGCAGACGCGTCATCAGGCTTGAATTACTACCACTGTCCGCGTACCCATCATCAGACTCAGAGAGCAAGCCATTCTCTGCATCCAAGTTGAGCCCCAGCCTTCTGAAGTTGAGATTCCTGAGCCACCTCGACCTCAGTGGGTTTCAGTTTTCACCAGCTACTGTCATCCCTGAATTCGTAGGTTCAATGAAAAAGCTAAGGTACCTCAACCTTTCTAAGATATATCTTGCGGGACCTAATCCTTGCCATCATTTGGGAAATCTTACCAGCTTAGAGGTTCTCGATCTCCGACAAGTTGAATCCACCATGGACGATGTTTGGTGGATTTCTCATTTGAGAAGTCTCAAGTACCTCGACCTGAGCGGTCTCTCTGTTACACAAGCACGCAATATGATGCAACTATTAAGCATGCTTCCTTCTTTGTCATACTTAGCACTATCATCTTGTGGTCTTAATGATTCCCATCTTCCTAATGCTAGAATCTTCAATACCAGCTTCTTCCCCAACCTTTCTCACCTAGACCTCTCCATGAATTCTTTCCAGGGTACGATTCCAAAGATGTTTCAGAATATGTCTTCTCTTAGCTACCTTGATCTGGCAAACAACCAGTTCGATTCCTTTGAAAGCCCTTTTTGGTCGACTCCCAGCCTTCAGTACCTAGATCTGTCGTCGAATAAATTCCAAGGTCCGCTACCCGAGGCGCTGCAGAATATGACTTCTCTTACGTCTCTCAATATGATGGGAAATAGTTTCTCTTTGATTCCATTATGGTTTATTAATCTCAAGAGCCTTGTCCATCTTGATTTCAGTGGCAATTCTTTTGAAAACTTTCAAGGAGGATTCCAACTCATAGTAAGAGAAAAATGTGACCTCAGGTTCCTAAATTTGGATATTAGCCAGTTTAGAGGAGAAATGACCATGGGGAACCCCACGTGGTTCTGTGCATCTAACTTGGAGTCATTCAGTGCAAGTAATAACCAGTTTCAGGGTAAATTGCCTGATTGGTTAGGAAACCTGAAAAGGCTGAAATACCTGAGGCTCGACAACAATTTATTCAGGGGTCCTATTCCCGATACTTGGGGAACACTGCCAAGCTTAATAGAGCTAGATATTCACTTCAACCGGTTGGATGGGGCCATTACTGAGGGCTTGGGCCAATTACAGTCCTTGAAGTCATTGCAACTCCGTGGTAACCATCTAATCGGCACAATTCCGAAGAGCTTAGGGCGGCTTGGAGACCTTCAGAATCTGGACTTCTCCAATAATTCTTTGGAAGGTGCAGTTTCAGAAATTCATTTTGCGAATCTTTCAAAGTTGCAATACCTCGATCTCAGCCATAACCATTTGGTTATTGAAATTGATTCTAATTGGAAGCCCCCATTTCAGCTCTCAATCATTAGAATGGCGTCATGCAAATTCGGGACTCAACTTCCACAGTGGCTACGTTCGCAAGGCTCTTCTTCTATATGGGATCTCTCATATGCTAATCTGGTAGGGGAATTACCAGAATGGTTTGGTGATCATGGCTTGGATGAGGTCAATTTTGATCTCTCTCATAATCATATCAGTGGACCTATTACAAATTTTCCCATATCCTCGGGATTTTTGGATCTCTCTTACAACAATATCAGTGGAACAGTTCCGGATTTTACAAGACTGACGGGATCTTTATTTCTTTCACACAACCGTATTTCGGGATCCATTCCAAATCTCGCATTCACAGGGCAATTAGATCTATCTCATAACCAGATTTCAGGATCGGTTCCAAATTTTGCATTGAGAGGGAATTTAAATCTCTCTCACAATCAGATTTCTGGGCTGATCCCAAATTTCTCTGCACTAACAGGATCTTTAGATCTCTCTTACAACCAGATTTCAGGACCTGTTCCAAGTTTACTTGCGTTCAATGGATATTTATATCTTTCCCACAATCAGATTTCAGGTATGATTCCAAATACTTTGGAATTCATGGGAGATTTAGATCTCTCTCACAATCAGATCTCTGGTCCTGTTCCAAATTCGTCTGTGTGTGGATCATCTTTAGATCTGTCCTACAACATGATTTCAGGGCCAATTCCGGCAAATATTGTTGACTCTTGTCCAGAAACTTTGTATCTCAACAACAACCTTATAACAGGTCCAATTCCAACATCGTTGTGCAATGTGGAAAATCTGCTGGAGCTAGATCTTTCGAGGAACAAACTATCTGGAAGTATCCCCAACTGTTGGGGTAATGGAAGCTCTCCTTTTCTATATTACATAAATCTGTCATTCAACAACTTGTCTGGAGTTATTCCTAGTTCATTCGGGAATATCACTTATCTCACATCATTGCACTTGAATGGTAACAACCTCCATGGCAACCTTCCAAGAACCCTCCAGTATTCCGGTGGTCTGAAGGTTCTTGACATTGGAGAGAATCACATTGATGGGGATATACCTGCATGGGTTGGAAAAGGCCTTCACTCTTTGAGAATTCTAAGATTGCGAAATAATCAGTTCAATGGAAGGATTCCTTTAGAGCTATGCTTGCTCTCTGAATTGCACGTGCTGGACCTAGCAGTTAACAATTTGGAAGGAATGATCCCACATTGCTTTGGCAACTTCAGTGGTATGTTTCAAGTTGCTTCCCCTGATGAAGTCTTCTCAAAAGCTCCCAACTCTTGGGGTCACGAGCGGATCGTGGAGGTCTTGAAAGGACGAGATATTGAATACACCCGTAACTTACAGTTTGTAGTTGCTCTGGACCTCTCGAGCAACAACTTGGTTGGTTTGATCCCAGAGAACCTGACAAGCCTTGGGAGACTACTTGCTCTGAATTTGTCATATAACCATCTCTCAGGGGCAATCCCGGAGAAGATTGGTGACATGATGTTTGTAGAGTCTCTTGACTTGTCAAACAACCTACTGTCAGGGATGATTCCCACAAGCATATCAGATTTGACAATGTTGAGCCACCTGAACTTGTCCAACAACAATTTGTCCGGGAGAATCCCAAAAGGCAACCAGCTGGATACCCTTTACCAGCCTGGAGTGTCCATCTATGGTGGGAATCCTCTACTTTGTGGCGATCCACTGCCAACTAAATGCCCGGGTGAGGAGGCCTCGGGAACTTCAAAGACCTGGAGCGAAGGAGCATCTGGAGATGGATCTGATTTATTGGAGAAGATGATTTTCTATGGAGCGATAGTGATGGGTTTCATGACAGGTTTTTGGGGAGTAATTGGAGTTCTAGTATTCAAGAAGAAGTGGAGAGCTGCCTACTTCGAGTTTGCTGAAGAAATAGCCAACAAGGTTTATGTGGTTGTTGCAGTGAAGGTGATCGAATTGAAGAGAAGAATCAGAAGCACTTGAATCAGCAGTAGGCATTGGGGTCGCCTTTCTTCCTCTGTTTTAACGCCCGTCTATATATCTCTCTCTTTCGCTCTCTTACTTCCTCCCCCTCTGTCGTTCCACGCTATCATTTACTTTTCTTGGAAGCTAAAAGTCTGTAATTTGCTTTGAGGTCTGTTTAACATCATCCTGTGTTTCTTCTGTTGGCTTCAATTTAGTCCAAGGATGAAAGCTTAATAAAAGTGGAAAGATGCCATATAGATATCCAAACATATTACTAGCTCGTGTATTGTTGTTGCTACACTGATGCATACATGACCCTGCTTTTCCAGTGCATACGCCAGAAGGAACTCGAGTACGAAAAACAGCATGGGGATGAGCCTTCAAGTGATTTTCTTTTCAAATTGAGTTTCTAAGTCCACCATTTCTTTTCTGTTTTTTGCTTTCCAGGAAGACAAGATAGTGATTTTCCGTTTTTCTCTTTGTTAGTTAGAAAACAACTGGGCTGGAGCATTTATATATTATGCTTCTGGTTGTTCAGCTATTTGGTTGGATGATGGCTTTTACCATATCGTACCGCACTTCTCTCCAATCGCCCAGAAGTTTAATTCTCTCTCCGGCCCTTGTTGATAGTTATTGAGACTTGGGCTAGAGCACCAATCAGAGAACGAAGGCAGTAGTGTACACAAAATGTAATAAAACAAGAAAAATCCCATAACATGATAGGGGTAGACTGCAGATCCAGGGAGCATGTGGAATACAACTACAACCAACTAGGACCGGGCAAATGAATACTGCGAAGCATCGCATGAAAATTTACAGGGTAAACAGAGTACTGGATGATCTTCAAGGACATATTTTTCCTTCAAAATTCATGCTAATCAGCAAGCGATTATGATATCACCAATTAGATTTGTGCAAACAGAAGAAACTACTAACAGCCCCACAACTCATTATCGCAGATAACAACCAGGGAAGAGCATATGGAATAACTAATCGATCATTTTTCACTTGTCAAAGTTCAGACCTAAAATTCACAAAATGCTCTTTTTTGTGCATCGGAAATCAGGTGCAGCATTCATAGTTATCGATAAAAATGGAGCCAACATTGAGCTCAGAAACACTGCAATGAGAAGCAATATGGTTGAATGCATCCACTCATAGACCTTAAAGCCGAGCTTCAATATCGAGTACCATGCACTCATCCGCATTCTCAGAGAGCTGATGATCAGAGATGGTCGCATTGCAGGGCTCGACAACAGTAACAGAAACTTTTGAGTGACGGGAACACAGAGAACGTAGGCATTATCCTGTCGGGGTACTCGATCTCACTGTTGGGGCCAGGCCCAATCATGAGCTGCCGCTGTTGCAGTGTAGTTGAGACACAGAGAACATTCTGAGATGGCCCATCCCCGTGAGGAAGCCCGTCAATCTTCTTCGCCTTCGGTGCCGCAGGGCGTCTACTTGCCTGCGGTTCTTTCTCGAAGAAACAATTTCAGTATCACAAAGAAAAATTACGCATTATGGAGGACGAGGAACAGCTCCATGGAATAGAACTAGGCTAATTGGACAATTCTTTTCTTATTTCCCATGATTCATAAACAGACACATCATAAGATCCATGGTGAAAGATATGTGAAACAATCCAATTATTTACCATTAAAAACACGTGCCACTTTCACAACTCTCCGCCAACTAAATGACAATCAATTCTCCTGATACGTTCATCGAATCACTGCCCATGCTAAGCTCGTCTTTGCTGTAACTATAGTCCCTTGAGGTGAAATCCAGCAGGGACCCACCCCCCAAACTCATACCTTCCATCTTCTTATGTGAACCAACGATCAGCTCGGCACCTCTGAAAGCTCCATCATCGACATCACTGAGTATAACCTTCCGTAGTGTATTAGAGAATCCTGCAATACGTTGACGTTGCAGTCCATCATGGACTCCGTACAAATCATTCTGATAAGATCATCGTCTCCATGGCAATTGTAGTAATCTGAGAAGCTCTCTTCGCGAGTGTTGTCATTAATTCTTATGGGCCAGCCTTGTCATTTGAAGCCCATGAAATCGATTACCCCCCATTGACATGCCCGAGAAAATTCCACCTAAACAGTAGTGATCTTTCATTGAATGTCTTAGTTCATTCGCACGACCATAATATAAGGGGACCAAAGAGATAGTTGATGTTTCTACGGTCACTTGGTAATTTAGCTCAATGAGTAGACACGTGTAAAGCCATCACATCTCCGGGAACCAGTAAGGGCCACCTTGTTGTTTTATCATACGATAGAAGTAGAAGAGTAAATTGCTAGTGCAATACGTACTCATGTTCCATCTGTTACGACAAATTGGGCTAGGCAGAAATTGTGATTCCAGCCGATGAACTATCTAGTGAATTATGAGGAGGTGATGGTGACACCTATGTGGATGAAGGGGTTAACCAGTGGCACTAAGGAGACTGAAATGAGAGAAGTTTGCACGGGATTAGATGAACATGCCTGTTTACATACACATAGAGGACCTCAGTTCCTTGTCCGGTCCTCGGGGCAGATCGGCTCTTCCCAGTTTAATCTAGCTTCCCTAGCTAGGGAGACTTAGCTCCAATAAATTGGACCGACCTTTCCGTGTGGGTGACTAATCAGAGCCACTACTTATCCAAAGACCCCAGCTTGAAGATTATATGAACTTCCCTGCATGCTTTGACTATGGATGCTGAAATGATGATGTTCATGGGCTTGGCAGCCCACTTTGTGACATCGTTTCTCACTTCAACGTTCAATCGAACAGAGTCAACCGTGTCCTTGGAATATCATCTTCCCGACTAGTGGTTTCCTTTTGTAGATAAATTTAATTCAACGAAGCAGGTGGGCCAAACTTCACTTTTGAAAAATCATATCTTTACTGTTTAACTCGGATAAGAAATTTCCTTCTTTTTTGCAATAAGTCAATAGAAAAAAAATTTGAGTCTTTTGGTTTAGGTGAGCAGGCCTTATATTCATCCTCCCTCCATTCACATACGTAGATCGAATTCATAAATAGTATAGTTTCTGAAAATTCTTTGCCCTTGGTGTCGCAGGGCTTCTATTTGCCTGCTGTTCTTTCTCAAATAAACGATTTCAGCATCACGAAGAAACCTCCATGGAATAGCATTAGGTAATTGAACAGTTCTTTTCTTGTTTCCCCTTAGCCATAAACAGACACATCTCAAGATCCCGTGGTAAATATGTGAAACAATTCGTTTATTCAGTATTAAGAACATGCATATCACTTTTACTCTTAAAAGTAAAACCAAACTTAAAAGTCAATCCTCCTCATGGTAAACTCATCACTTCCACAAATTTGGTCCCTTGGGGTGAAATCTAGCAGGAACCCACTTTCCAAACTCGGGCCCTCCATCTTCTTATACGAACCATCGATCAGCTCTGCACCTCCAAAAGCTCCATTATCAACATCACTGAGAATAGTATTCTGTATTAGAGAATCCTGCAATTTGTTGACGTTGTATTCTATCATGGAGTCCGAACAGATCATTCTGATAAGATCATCGTCCCCATAGAAACTGTAGCAATCCGAGCACTCTTCATGAGCATTCTCATTAATATTGTTATTTAGGTTTAGCCACTCCGCAAAGAGAATGCTCTGGGGTAAGGAGCTCAAATCAGTTGGTTTTGCGGGACTACAGGAGAATTCGTGGCTCGGATCCGGAAAGGATGAACAATCTGTAGCGCCAGCACTGCGTTCACTTTTTGTATGGGGCTTGGATAGCCCATGTTTTGCCACCTTCTTCTTGAGATAAGTGTGCCAGTAGTTTTTTATCTCATTGTCGGTTCTACCGGGCAAATGTTGCGCTATCTGGGACCACCTAAGATCAGAGAGTGAACACGTCTAAAGTCAAGATTTTGAAAGAAATGAAAACGTTTGGCATATGTTCAACACTCGAGGGGCGGGCTTACTTGTTGCCTAAGGAGCGGTGGAGTCTGAGGATGGTCTCCTCTTCCTGTACTGTAAACATACCTCTCTTCAGTCCCGGCCTCAAGTAATTAATCCACCTTAGTCTGCAGCTCTTGCCATTCCTCTGCAAGCCTGTATTTGATGTACTTTCTGATGAGGACAGTATAGATAATCCTCCATTATAGTTCTCTCTATCTTTCGTCAATTGACATGATGGCGACACTAAAACAGATTGTTTTCTACGTTATGTATATTATAGTTCCAGAAGACTAGTTAAATGTGTCCATTATCCAACAATTTAATATGCATACAACTGGGAATATGGATTTCTTCTCAAAGGAGGTTCTTCCATTTCTCCATCATGTGGCATCAGCGATAGAGTGACAATTGTCAAGAGGGTTGGTAATTAATTATCTGGTTTATTTTTCTGTATGGATTTTTGTCGGGTTAGCTTAATTGCTGGAGTTAGGTAGATTTATATGAAAAATCCATCTTGAACCTTTGACCTATCACTCTGGGTCTGTGGGCAAAACAAGAGAAGAGGGCAGATATTCTGAATGTAAAAGTAGCGCATGAATTTCTAAGGTCTTTCTGAACGAAAGAATGGAAAGAAATTTAAGAAATGGAATGGATTTATATTAGGCTCTTTCTGCAAAGCAAATTATGTCCCTCATTGATTTTTCATTCCCCAAACATGCGAATATAATATAAATGCGACTCTGGCAAGGCATATTTTGACGTTGTCGATGTAGTTGTAGTTGGAGAAATGCTATGGAACGCCATTGTCATGGAGTGCAGTTGAGGAGCATGGCTATAACTGGTAGCATTGCCCTTCTCTCTTTTTTTTTTTCTCTCTATTTTTCAAGTTGAGAAGAAGATTTGTTAAGGAACCGATGGAATAGATGATAAGGTCGAGTTACCGGCATTAGCAGGGACAGAGCTCCAGCAACCGTGGCCGTACTTAAGAATGTAATCTCTGAGCCGCCGGTCTTCTTCTGGTGACCACAGGCCTTTCCTGTGCTTCGTCTTCGGCCTTGTTGCATTCCCAGCCACCTTGCTCTCCATATTCAGAGCCAAGACAAATCAAACTGTAAGCAAGAGAGGAGGAGAGAGAGAGAGAGAATTAAGGGTCTCTTTGTATTTGGAGGTAAAGACTAAAGGGCTCGTTACAGGGTTATTTAAAGGAGGGGCTAGAAGACTGATAGGGTAGAACGCATAAAAGTATGACTTCCCTGTGTCTTTATTAAGTTCAAATTGGAGCATTTTGGAATCTTGTAATAGACACGCGTTTCAGGCTAAGTTTCTAGCCAGCATTAGCTTCTGACCCATCTTAATAATAAAAATGATAATCGGCCTTAATTTCCTGGGGATTGGTGGGGGTTCACATTTTAATAATAAAGTCTTGAGCTTGGGCTTCTTCTCTTCTGATGTTCTAAAAGCCGTTCGATTCCCATTGGCTGTGGGAGTCTGAAGAGTTCGACCAATGAGAAATCGAAAAACGGATGAGTATTTTATAGTTTTAGGGAAGAAATCTGAGATATTCACTTTTTTCTACATGACCCCTTGCAGCAGGCCTTATTCCAGAACCCTATCAGTCTCCAAACCGGAGACCCAAGCAAAGGCGACCAGGTGCTCGAGGAGCCACCCTTACTCAGAGTCCGGTGCTTAGTGTAATGCCGAAATCAGGAGCCCGTAATCTCCAAATGCAAGATAATATACAGATATTATATCATGCCCAAAGATACAAACACACGTGTATGAACATACGTATGAGGAAGCCGAAGCGCTGGGAGTAGGTCGATGAAACTGAAACGGCGCTGTGCTGCGCATTGTGCGGTATGTTGCTGATCTAAAAACAATTCGAGGACGTGAATAAATGTTGTCTAAAATAATCAGCAGCAGAATATTCAGTCCCGGAAAAAGGAATAAGAACAGAAATACAAAATCTTGGAAAATCGCGATTGGAAAACCCGAGTGCAACGCCCGACAATCGAATTAATCATTCCCTATGATTGCCCCTCTTGGTGAATTGATTACTCCCTTGCTAGCTTGCAATCTCAAATTTGGTTTTTGTCTTCATTCTGCCGTCTGACGCTCGGACATGGGCATACAGTCAAAAAAGGATGCTTTCACTGGGTCTCTTCTGTTTTTGGGTAATAAAGGGACATTTTTATTCATAACAGATCAAGTTACATCACCCACGGTGGTGTCCAAAGCTACAGAGCATATACTCCTACTAAATCATGAAGTAATATAGTGAGGATCTCTTGAGGCGGATCCTCCAAAATGTGCATGCCTACTCTAGCATCTCCTCTTCCGTTCTTGCCTTCCTTGCCAGTAGATCGATCAGCTGCTGAATTTCCCTCACTAAGCGTGTGCCTTTCGATCAAGTTGTTTAACTGTTGTGCCAGCTTCCTTGAATCAACAATTAAGGGTCTTCAGACAAGATTTTCTCTAGTGGAGCCCCAAATTAGATCGATCGCTAACTTTGCATCCAGCTCAACAATCAAATTCTGGATGTCTAGGTTTCGGGCTAGTAGTAACCCATCTCTCAAAGCCCAGCGCTCAGCTAGAAGGCTATCTGTGATTCCTAGGCAACTCAAATAGCCTTTTATCCATCTGCCCTCACTGTCTCTAATAAGCCCCCTCTCTCCCTCCAGTCTCACCCGTTGATGGGCAGACAGACCCATCCGAGTTCAGCTTAAACCAACCCGAAGGGGATATTGACCAGCGGATATACACCCATCCTCCCTGCACTTGTTTTTCTGCCCTCGCTGAGCTAAAATACTCTCTCGCTTTCACTAGAATTTCCCCGGTGCAGATCCTCATTAACCGATGTTCTTCTCTCAAAAATGAAAGAACGCCATTGTTTCCAAATTAGCCACACAGCGATAGGAACGATCATATTCCATGGAGTCCCATCCCGGTGCAGAGCTAGACTTTGATAGTTTTGCCGAAGCCATTCTCTGAAATTGCCGCAGAACAAACCCTTCGTGCAATCGGGCAACCTCTAAGTACATGTTCTGCATCCTCCTCATCATTACTACACAATCTGCAGATGACTGGTACATTTATCCCCCGATCGGGCAGCATGGTGGGTGGCAGTTGGGATTCGGCCTCCGGCAGTCAGCCAAATCAAGAACTGAATTCTTGATTGCTCTTTGGATTTCCGCGTCCATCTCCACCCATCAGAGCGCACACCTGGATTTCTTCCGCACGCAAGCTCATATGCCTGCGGAGTCGAATACTGACCATTCGACGAGGACTTCCAGACCTGCTCCTCATCAAAACAATCCGATAACAAGCCCCGAGGCACACCAGGCAGGGTGTGTTGCAACGTCACCAGGAATTGATACAGATAACTCCGAAAAATTCCAGTTCCCCTCATCGTTGGTGATTTCTTTCAAGCCCATCCTATCCTCACCTACATTTAGAGGCGTCTATCTATCAATTGCTTTTCATCCTAATTGAATGAAAATTAAAGATCCACTAATCTTTGAAGATTAACAAATGATCAAAACGAAGAATATTCCCACCCGTTTGTCCTACATATCTTATCCCTCTATTACGTAAAGTTTTGGGATCGATCACTTACAGAAAGAAAAGGAGATAATCTATTGACACGGGGGAAACTTCCACATTTTTCCACTGTATTTCTATTATTGACACAATTGGCATTTCAAGTTTACTATGAAACACAAACTCCACAAAGTGGTATTTAGAGATGTCAAACGGGTCGGACTAGCCCGTAACCGGACCGGAATAGGACAGTGCAAACTTGGAATTGGCTTGGACCGCTCCTAATGTTGCCCGTAACCATTTTTATTGGGTTGGATTCGATTACAAGGTGGTTCAGAAATATGGACTTATTGAACCATAAATGGCCGGGACCACTCCTAACCCTGCCCATAACCATTCTTATTGAGTTGGGGGCGATTACGGGTCGGTTAAAAAATATGAACATGTTGAACCATAACTAGATTGGATTGTAACCCTGCTAAATTGGCACGAAACTGTTTAGAAACCGAACCAAAACCGTTGAAAACCGTTATAGATAGCCAAAACCTTGCAAATCAATCATTGAATTTTGTTTGGTCAATTTAAAATTTTTAAAAAATTAAAAAGATGGACGGTTCACCGGCCAAACCGATCCATTTATAAATGGTTTCAGACCGGTTCATATTTGTTTGAATCGTGACTCGTAACTGGACTGGCCCGTTAAGCAAACGGGTCAAGCCATAACTGGATCAAATGATTCCAAACCTGTTTTGAACCAACTCGGACCGCATTTTTAACAACACCAGTGGTATTCATATGTGCTTATTATTATTATTATTATTATTATTATTATTATTATTGGTGAGCGATTATATATCTATATATATACACACACAAATAATTGCATAGATAGATAGTTCTGAGCAATAAATTTGTTTACACATGAATATATATTCTACGGATAGTTGTAAGTAAAAAATTCCCTTCTTTTTTATTAAGGCAATGATTATTTGACTCCATTAGTTTACAGTTGGAAATCCACACGAGCTTCAGTAGAGAGACCCGATAACTGAGGGCGTGACGACCTCTAAAATAGCAAATCTACATTGACCTGACATTTTTATTACAAAATGGCTCTTTCTAACACATTTTTTTAACCCGTAAATATGTTTTTTTAATTAAAAAAAGTCTCTCCAACCTTGGACCATTAACTGATCATCATTTCGTCACGAACAAGTTTATGAAATAAATGAGCCAACGCCACATACATATAAATATTATAACTTTTCCAAACTTCTCTAAAATATACGTAATATTTAATATTTATCGACTTACCCATAACATTTAGCAGTTTGTTCATGAAATAATATGAGTATTAACCGTGTTAATTATTTTTTTTTATGTTAATGGCTAATGTAACAGTAATGATTTGACACAATTTTTCAGTGTGATACTCATTATAAACTGTCATGTGTGAAAAAGCACGTAACATATGAACACGATACGGTAGTGATTGAACAAAAGAAATGAGCATCGGTAGGACTTATGGCATTTTATGGGGAAAATAAAAAAAGAAAGTAAACGTCAGGCATTCTTAGTTGATCATCGAAGAAGGCGATGTATATTTCAAGAAAAATTAGGAAAACATCATTATTTTTGGGACAATATCCCTAAATATTATATGCAACGGTCTGTGGCTATGCTCTTTCTGCACCCTTGTGTGGAATTATGTATGAGCACACACAAACACATACACGCATATGTAATGGCACTGCCTATTAGCTTATGATAGTGAACCAGAACCATGATCTACTGCTACATTGTACTGGAACCACGATGGGGGGATAGATCGATCTATAACGTTAACTTAGGGAAGGCGGAGATCGAGTTAGAATCTTGCAATAAATACCTTCTTTTAAAGGCTCTAGCTCCTAATAATACTCATTCTCTCCCAACTACTGATATTGTCACGAATTCTTAAATAATTCTGATTTTTTTTTAAATTAAAAAACAGAAGAAGAAGAAGGAACGACAATAATTATTAGTGAATAAGTACAGTTTTCAATGCGAAGTAGTGACATTATTAATTATAGCTGAATCATTGAGGGATGTCGATCCACTGGCCAAATAACTGGTCGAGACGTGGCTGAAGCCAGTTGAACGCTCATTCGGACTTTAGATGGCTTTTTACCAATGGCTGGGCGATCATCGTTAGCTCCAAGTCAGCTGCAATCCTCTCTCTTTTTCTTTTGTGTGTGTGTGTGTGTATTTACTATTTAGGCACATTTTGATGTAAATATCTTAAATGTATAAAATCATTGACGAATCATTCTAGAAAATAATATATATATATATATACATATACATATATAAAAGGTTGATATTTGAATTTTGAAACTATAATAAACTTCACAACCAACCAAACTAGTTTAGGCTTTTTTTTCTTCTTCCTCTCCATACAGTTCCATGTACTTATTATATATAAAATATTATTATAATTTGAATAATGATCCGACTAGATACCCTTAGAATGGGTTCTCATTATGAAAGTAAAACCTCATTAGATTTAAATTAATTTGGTTGAACAGTGATTTCTGACTAATTAATCCCTCTTTGGCGCAGATGGTCCTAAAGCACCGGCTTCCTCCTACTACTGTTCTTGTTCCAACGACCTCATTCCTGCTAACTTTCTCAATCAATCATACACTCGATTGATTATGTAATCTACACTGATTTTCTCCTAATTGAACAGAGCAACTGAAGATTGCAATACGCAGTGGCATAAAATAAATAAATTGGGACTCAATGTCTGTCGATTCCTTTTTCCTTTTTCATGTTAATTGCTCTACACACACACACACACACACACAAACACGATCCTTCTCTATCAAAATTTATTGTTTTTTTTATATAGACTAATTTGAATCCTTACGCCTGATTTGATGAGATTGCGTAAGGTATCTCATTAATTATTATAAGATGAACAAATGTATTACATTGGATGATGTGATTATTTTAGGCGGGGTGGGGTCGATTGTGATTTATAAATGGAGCTCCAGTGCAAGCACTTCGAATGTCAACTAACTAATTATATTCAGAGTGCAACCGTCACCATCATATTCGTTGAAGGAACCAAAGGTGATATCCTAAAAAAATTGCATCGGACGTGACGGTGCCAATTATATTAGTTTCCGATTTCCCAGCAATTTTCTTCTTATAGAAAAATTCAGCGTCTCTTTCATTGTCAAAAGGAGGACAATGCGTACACATCTACATATATAATTGTACGTGTGTATGTGAGGTTATACGAATACGTGTAGACCGACAAGCCCATGAAAACGTATGTGGTGAACTTGGAAAGCAATTTCCTGCCTGACGACAAATTCTCGTCCATCTCAAAGGACAAGTCAACACTATTTTAATTACAACGACAAATATATATTAACTGGAATAACAACTATGCATATACTAAACATGAGAGAAAGAGAGGGAGAGAAACCTCGGGGACCTCAACCAGGTCAAATCTGCTGCATAGGTTTCAATCTGGACTCGGTATACTCGAACTCATATTCACGGTGATTGTTGTGATTAATTTTATACCGTTGTTAGCAGTGACTATTCACTAAATTATATCGAAATCTGCGGGTTTCTTAGGTGATCCACCAGTCGAAGTAGACTTAGGTGGCTAGAGCTTGGGCTTAGACGGGCCTGGAGATAACAAAGACCCTAAGAGTGGTATTATAGGTGAGGGTCGACATGAGTTTGACATGATCTGCTATGATTTAATATGATCATGTGTGGATAGCTTGACCATGGTAGAGTGATATAACTTGTCCTCCGACATAAATCTTGGTGCCACGTCCAGCATGTCGGTCAGCCCCAGGGGGGCCGACTAGGGAGTCCTTCTGAAGAGGAGCCGACTCGCAAGTGGTCATGGAGGGACCATCCAAGTGGGCAGGCCGATTTGGAGTCAGCTTTGCTTACCTGTGGAGGGCCTAAGAGCCCGGCGTAGTCAGCCGTAGGCCTTGCTAAGATGGGTCAGATTTGGGATCCGACCGTGGAGTCCATATCATAAATAACCTTTTTTTTTTTTGCTTTTCCAGTGTGTACTTTCCATATTTTCCTTCATCGTTTCAACCAAACGGGAGTGGTTTTGCAAGTGAAAGGGGCTGAATTCACTTTCCTATGATGGCCACATCCGATTCATCAATTACTAGTCCTCCTAAAAGTCCAATAGGCCTTCTGTAGTAGGCCGGCTTAGGGCCTCTCAAGACTAACCATTTCAACAGCCCAAGTGCGTTCGGGCCAGTTTTGTCCGTAAGAACAGAGACAAGAATAATATTAATCGATGAAAGAATCGAGAGCCCGAAGGAGAAGAGTTCACTATGTCCCATTTCATTTCATTCGGCTACCCTGCAGGAATATAGATTGCACTGCACAAGAAGGTCGAGCAAGAAGATTTGTACTGTTTCTGTATTTCTTAATAGGGAACACGCGAGAGAGAGAGAATCTCGAGCGGAATGGTACGTGTTCTTCCCTGGGATGATTTCCCCGTGAGTGAGTCAGGTAAACTGCTAAATTCTTAGAATTTAAGGGTTTTCTCGGCAAGTAAGAATATTAAGGGTGTCGAGCATTGTTTACAATGTAAGAATGCGTCCAAATTATTATTTCATCTATTATCGCAAAACTTTGTATTAGATATGAACATAATATTCTATAACCTCACGATTTAACAGTGTCAGAGTAAATTACTATACAGGTTTATACTTCATGGCTGAAAAATCCAATCCATAATCCATTCTTGCAGCTCAGGCGCAGCAAAAATCCTCCACCGATCGGTATCGCCTGTCGACTTAAATGTTTTAACTGAAGTTTAGCCAATCTGTCATGATGAGCGGACTGAAAATTTAAAGTTTATGAACAGAAAAATGGAATATTATTCATAAACCCTCAATGAGGAGCGGTCTCCGGTACAAATTGCCTTGCGACAGATGGCAGCAAATTTTACAGTGTAAAAAACAATCAGAACGTTAAAACAAGAGTCGATCATCAATCAGATGTTAGGAAGATCAAAGAAAATCCAATGTCTCCTGTATATGTCATCCCGGCACTATGGATCCTTCGCTCTACACACGTTGCAGGTGATGGACTAGCAATACTACGTTGATTCTCACATTGCAAGTTGTCGAGTGTAGGCGGTGGTTGAAGATCCTTTCTAGATGTTTGTGTTGTGACGGGGAATGTAATGATGTCCCGCATATCAATTAATCGATCAAATACGGTCATCGCTATGAACCGAGTCATTGGGATCTTCAGCAATTTTATCGTATGTGGCACTTGTTCAATGTCCGCTTCCAGGAAATAGGAATCGAATCGGAAGCAAGATTATATTCTCCGGCCCATAAAAACTCGCAACTCCCCATCTGAACCTCCGGCAACTAGGGTGCATTGATCCTCGCCAGCTTGCCTCCAACAGACGCTGCTCACAAAACCCCCGCCGCCGCTCACCGCCTCGTTACTGAAACCGTGGAGCCAAATGGGCTGCTCCCACCGCCGATCATAGACGAATACCTCATTGCTCTCCGACCCGCAACCCAGCAGCCCGCCGTTCCTCCACACGGATAATCCGACAAAGCTGCGGCTGTTCACGTGACCCCTGTAAGTGCGGACCACCCGCGAGTCATCAACGCTCCAGAGCTTCAGGCAACCGTCAGTGCTAGCTGAAACGACACTCCGCATATCGAGGAACCGCAGATACGTCACCGTCTTAGCGTGCCCGGAGAAAACCATCGCCGGCTCCACAAGTTTCCGCACATCGTACCCGTATGCCTTCCGGTCGGCGGAACCGACGGCCAGCAGAGCGCCGCCGAAGGGGTTGAACTCCACGGTGCAGACGGCGGAACCGGAACCGGGGCGCACAGTGGCCACACAGCTCTCCCCATCGCATCGCGTGTCCCATACCTGCACGGTCCCGTCGTCGGACCCCGATGCGCCCACGGAGGGATCCCAACTCGTGTAATCCACGCTCCAAATCCGCCTGCCCCCGTGCTCGTCCCTCTCGAAGGTCGGGACCCGGCGCTCGAGGTCGTACTCCGTCACCACCCCGTCGTAGTCGCCTGCCCCGATGACACGGCTGCCGGAGTTGGGCTTCCAACGCAGGCTGCTCAGCTTCGCGGGGGTACAGATGTAGTAATCGTGCGCGCTAGCGCGGTCATGAACCGCAACGCCCCCCTCGTCTCCAACACCAACGCTGCCGGCCAACAACGAACTCAAGCTGTAAACTCTGATCTTCCTGGCGATCCCGCCGGTGGCTATGAGGTTGTCGGAGGGGTCGAATTCAATCACGCCGAGAGTGTCCGAAGCTGCTGCTCTGGCGGGGCTGTTTCTGGAGGAGACAGCCGAGGTGAACGTGAAGTCCCATTCACAACGTGCCTGCTCTCGCTCGGGTTCATGTTCGCTGGTGCTTATTGTTGCATCAGTTAGCTTGTCCGGGTGCAGTGGTTGCTGCGTTGGGCCAGACGGAGGAGGGTGGTGGTTCATGTCCCATACATGGGGAGGAGGAGGAGGAGGAAGAGGAAGGGAGGTAGCGGCGGAGGAGGAGAGGGAGAGGGAGAGGGAGAGGGAGAGGGAGAGGGAGAGGGTGCAATTATAGGTTTGTGGGCTAATGGACCAACAGTGACCAAGGGCTCCCATTGATGAATAGATGGAAGGCATGAGATCTGATTAACTACGCAACATAATACTTCCCCATCTATTTTTGTCGTTGATGGCTAATCGATGATGTGGAAAATTGTATGACAGTGGCAGCTTTATATCTTATTGTGATATTTCATATCCGTGGTTGTGGGGGTATATGTAAGTTTCTTGGCAGGTAGAGAAGAGTCCACTGAATTTTGCTTAAATTACTTTATTGCCCTTGAATGTTGTATCGTATAAACAAATCTGACTACCAGAAACCATATATGATCTCATGTGAAGATGTATACGTGTGCGTATACAAGAACCACGTGGAGAACATAGGAATTTTCTGCCATGAGATTTGTGTGGTCCGTGATGATTCAAGACGCAACATGCTGGAATCTTTTAACTTTTTTCCCCCATGAAAACGGCATATTATCTCTTAGATCTCCAAGTTTAGAGCGACTAATGAAATTGGGGAGAAAGTTCAGTTGTGAGGTTGTGAAGCAATTGTCTCGGATCATGCATGCCCGCCATAGGAGTGCATGGTCCTATAGCAACGGTGTGGAGCACACTTAAGACCACAGCGTCATCCTTGTCTGAGCTGGTGAATGAGTGCATAATGGGATCTGGGGCTTTGTTTCAAATATCAATGTACAGGGCAACAGCGGGAAGGCAGGGAATGGAACGGATCGAGAGAGATATCTCCTTCTTTTTCTTTTTTTTTTAACTTGAGCACCAGAGTAATTTCGGAATGAAAGGGCAGGTCTAAAGAATCCGATCTTCCTCTTGGTGAACTGGTTATGAATACCCCTTTTTAATCCAAGAAAGAAGGGGGAAGAGACACAGCGGGAAATAACTAGAATGCTGTGCCCATCAATGGGATTTCACACCCAACATGCAAATAAATAATGAAATATTTGGTCTCACATGGGAATAATATACAAGCTACCTCAAAAAATATAGCACGACGAATTAGGGCTTGGAGGAGAGGATGGGGAATTGATGAGCATATTTAATGTGCATGTATAAGTTTAATGGAGGAAGCAAGGGCGAGAGGGAGAAATGGTGGCTGCTTCTGTACCTCAAATCTAGCGAGGGTGAGATGTGGCCGGCTGTGGATGGGGACGAATTACAGGCTGTTGGCTCCTCCTCTCTGCTGCCTACGTGGTTCAATCAGCACCTTTTGCCCACAACTTTTCTCAGCTTCACGAAAATTCCAATTCCCATATCAGTGGTAGGGTACTACCTTTTGATCCTGGCACGGAGTGGAGCATCTTCCACCTTGCGCACTTCCATTTGTGCTCCTTCTCCTGTCCAGTCGAAGTATCATATCATTGCCCTGGTTGGGTTGTTATTTTGGACAAATCTTCCTCTTATGACATTAAATGGTCTTCTCAACTACCAAGCACAAACCGTAAGCTTTGGATTAACTCTATAGATCCACGCGATTAGGCACACATATTACATGCTGGATGAGTGTTAGTCTTTTGTTGCGATTTAGCAATATCTTGTCAAATTTGGATTTACATATTCGAGTACAGGTATGTGGTCATCATAATTGTTACACCATGTTCTTCCTGATGCACAATGCCACTGTACTATCTCATAACCATGCCCACTAAACTTTGAAAGAAATTGCGGGTGCTTCACGAGGTACCATCTTCGTTACATATCACATGCGTCTCGCTAATATTACAGCTTACAAGATGTACTTGTTACATTCCTTGTTTCGGTGTACCTTCTCCTTCTATTGACATGGCAATATACACTTAAATTTCAGGATCCTTGATATTGGGTAATTGTTTTGCACTGAGTTTGAGATACAACTACACACACTGATTCTTGGGGGGCCATTGTTGATTGAGCTGCACTTTCATTTTCTTCCCCTCACATCAACACTAGACGATTTTGGAGATGACAATAGAAACATTTCATTTATAATTAATAAATAAATGAAAAAAAATCTACAACGGAGGTGATTTCTTTTTCGTTATAATTTATGAGATTTCTTTGTAAACAATTGGTCATTAAAGGCTGAAATTTCGCACCATCTTACTGTGAAAATAAGATGAAGAATCACATTAATTAATTAATTTTAATATTCCATCATCTATCTTTTATCAAATACTCACAAGTCCTCTACCTCCTTGATGTGAATAAATGAATTAAGATTGACATGGATATGCGTGGACCCCATGCGAAATTATGAAGGCAACGTTGCGCGAGATCGGTGGATCGCAATAGACCGTCAACAAGGGCCAGGCAGAGAAAAATATCATGAGCAAAAATCAATGCGCACCGTTTTTTTTTAATCTTTAATAAATCCTTCGTCTTCGGGTGTCCTTGAATTCTGAGCCGGGGCTAATAATGGCAGCAACTGTGAGACCAAGATTTCAAAATTTCCAACTATGGCAAAAAGAAAGCCACGTTACACATGTTCCTCCTCCTTGCGAGCGACCTAGCTCGACCCTTTTAACTCCATCCTCCATACTCCAAAATCTGGATAATCTCCGTAGTGATCTCGTGGCCTTCAAGTGGGGCACGTGCTGGGTTGTGGCCTTCATTTCATGCCACACACAGTCCGCCCGATTCAATGTCAAACCAGACCGGATTTCATGGCCGAAGATGACAAGGAGACAAACTCGGGTTGATGTTGTAATCATCGCAGAAAGTACGAGAGTCTATTTGAATGTGGACAGTTAAAAACGCAAAACCGCATTCCTCAATTAAGTTATGATGCCTCGATATATATCAAGTAATTTTGCTCGTGCTACCAGCCAACGCGATATTTTCTCCAACAGAGAGTAAGGTCAAGTTTTATCATCCATCGACTTGTGTAGTAGTGGCTGAACGACTCTGCACATGGAATTTTAGAGTTCCCACTGTTAGCGAGTTTCTACTGTTGGTTTCAGCGTCCATTGGCGTTGATGGATAGGAATTAAATGGGTCGAAGCAATGGCAGAAGGAAGGGTCGCTTCTGTCTGTACTGTTGTCCATTTTTATATTAAAAATAATAATAAATGGGTTTTAGCAATTGAATGCATATAAATATTTAAAGTACGAAAATTTTAGAAAGTCCAATATTATGTGATATGAACATCTCCTAACAAAATAATCCCTCACTAAGCAAGCTATCGTTCTGGGTAACAATTGCCAGTAATGGTTAAAATAAATGAATGAGTTAGGTCATTAGTTCATTGTAAGTGGAACTCGAATTTTGCGTGCTGCAACAAAATTATCCAAGATTTCAGTATGAACGGTCGAGTAATGGCACTAAACGTGGAGATGTCAACCTTGGGTATTTGGCCCATTACGTTAGGTGGATAATGTCGAAGGCCTCGCTAGGCCCAACACTGTGTGTGTGTGTGTGTGTGTGTGTGTGATCGCCCTCCACCGGTTCCGTCTGGCTCTTTATTTTCCCACCTACGAAATACCACCCAACTTCAATACAAACCACTGTGAAGATCCGCCAATCACTGCGGAGTCGGAGGGAGTGGGCACGGGTTAGCAGAAAGCATCAGGTGAACAGTGGCGTCTTTGCCCGCTTGTTAGAAACCACCATCTAAGCTCACCCTCGACTTCTACTGCCATGTGGGCATCGGCTATCAGGGCCCACGGGTCGAAATTCTGTGGCAGACTTTCAGCCGCCTTACACACCGTAGGCTCCGCTTGAGTTGAGGCAGGCGGCCGATGATTTGGCGAGGGAAAGCTGCTGTGGTGGCCGAGGAGGTTGAACGTGCTGGGGAATGCGGGGGTGGAGTAAGATGTTGTAAATTATGAGTAAAATACTGTCAAATTGATTTGTAGTTCAATTGGCCTAGCCAGGTTAGGAGCCACCCTAAACATTCTACAGGTCAACTTTGGGGTTTCGACAATTTCACGGAGCAATTAAACGGTAGGAATTCTTTTTACCAGAGAAAATAGTAACTGCGGTTGCAACAATGCACCGAACTCTGAAAAATTATAAATCGTGAATTAAAAACTCAGCTACCCGGGCATGCGGCCGGACGTAACTGTGTTTCCTCTTCTCATCCGACTCCACCGCAAGACATCTACCAACCGACTTTGAGAACTCCGCTGGCGATGGCTCTGCAACTGTGGGAGACGCTAAAGGAAGCGATCACAGCGTACACAGGCTTGTCCCCGACTACTTTCTTCGCGGTCCTCGCACTGGGCTTGGCGTTGTACTACACGTTGTCGGGGCTTTTCGGCTCCTCTGACCATCATCCAAGGGCTCAAGACTATCGAAAGGTGACACAGCCGCTACCTCCTCCGGTTCAGATTGGCGAGGTCACCGAGGAGGAGCTGAAGCAGTACGATGGGACCGACCCTGAGAAGCCTCTGCTTATGGCTATCAAGGGACAGATCTACGACATCTCTCAGAGCAGGTAATAATAACAACTGGCTGTCCCGTGTAAAAGGCTAATTACTTGAGGTGAGCTATGGACCTGCTGATTGAAACAGCTTCGATAGATTCCAACCCATTGCGAAGTTGTTGCAATTTTCAGACTTTCTTCATTCGTGTACAATATCTAATTGATCTTTTCATAAGTCAGAGCTCGTACTGTTTGTTTTCTTCTTACATATATACTATTTTTTCCGTGTCTTAATGATGTCATCACTGTTAAATGTTTTTTTCTGAAAAATTATGAACTTTGTTATTTTTCTCGGTGCAGTAGAGGGAACCTGAAAAAAAAAAAGGCACATTCTTGGTCTGTTCTGTGCTTTCTTTGATCGGATTAGCATTAATAGAAATCAGTTACTCTCTTTCTCTTTTGTATGATGCAGTCGTAAGTTTGTCCCGCAATTTTCAGGATCAGAAGTTTTCCTCCGAGTTGCTTGATGTGCGCTTGATGTGATGGGTGACTGTAAAACTGTAATTCGTATGCACCGTTGATGATATTGGGTTTGATACATGCTAATGAGTTTGCTTGGATTATGATCTGTGGAGTGCAGTGCAAATTGTTTACAGTGAATGGTGCGGTTTCTTTTCAATCTTTGAACGCTATGATTGCTTTCAACTCGTGGTTTACTGAACCTACTCTCCTGCAGGATGTTCTACGGACCGGGAGGCCCGTATGCCTTGTTTGCTGGAAAGGATGCTAGCAGAGCTCTTGCGAAAATGTCATTCGAGGAGAAGGATCTCAATGGGGACATTTCTGGTCTTGGTCCGTTCGAGCTTGATGCCCTGCAGGACTGGGAATACAAGTTCATGAGCAAGTACGCCAAGGTCGGAAGTATCAAGAAATCCGTCCCAGTGACTGAGGGGTCCTCTGCTGGTGAGCCTGCCGTGGCTGCTGATAAGACCGATGGGAAGGCATCCGCTGAATGAAGCTGTAGTTTGTGTTACATTGTTCTGTAGCCTAGTGCTCATAGATCATGTATGATAGAGATATGATCCCCATGAGAGATGAATAACTGAAGGAGACGAACTAAGCTGCAACATGGAGCTGATGACCTGTTTCTGTTGGGAAAATTGAAATAAAAATTGCATCATTAGATATTATTGCTCAGTGTTAGTACTTAGCTTAGCCGACTGGCTTCTTCACTCGAAACAGTGACATCTAATACCAAGCGTTGTTGCAGAACCAAAGTTTACTGATTTATTGATGGCTGCCAAGTCCAAGAAAAATGTCTTTAGGCGCTTCACAAAATCAAGATTTTTCATAGGATGCCCACAATTTGTTTTTTCTAAAATGGACATCTATGCGGTATTGACTATTATTAGAGGATGAATTTTTATACATCGGGTTGCTGATATTGACCGGCAAGATAAAGAAATATCAGCAAAACCGAGAGGGAGTTGAGAAGATGTTCTGGAGTTTTGTCTATTTTGACAAACTGATCCAATATCGTCTTCTTAATTTTTAGTGGACCCGTCTTTCTTCGTTCGTTTGGTTATCCGTGCAGGGTTTCAGCCATGAATGCTGGAGACGAACACTTTAGGCGTCAATGTTGACGGTGTTGATTCTCTTAGGTATTCTGATCGTGCAGAAGATCTCTCTCTTTTTCTGACATTTCAAATGGGCCAGGCTTGGAGGGCAAAAGGGCTTTGATCGGCCCATAACATGGTAAAAGGAAGTGCTCCTCGGCGATCTGAATGGGCCGACATAGGCGCCATACGGGGCCATCGAAATTAACCAAAAGAAGTGGCAGGTCGTTTAGGCGGGAGAATTTGGCACCGTGGGCGGCGGCGCTATTTCTCGCTCATCATTTCCTCCCCCCCTCTGTCTCTCAGGTCTCTCAGGTCGCTCTCTTCTTCCTTCTCGCGTCTGACTCGTTTACTGGAGGTGGAGGAATGCCTTGAGTTTAAGATTTTTAGGTCGATCTTGTAGGAGAATTCTTCTTGAAAATTGTGATGCTACTCCGCTTGCACTGGTATCTCTCTCTCTCTCTCACCCCCGCCCCACCTCTCCCCCGACATCGAATCTCCGATTAGCCATTTTGTAAGCCTTTTCTTGTTGATTTAACCCAAAAAAAGTTCTTTTTTTGTTTTATTTTTATTCTGGAGATCTTCGCTGTGTAAGCCCTAATTGGTCTGTGTTCCATGCATTTCTGTCGTAATTTCTTTTCCAAATTTAGCTTGAAGCTTTTGCTATACTGTTTCGACCTGTGATGATTTTTCAATGCTTTCATTTGATCTTCTGCTCGGGTATCCCGATCTGCATGCGCGAATTGACCATTCATTTCTCATGAGTACTGAAGATTTGACTTAAAGCTAGCACGCTCTGAACGGTTTTTTTTTCTTCCGGTGAGTGCACTTCATAATTGACTTCTCTTGCAGCCATGAGAAAATGTGAGCTTATTTATCTTGCTTATTGCAGTTATCATGCATGTTTACATGTATGGAATGGTGATATGGTAATAACTCATTCATCGAAAAAAAGATATGGTAGTAACTCTGGTAACTGTTGTGTTGGTATCCTTGGAAATCAAAGAGAGTGTTAGAAGAGGTGGGAACTATTTTGTAATCCTTACATATTTTATCGAGTATCAATCAGAAGTAACTTGCACAGGATAGGCATTTTTCTTGGAGACTTTGCGATCACTGCTACCGATAAAGTATTCTTCCAAACTTATAATTAGAAAATGGCACAGCATGTCTTTGACTAAGTATCAGTACCCACCCATTGACTTTCTGGCAGAGGAAGCAAAGATTATGCAGATACAGTTGAAGTGTAGTTGTGGTGAAGGAAGCTGCCACGAATGGGCAATTATTGAATTGCAAGGTGTGGTTGAAGTCCAACCGGGCTTCCAAGACCAATTACAGAACCTTGAAATTGGACGACTCTGTCGTTCTTCTCAGGTCAGCGTGCCTTGTCCACTGATTGCAGAGCTGTCCCACCCGTGTTTTTATATAAGTGAATGTGCTAATGCAAATCAAAGTATTTTAAAGCTTCCCTTATACTGAGCTGTCCTGGAAATTCATATGTAAACTCTTGCAGATTTATTTACAGAATCTCCCTAATTTTGGGTATCACTTTTGGCTGATGCACTTTCAGTCATTGTTGTGCTTTAATACAATCAGTAGCCATCTTATGTAAGGGTCCTAATTTTAACTTCTTTTGCTTTCTCCTTGGATTTGTCCAGGACACCTATACCTTTACAGTTGGATATCATGAACTGACTGGATCAAAAGTTCCCCTGAAGAAACCTCTTCTGGTGTTGAAGAAAATAAAATGCATAAATGTAGAGGATAGTGCTAACATCAATTGGTCCAATCGATCCAAGGTGGAGCTCGAAGTAATTGGAATAATCAGACAGAGGATATTGTTCAAGACCAGACCAAAGGCCCTCATATCTCGTAAGTACTATTTGGATTATGCTGAACATGGAGAAATGCCGTTAATGCTGCAAGGGCCTATGAATATGAAAGCACGTCAAATGTGAAATCATAACACGTGTTTGATCAGTAAATCGATAATAATGACAACTTGACATGTCTAACAAGTGTCAACAATAGATGCATGGATCGTACATGGATGGTAGTTGGAGCCGGTGGCTCTCCTAGGGTTCCTGCACCTGGGATCCCTGGGGAAGAGGACCAAGTTGGCCCTTGCGAATAGCTTGCACCTAACAAGACTGATGGCTGACATAGTTTTGGAAGTATTGCATGTTGTCTGGTATTTGCAGTTAGTTCTCATGGATGGTCAGAAGGTTCTTTAATCACTCTAGAATGAGTTTGGTCAGAGTACTTATTCTGAGTTCTGCATGTTGCATGGTGACATTTCTCTTGTTTAAAGTTAGATGCTTTCATTCTAAAGATTGCACAATCCAGTTTCGGTTTAGCTCCACTCCTAAATCTTGGAAGATGAGACCTGTTGCTCCTTCAATATACTTCTCCTTTTTCATTTGTTTGTTCGATCTGTTGCTACCACTCATACATACCTCATTGTTGTTCTTATGTTCAGGGCAGCAACCAGTTGTGAAGGAAAGAAACCGTTCATCGGGGTCAGTTGCATCAAGTTAATCAGAACACTATCAGCTTATATACTTTGCAGACATAGCCCAGCAATCACAGTTGTGTTATAGCTTTGATAGTGCCAATAGGCCCTGATCCTATGACTTAAGAAGTTATCTTTGGCGTGAAGCTCACTTTTCCTGCACCGAGTGCCCGGCATCTTGTTAAGGAACTGACAATGTGCATGAGCCCAGGCCCAAAAGAAATCTTCTGACGCTGTGATATATATAGATATATATGTACGTTTATATTTGAGCCTGAGGGTTGACGTATCCGATGCTATTTTTCAGTGTTGGCGTGGGGCTGTTTACCCGGTTAAGCCCGGAGCGGACGTCGGGGTGAAGGCACAGTAAGTGCTGCTCTCGGAGCTGCGGCTGCATATGCCGTTCCTAGTTTCTCTGTCTCTATCTCAACGATTAGGTGTCTCGTTGGCTAGATGGGATAGGCAGAAGAAAGAAATGGCGCAGTGTGCCACACTATGGGGCAGATGTTATTGGCCAAACATTGACAGTTAAGGCCTAAGGAATACAGCAAAAGATCGGGTAAATTTTTGGATATGGCAAAAGTTAGAACGAGAAATCTACAACGTGCCTGTTAATACAGATTCTGGGGATGGATTTTTGTAATTAGAATAATCTAAGTGGGAGTTCCTGCACGTACGCTCAGCATCTCGGTTCTCTTGCTTCTCTCCATAAATTCCAACGGCCACTCTACACTTGAATTCCCAGGCTGCCACGCAACGCGAGCAAAGGTTATCCTCCAAATATCTGACACGTTACGCATTAGCGCATTGTAGCCAACATTGACACAGGTGGTCAACCCAACAATCATCTGAACTGAATCAGATCTTGTCAGGTAACCCAGCAACCCCACTGGTTATTCCCCCAAACAAGGTTTCCTTGGCCACATCATAATTTACAACATTTAAAGACAGAATGGGATTTTGTACAAGATGAAACGGAACGCAACAGTCCGTGTAACCCAACATACCCGCCTTTCCCACTGGTGCATACCTGGCCTCCAAGATCCCAGAAAACTAGCTTTGCATCGGGCAATTCGGCTGGAGTCTCGACCAATATTTAGTCCAACAGTAGGAACTATTCGATCGGGCGGAAGCCCTTCCAAGTTTGATTACAAAGATTTCAATTTCTCCATCAAGGTCTGTCTAATGAGGAATGTATGAGAAAATATCAACAAGAAGATTGAGCGAAAAAGAAAACCAGTGAACATGAACCTGTGAGATTGAGCATCAAATAAACATAGCCAGGAAAAAAGAATTATGCTTGATGAAGATGAAAGAGTAGATTACCGTTTGTTTCTATCCCATGTATGAGTGCATGAAACTCTCTCTGCCTTACTAAACATAAACTTCCAAAATCCATAGAAGATCGAGGAGAACATTTCCTCGGCCTAACTTTATGAGGCCTAACTTTCTTCGACAGATGATCGAGAATGAAACGAAGATAGCTCGTAGCTTCACAATCTTTCCTGAACATAGCAATGGCGCGGCAAATGTTACATTTCACGTAAGCAGCCACTAAAATGAAAATATGGCAGAGATTAGACGAACGAGAGCATCGACTCAGAGATTCGCCAGTTCCATAGTAAAAATTCAGCACGAAGAATACATGAAACATTCATAAAACCCCATGCAGCATCGATAAAGCGGCAACTGTTCCATCCATGGCCATCACATAGATCACCATGTTCCTGATCTGACAGAGGATAGAGTTCCACGCGAAATTGTGATGATACATGACAATCTCACAAGGAATACCAGCTCATTATCCAGCAGAAGAATGAAATAAAGATTCAGCATCAAACGCGAAAACAGATACGAAAACACGGAATGAATCGCCGTTTGCAGAGCTATAGCTTGAAATCACGCGCACACTAAAATAGAATTCCAAATGACAAGCACAAGTGCATGGAAACACCAGATCAAGACAGAAACTGAGAACAGGGGAAAGGATTCTGTGGCTCAGAGAAAGCAGAATTAGATCAACGAAACATCGGAAGTGGGAAGAGAAGAAATCATCGAACGTAGATAACGGGATGAGATTCGTACCTGGAACCATCGCGGATTCTGTAAATCAGGAGAGAGCTCGAAAAGCAGTTGTTTCTTCAGGGCTAACGAGATCGAGTGAACTTTTCTGATCCATATCGCACATTATGATTCCGCCTAATTAAGCGACTGTGGTCGGACAAAACTACTCGAGCGAGAAAGTAAAGTCAGACAGAACAGGAAGCAGCAAAACTGGCAATTCGGATGTTCTCGAGGACAACTTTGGGAAGTCAGCTAAGCTGAAGATAAGCACTGAGAAAAGAAGTAGATTCCGAAGAAGAGAGCGTTGAATGGAATGGAACCAGCCTAAGGAAGAGTTCGTTGGCCAGAGCAATGGAGGAAAGGCTCCTCTCCTCTTGCAGCACTACTCGCTGCTCTTTAGCTAACAGGCAATATGACTGTCTCCCTGGCCCTCTGATGTCATCAAATTTTTGTTTGCTGCACTGACAAAGTTGCATAGTTTCTGCTCTGAAACTCATCTTCCTGGCTGCTGTTCTGATCGTTCATTCGGTTTTTGCCTTCCATGCTGAGGTTCAATCTTGTCGGCGATTCAAATATGGAGTCTTGTCAAGTTTTTAGACTGGTTGATAGCTTGAAACTTGATTATTAATTGTCCGGAGCAATTTCTTGCTGTCGCTGAAGAGGAAAATGGAGGCAAAGGATGGCTGACTGGAACTAGATATCCGTCTAGAATAGGGTACATTGTTTTCTTTGATAGAATAGTGGAAATATGACTCCACGATTGACCTTTTAGATGACTGCCAGCTCTGCTCTGCATATTTCTATGATGTAGTGGAAGAGAAAATTTAAATTTAGTAGCATTTCCTGTGGTCTTTTCTGCATAGTTGTCCATCAATTAAGGTGTTTGATGCAGTATTGTATTTCAATACAATGGTCCAATAGGACTGGTGTACCCACCATAGATGCCATTACAAGAGAGATGACAATTTTTTTTCAAATTGCTGTAATTGTATTATCTGTTTGTAGCTCACCAGCCTAATTCATTATGTTGTTCCGGCAAAAACAAGCTCATCATTCTGTGAAGCAAGTCCTTCCAGATACATGGCATAGGTAATGTGTTTTCTTTATCTAGTCTTTCAATTGTTTTTTTCTGTAGGATTACTGATTTGGGCTTTGCAGTTGAAGAAGGTTATCTGGAATATTGTCGGTTAAAGCGTGATGCTAATGAGATGGTTTTACTCTGTTCAAACAGCTTTGCTGTCTCTTGTCTGCTGCACATCCAGTGGTCTAACTCTTGCTCAACTGGTACTGAATTGTAGATATTATTCGGCCATTGATCTGCTCAGCATACAGATGATTGTCTTATCTCTTAGTTGATGTCATTTTATATCGATGATGGTGGATTGATACTTCACCCAGTCAGTGATCCACGTCTAGTTTACGATTGTGAGTTAGTGTCATATCTAGTTGTAGTGTTGTCTACTTCTGCAAACCATTATTTAATTTCTGGCAAGTATAGACTGGTTTTTTCAGCAGTTGTAAAGGGGTTAGAAGGGTCGTGCGCAATGGGATGAATGAGGATAACCTAGGGGAAATATAAGCCAACATAGCTATTATGCAAGAAAATACTGTGCCAGGACACCATGTCATCCAATTATTGATGATGAATGGTGGCTGTGTGCCAATCTACATCTTTCATTCTTTCTCCATTTATGCCTTTTCTGGATTGATTATTTGAAACACCAAGTTCGAAAGTTCCTAGTATAAGAGATTATTTCAGATTTGGTATTCTATGCTTGCTCATAGTTCCTCTTCAAGTTGCTCCATTCTTCTTTTATCTGGCACAGCTAAATCTGAAACTCCGTTTTGATGAGAGAAGATTTTTCTGAGCAATCTCCCAAGAGATTTGATTTTTTTTTATTTTATGTAGGTCCGGTTTCACCAAGGTGGAGTCGATGAGATGATTGTGTTGATTAGCATGCTGAAGCTATACAATCTGCTTTAAATATTGTGGGCCATGAATAAGGCTCTTTTAGTGGAAAAGTTTGGTCCAATGTCTGGTGATTGGGGCATCATCTGATGTTGAGGCCATGCTATGGAACCTGTTATGAAGGTTGTTGAGAAATCTAATTGGTCCCTTCATCATATGACTTTTTGTTTTTAACATTTATTGTAAGGGGTCTATTTGTGTTGGAATAATCTAAGTATAGTCATTATGGGCTCCACAAAGAAAATGTGCTTTCTAACCAACTACCGTGATTGAAATTGTAAATATCTTCTATCTGCAACATTCTGACAGTGATTTCTTTTACTTTGATGCCTCCAGATTCTGAAACAGATAGTGGTGGGATGAGCTTTTTACTTTTGGCTTGCACCACTTATATTAGCTTGAAGTCTAAATAAGTCCCGATTTGTTTAAATTGAGTACATCTCTTCTCATCATAAATTTTTCTTCGTTCAACTAATATCTCGCTAAGAAAGGCACACCACTGTGAGTTTCTGAAAGTGAGAGAATCGGCGAAATGGTTTTATAAAGGCTGATGGCTTGCAGGATTCTTCTTCAAGTGCTGGTGTGAGTGACAGAAACCGGAGAAGTGAGGGCGGGCGGAGCTGGGAAGTGAGAAACCATGAAAGTAATTCATCCTTGTGCTGACTACGTGCTGGTGGTGTCATCTGTCCTGTATACAGGGAAGCTATTGTACGCTGGATGTACCATCGCTTTCAGCTTCTTGTTCAACAGCTCAAAGAGGGATGCGAAGACTCACTGTACCCGGACTCTTTCTTAGCACAATGAACAATCATATTGTTTTCAGATGTAAATCAGAGGTGATCGTGTAAATTCCATGTGATTTCACTTTTGACTGTGGTTACATATTTCTTGGGTGGGAAAGATGTTTTCTTTGCTGGCCGGTCGTGAGAGTCACTTTTTTAAAAAAAAATTAAAATAAAAACAAAAGTAAAATTTGCATAATCAGATTCTCTTTCCCCCTTCAGCTTGTTCCCTTCCCGTACTAAGAAGAGGATTCCCTCCGCTTTTGCTCGGCCAAAATATCTCATTCCTAAAACTGCAGAGAGTCCCCCCCACACCCCAGATATTTTCTAACCCCTCAAAGGGTCCCCACTCCTCATTCAATTTTTTTTTCCCGATGATTAAATGCAATTTCATTTCATGATGTATATAATTCCTGTATCGGGAGGATCTAGGGAAGCTGTGAATATTACTCCCCCACAGATTCCCATACCTATATTAATGAACCTTGTGCAAATATACTATTAAGAGCCTTAGCTAGTCTGTTTCTTCCCTTTCAGTTTTCGTAAGTTGCAAAATGATACTACAATTGTACTCTGCAAGTGCGCAGCGCGATTTTCAGTGCTGACTTGATATGGTGGAGATTGATAAACATAATAAAAAGGCCAGGCAAAATGAAAAGAAAAAGAGTCGGGAAATTCTGCAGAAAGTGATATTGCGGAACAATTGCTGGGAATTTGCAAAACATCGAAATGGAATCATCATATGGGCACTTGGTGTTTTCTTGAGAAGGAAGATAAAATATCTTCCTTATCTTCTCTTTTGTCCTTTTCCTGTTGACGAATTATCTTCTTCCTTAGCTACGTACATTTGCTACGAGACAGGAAAGAGAGAGGATGGAGCTGGTGTTGCAGTTGGAACGGCACGCAATGATATATCATTATCCGTGACATGTTTTAACTCGTTCAAATCCTTGTGTGTGGAGATGGCAACATAACCAAGTGATGATACGAGTACCTTCGCTCGAGTACTTAAAAACCCTCTTCCAGCAAGCACATATTAATAACCATATGTCTATACTAATGATAAGTAAAGGTGTTCCTCGTATAAATATCAATAAAAAATACTTTCCAACGTCTTCTAAATGTTAGTCCAATTCTGGGTATGAATATGACATGGTAATACGGACGCTTTAATTGGTTATCACAGGTCAGAAGGAGCACGTGAAACGCAGAATTTTGAGGTGTAGACTCTCTTTCCCAGGCTTCCATATATATTGATCCCAGCCCTTGGCATCTTTATATAGGACCATCCAACTTCTTCTAAGTCATTCATCTCTCCCTCCCTCCCTAGCTCCATATCTGCTGCCTTTCATACAGCCCGCCGACGACAGTGATCACTGGCGGGTGTGGTCGTGATGGATGTGCGCCTGCAGGATGGCACTTCCTCCTGGACGAATGAGAAGCATCTGCAGTTCCTCAACTCGGTTGAGGCTTCGTTTGTTCGCACAATGTTGCAGGGTAACAACAGCAGCCATCCACTCCTCCGCCTGGACAGGTACATGCCCGACAGCTCCGAGTCAACTCAGGACCTCAAGTCCCAGAGAAGGAAGAAACTCCACCCGACAGGTGATTTCTGGAACAAAAAACAGCTAATGTCTCATAAGAAATTATCGATGCTTTCAAAACTCTGTGAGTGGCTGACATAGTTATGTATGAAAGGCTTTCTACTTCAGGCAAAGTAGACTTCTATATAATGAAAAAAGAGAAAGAAATTAGTTTGCTATCTTGCTGGGCACCAACGTAAAGTAAACCCCATGGGACTGCTGCTGCCCTATGGTAAATCATACAGCATAGACAGATGAACTGTAAACACCAACATAATCGTGCTGGAGATCTGTTGATTCTTAGTATTAATCTGATAAACATAAGAGATATGTGCAGCAATTTTTATTATTTTTACGTCAGTGGAAAATGCCCGTGTGTGTGTGTGTGTGGCTACCGTTGGATGGTTGGTTGATGAGGTAACTTTTTTTTTCCCGACATGTCCGCTATTGTATGATTAAACTTTAGAGAAAGTAATTAATTAAATTAACATGGAGACTTCAACTTGATCTGCTAATCAAGCGGAAGGGAACATCAAGGAAACGAGAGATAGAATCTCTCCGAGTGTCGAATATGCCAGCTTAGATATTTTGAGGCGATGGTATTTTAATATTCATTAAAATATTACTCATTATTATATAATAATGATACATAAAATTCAATTCCATAAAATGAATAAGCAATAGTGGGATTAAATGAATTCCAGAGATTTTTGTATATTTAAAAGCGGAAAAATAGTACCTATCAAATATTTAATTTTTTTTTTAAAGGAGAAATTGACTTTCTGACTCCTTTTGCCTTTGCCTCTGGATTTTTACCTTGGAACGATGAACCCAGCAGCCAGAATCAAAGGCGGAGCTGACAAGAGAACCAGGAGAATCTCACCTCAGCCGTCCGATTCCTCTCATGATCAGGTCGGTACGTGAATGATGTGTTTTTTTTTTAACCCCAAAAATGATTTCGTAGAATTACTTGTAGATTATAAATGTGTATCTCAACTTGTAATTCAAACCAAAAAAAAAAAAGGCCAATGTCATTACATTAGCTACCAAGATAACATTAAAGAGACCACCCAAGGCTCATCCATATACCACCAGTCACATAAATTCATCACAAATACACCCACATCGCAATCAATCATGCACAACGGACACCATGACTTCTGTGGTACTCGCAATGTTTTATCAACTTTAATTATGTGTGAATAATAACACTGAGCCAGTGGGTGGAAACGGTGATAAGAACAGGAAAAGCTAATGTCGCCAGCTAGAATATTAATTTCTTCATCTTATCTGACGGTCCTATGTATATCTGACATTACAAGTTGCTTAGTCACAGGAGAGGCTTATGATGAATGCACTAGGAGCACATTTTTCACGAAATTGATTCCTGGCATTAGTGTAGATACATGTTTTGTTTACGATCTGCTACATATGTAAATGCAGGTGGTACCACAGCTTATGAACAAAGTGACCGATTGCAAGGATAATTGAGGGTTTCCACAGCTATGGCGGGGACTGGAAAGCCTAGTCAAGCACGATGACCTGATTTCTTTTCTTTCTTTCTTTTTTTTTTTAACCCTTTGTGTTGTACGTTGATTTTGTTTTTCCCTCTGTGCTGGGCTGCTGATTACGAAGGGTTAATCTATGGGTATACTTACGATGACTAGGAAGTCGAGGTTCGGAACCCTTCGCCCCTTTGATTTCATGTTAATCGTACAATTTTAAGTGGCATCTTATTTGTTATGAGATCTATATCTATAAATATTCTCATCTGACCAATAACCATACACACACACACACATATAAGCATATCGCATAGTTAGTTGCACGTGAAATGCTCTTGAAAAGGATATTTACAGCAGATATTTCTTGCTGTTGATGGAGCCAACAGATGAGGATGACAGGACAGCAATGGGAATAGCTCCTCTCCTCTTAACGCAAGTAGACTTACTTGATCGCATACACTAGTTTAGTATTATCCATGTGTATAACAGGTATACTTGCTGATAAATGATAAGGTTAAACATTGCAGAGAGATACTCACAGTTGCACTGCATCAAAGAAAAAGTAAGCAGATTAGACATACAATGAGATGATTTTTAACATCAAATTAAAATACCTGAATTGAACTTTAATTAATAAAATTCTCTATATTCCTATATTTTCTTCTACATCAAGTTCTCTCATCTCCTCCAAGCACATAAAGATGGTTTTGATGGGTGGGTGGTTGGGACTTGGGAGGAAAAATGTGAGACAAAACAGTGAAATGCAGCACCGTCCAAGTCTCTATGCTTCGGGAAAAAGATGGCTGCTGGGGCTACGGATTTCTTTTCTTGCCTCTGGATATAAGTCAATCGGGACAAAAATAACTGTTAAACGAGATTATAGAAAAATATCAAGACGCGTCAGAGTTCTAACCTACGCATGGCAATTGCACCGGTGATCTTCTAGGAGCCCCGGTACGGCTGGGTCTGATAATCCCAACCTCGTCGGAGCTCCGGTCTGCAACAACAGTGTTACACTAGCAGCGTATTAGTGACACAGACTGCGTATGGTATCTCCAACAAGGGCCGAACGTAACGCAACTTTTTCTGCAGTTTAGCTCGTGAATCAACCAAGGGCCTTGGGCTTGAAATGGAACTAATGCTCCTCGGGCCTTCTGAGAAGCTCTCGTAGGTTGAAATGGCAGAACAGTGCCTCGTGTTTGTTTTTTTGTTTTTGTTTTTTTCCAATCAAGCAACTCTGCTCTTGTCCGGTGGGTAGTGTCTGTTGGGTCAGTTAGTTTGACCTCGGTGACGCCTGTGCCGGGGATTTTCCTATGTCGCCTGATCAGACCGAATGTATTGGTTTCGGTCTGGCCTTCAAAATTTCCCTTTTTTTTTTATGACCATATAACCGTTCCGACAATCTTCACCTTCATGTCATTCTTCAAGAAAGTTCACTTTTGATATGTACAAGAAAATGCTCCGGTTATAAGCTTGCAGGGACTTCATTACTCAATTGACTATCAGAAATCGAAATAACTGCCACGGAATTCATCAACTTGAAAACAAAAAAACCTATACTTGCACGTTGAATCTCACTGCACCGTACTTGTCCAATCTTCTTCTCTTAGGTTAAATAAATACAAGTTGAATCTTCAAAAGCGCATGATAGGGAAGGTATGGTAATGCGCATCACGGCCGGTCCCTCGTGCTCTCTTTTTTCCTCACATCAACGTGTCACCAAAGTCCAAGTTCCAAGTCATAGATAGTGAGCGTGCTGTCTCAACCCATCAGATAGATGGATGGATGGATAGACATCATCCCCTCGGCCCCACCACCCACTCTCTCAGAAGCTTCGTTTTATCATCCATTAACACGTCATTCTGCACATTACTTAAAATTTATAAAAAAGAAAAGAAAAGATGAGTGATATATTGTTGTCATGAGGTAGATCTTCGTGATTATCTATTTCTCTTCCCTTTTCTTATTAGATTCAATTTTATAAAATTCCTACAAAACTCTTAAAAATCTACCGATTCATAATTAAATAATAATAATAAATTAATAAAATCATTCTCGTTAATTTGTATTTGTTAATACATATCCGTTCATTCAATAATCCGAATTTTAAAAGTACTTTCCACCGCGGACAAAAGGGAATAGGATCATCATGGTTTTTACGCATCAGAAATTTTACGATCCACTTGGGTTAATTTTTTCAATTACAGTTTAAAATAACATTAAAAAAAAGAAAATTTAATTTTTTTAAAAAAATTATATAATAAAAAATAAACTTGTAATCCCATCTCTTAATTGAATAAAAGTCGTCGGACTCCTTTTCTTTTCTTTTTTTTCCCTTAAAACGGGGAAAGGAAGGGAAGGCGTGAGGTAGCTTCTCGTTCCTTCTGTTCCAATTTCCTCTCTCTTCCCTCCTCCTTTTCCCATCTTCTTCCTTTGTCCATTTCGCTCTCTCTCTCTTCCCCACTTCGTCACCTCTCTGGGGATATAAGTTCCACAGGGAACCTTCTAGAATTGGCATTTCTCACCGTCTCTTCACGAGCGCTCCCTCCCTCCCTCTCTCTCTCTCTCTCTCTCTGTGGGGTATATCTCTATTATGGCGCCGCCGCAGCTGCCACCACTACCAGAGCAGAGCAAGGAAGCAGGGGGCGGTGAGTCGCAGAGGTCAATACCGACGCCGTTCCTGACCAAGTCCTACCAGCTTGTAGACGATCAGGCCACTGACGATGTCATCTCCTGGAACGGCGACGGAACATCTTTCATCGTATGGAATACTGCGGCTTTCGCGAGGGATTTGCTCCCTAAGTACTTCAAGCACAACAACTTCTCTAGCTTCATCAGACAGCTCAACACCTATGTAAGTAGTTCATCCCAGTATCATTTCAGCTCGTAAGCAGCTCCATTTTGTACATTGAAGATGGAAATTTTAACTATATATATTGCGATTTCAATAGGGATTTAAGAAAGTCGTATCTGAGCGATGGGAATTCTCGCACGACTGCTTCCGAAGAGGGGAGAAACAGCTTCTACGTGATATCCAGAGGCGGAAGATGCCGACCTCTCCGCAGTCCGGGTCTGTCACTTCGGTCCCTGCATCCGCAATTCCGACAGCTTGGCCTGTAAATTCTACGCCGAGCTCCAGGGGACACGAGCAAATGATGTCGTCGCATGTGCAGGCGTCCAGGTGCGGCCATCACTGCGCGGCTGAGCTGGCGGGCGAGAATGAGAGGCTACGGAAGGAGAACAAGATCCTAAGCCAGGAGCTAAAGCAGATGAAGAGTCTATGCAGTAATATATTCTCCTTGATGTCGAGCTACGCGAGCGCCGCAAAGCCGGAATGCGGCGGCGGCCGGGAATCCAAGCGGCTCGAACTGTTGCCTGAGAGGCGGTTCTACGACGAGGCCGAGGCGACGCGGGAGCAGGAGGAGAGCACGAGGCTCTTCGGCGTGCCAATTGGCGGGAAGCGAGCAAGGGAGGATCCTTCGCAGCGGCCGTACTGGAGCGAAGCTGGTGGGATCAAATCCGAGCCGTCCGATTGCCACGGAGAGCCGTGGCTGAATCGTGGTCTCCGTGCAAATCAGAGGGTGTATAACTGAATTATAATGTCGACGAAGAGTAGCAGGATGGTTTAGTTAGTCAATCAATCGATCGATCGACCGATCAAACCGGTTGATCAGAAATTTCTAGTGGATGGGGTCCACAGGGGGAAGAAGCATGTGCAGAATGTGTCATTTGCCTCGCTTGTGGGGGCCGTCCTGAACCGGCTTCGGGATGCTTCGCGCGCCTCTGGCCTCACCTCACGCACGTCCAGTCTCCGTTTTTTTTCTTTTTTCTTTTCCCACTTTTTTTCCTGATCACGCCTCCGATCTCTTCCGCCATTAAAGCTGCAATGCTTTTGCCGGCTATGTCTACCAATTTGAACCAAGCCCTGTATTCCAACGACACAGAGGTTAATCACCCAACCAACTCACGAAGTTTATAGGTCGAAGTGCGTGAGTACTACCATTTACCCCTTCGAGAAAGGTTAGTGCTGGACGGCTGAGAATATGAATGGAGGAATTCAAAGCACTGACTTCTCACCGGGAATACAGTAGGCAGGACAGTGGCAGGACAAACTGCCCAATCCAAAACCTGTAAGGTTCCCACTCCCACCAGCTTTGACGGGTTCAGCTTATACCGAAGCCGTGGCCAAGTGTGTAACTTTAGCCTCACTGTGCCCGTTCATCTTGTGCACTACTATATCACCCAAACTACTTTACCTATTACACACCAAAAAAAAAAAAAAAAACTGACTATTACGTTCGAGCCACACGACATAGACATTTATACGGACAGTCTTATTTTTAGTAAATGCTGATATAGTTCAAATATTTATTGGTAACATCTCATTTCACTCCTAACCTCGATAGAAAGGAAAAAAATAATATAAATTTATTAAAAATAGTTTGACTTCTATTTCTCGATATTTGAATATTATGAATATAAATAATTTATATTATAAAAGTTTTAGTTTAAAAGTTGATCGAGTTTATTTAAATTTGATTAATTATATTTCAAAGAGTTTTAGATGCCATATAATTTTTTTAAAAAAATAGATAATAGCTATAATTTGATTATTATTATTTATTACTACATCCAACTCATAACCGTGCACCAACCTAGTTATGGGCCAACTCCAAAGTGTGCCATGTATTTAAGAACGGGATGTGACACACAACACAACCCACAACCCAGGGGTCGAAGGAGTTTATTTGTTGATGAACCCATCATTTTTCATGTAGGGGTAAACCCTCCACTCCCATGAGATTATTGAACAAAATCAAGCCCCTACTTTTCAAAAGGATATCATTGTCATGTGAATATGTATATATGTATTTGTATCATAGGAAGAGAGGATGGATGAATTAGGGAAGCCATTTTCTAACTTGGCGTCTGTTCCATGAATTATTCTGTTGGGAAAGTGACCTATATCTATATGTGTGTGTGTGTGTGTGATGAAATGATGGAGGCCTTGCTCAGCCAATTTAATGACTTTTTCTGACTTTTGCTCGTCTACTGTGCCTGCTCTGCTGGATGAAGGCCACGGTGGGTAGGAAGAGATTCTACGATATGGGAGGGAAGACGGCGGGAAGCCTCCGCCGAAGACAGACGTACAGAAAGACAACAAATGCAGAGAAACCCCCAAAAGTATGGGTCCCGAGTGAGTTGGACTAGAAAATAACATATACTAGGTCAAAAGTCCAGTGCGGAAGGTCTGCGTATCCTATGAATACCTTGGAAAATCCACATTGCGGGTAACCTACCTAAGGACAAACATATGATCAATATGTAATAAGGGGTTAGACAAGCTAAGATACTTGTCGACCATATATAGTCACTGATTCAGCCAAAAGACAGTGAACCAAAAAAAAAACAAAAGAAGAGTCCATAGTAACTGACTGCATCATGAACTTGCTTCCATGAAACTCTCCTCAGGGCAGAGTAATGATAACATTGTATCCAACGTTTGAGAAGAGACTGCAGACGAAACTTCCGGGCAGGGTATAGACCTTTCAAGAACGCAAGGTTGCTATTAATTTTATTATATATATATATATATATATATCTAATCTATGTCGGTTAATTATATCGGTTAAACTTTCCGTTTTGCTGTATTCCTCTCGTCAGTCAATCTATAATTAACTTAAATGATCCATTATAATATTTCAGTCATTTAATAAATGAACGCGTTAATTATTTACTCCTGTGAACAAAGATCGTTGAATGTTCTAACCCTACAGACAGGCCTCTCCACTTGGAACAGTTATCTTTGTTATTGGGCCTTGCTCTTCAATTCTTTCTGGGCCAGTCAAGTGTACCTTCTTCCTAAATTTTGTAAACCCCAGGCGGGCCAGCAGGTATGCCGACGAGAGACTCGGCTACCTCACACATCTCCATGAAATTTAGCCCCTCCAAGAAAAGATGAAGAACAAGAAGAAAAGGAAACCGGTGACGGAGCGGCGGGCAGCAAGCGTCGCTTCCCGACATGAGAAGTCGTCCGTCTTCCTCGAAATATATATCGTCCATCTTCATCCCGTACTCTTTGGATTCAGCTGCACTCGCGATGGACGTGCCATTTTCGATAAACGCTACGGTCGAATCTCCCTACCGATCGAGTGTACCATGTGATGACACGTGGGTAATTTGACTAATTGGAGTATTCTCAGCTCTTGGGCTTTCTGACAGCACGTGTCAAGTGTCGAGAGGAGAAAACAGGTCTTTGATAGCCTTGATTTAAGCCATTAATAACCATGGCCACGATGAAGTGAGGGAACCTATCGATTCCAAGTTACTGTGTGCATACATGCGCACGCATATTTAACTCAAAAAGGGACAAGGAATTTACTGATTGATTAAAAAGGTGTTCACCACTCAGTTTATCTGAATTTAAATTTGATAAATAAATATATTATTTAAAGTATTTGAGGTATAAAGAAGATGTGTATTTTTATTATTTGTTTTAATTTATTATATGTTGGGAAAACGTACGTGTCAAGCTGAGATACGTCGGTTGCATGGGAAAGTGATCGAGACGATTGGACAAATGGGTGCACCCTTTCGAAAGTTACGAGAAGGGTCTCATAGAGGGTTGGGACGACATTCCACTCAACAATTAAAAAGCCGAATATTGCATCAAACTTAATAGGAGAGGAAACGCCATCTTAATTAGATATTCCCTTTGTCTGACTTTATTCATTTCAAACAATAGTTTCATCCTTTCGACTGGTAAATTCTTATACGTATGCGTAGATAATTTTTCATGTTAGATAGAATACTGCCATGGTAGAAATATACAGATAGACACTTGACCCGACTTACACTTGCTCAAGCACGTGTTTACGTATATAGACAATAGCTGATTTAGCAATAAATTCAAATTTCAGTAGGGACCTTAGATATTTTATATATGTATGTATGCCCGACATGCTTCAGACAAGTGACAGACGAAAGGGCTAGGGTTTTCCATACGACGCCCACTCACACCATTTATAGAAAAAAAACAAAAGCATCGATACAGAGTTCGATCATGTGTCTCTAGAGTCTCTCCTCATTGGAATATATACGTACGCGTATCAATCAAATGCTCTCCTTGGAGACAACACGATTTTTCCTGCATTTAATTTGCCTAAGCGAATTAAAGGAGTAATAGGTGAAAATTAAGGCATCTGTGACAAATTGTTACGTACCCTAGAGAGAACGAAAGGAAAAGAAAGAAAGAAAGAGAGCGACATTGGAAGTTTGAAACTAAACATAAAAAGTATGTGGAGAGGTGGAAGTAGGAATTATAACGGTGAGAATTTAAATTCGATTAACCAATAAATCTGTAAATATAATCGTGAATTTGCCCGACTTTTAAGGAGTTTATGTTCATTTATACATGGACTGACTGCCCGACGGAGCAGCAGCTCATAGACACGACGGAGGAGGAGCTTGGATTGAAGCACAGGAGCTCCTCAGAAGCAGATGAATGGGCCCAATTCGTCCGGAGATTATTGTATCTTAGAAAATTCAGGAAGAAAAAAGGAGTACTCTCCGATGCTCATTGGGCCAATGAGCAGCAGACATGCGAGGTTCCCACGAGGATTAAAATTATTTCCATTTTCTTCTAAATTAGTTCAATAATAATTCATACCATAAATTTAAAGTAGATACCAGAAAAAAAAATGAGGATAAAGGTTTGGTTTCATATTAGGAGATGCTAACTACCCTAAGCTCATTTATCACAGGCTTAATTAATGACGACAGAGACTTACGACAAATCACCATCAGGTACGTCTTCCACCTGATAACCAGACCCATGAATGAAGACAACTGAATTCCGAAGCTTTTTCGAACACGTCCTTTCCCTAAATAGGCTGAAAAACCCTTTTGCGGATATTGAAGTTGAGCTGTCGAAGCATCTTCCAATCTCCCTCTGCTCATCTCGACTTAATTAATAATGTCCAGTACCCAAAGCTCAATATGATCACGCTGTTCTTCCAACCTAGAGCCCTGTTGCTCTTTCTCCCACCGATAGACACCAAGAAAGTAAACTGGTTGGGAGAATCAATATTATTCTTTCTTTTTTTTTCAAACGTAGGTTCGACTCACGCATGTGCCTCATGTTTCGCCATTTTAAGGTCTCTCAAACCCTGCCCACAGCCAACATGCAATTCCATCTCTGCCATTGGATGCTTGTTTTTCTCCCGTTGTGGATCGGTGCTGAAGAATTGTGCGTGTCAAATGCCTGACCAGAATTCACCACCTCTTCGATTGAGTCGCTATTCCTATCAATAAATAAAAAAAAATAAAAAACTCATGTTATCTGAAGACATAGAAGAACATATTCCCTGTGCGGTGGACACAATATACGGTGACACAAGCAAAAAGAACGAAAAGTATCGTGGTTTCATGGGGGTCGTTTTTGTTGCTGTAGCTCTTTCCTGATGCCTATAAGAGCACTAGCTCTTTCCTTATGCCTACAAAAGCATTCCCACATTCAAAGGCGATACACCACAACGGAGAGATCCCCACATTCCTGAATTTCCTGGCAGAGTTCTGATTGAGTTATTGAACACTAGAACTATATGTCTAGATCACTCAGGGATCCACTCGTTGTGGGAAGGGTGATTGGAGACGTAGTGGATGTCTTTACTCATAGCGTGAAACTCAGTGTCACTTACGGTTCCAACAAGAGAGTCTCTAACGGCCACGAGCTTATGCCCACTCTTCTCACTACTAAACCCCGGGTCGAGATTGGAGGAGGCGACATGAGAGAGGCATATACACTGGTAAGTAATTCCTAATATTGTGTCTGCTGACATTATCTTGGATATCTGTCTTGTGGGTGCATGTACGATGCAATTCGCCTACTCACCGGCTAACTTCTGTGTACCTTTCCGTTTTCCATAATCAAGATATTGACAGACCCCGATGCTCCAAGCCCTAGTGATCCATACTTGAGGGAACATCTTCACTGGTTTGTCTTCCAAACTATGCATGCCATGAAGGTCCATCAATTTGGCACTTTAAAGGGTGGCTTTCAATCGGTTTTCATCATTGTCTTCTCCTTCTCTTCTGATCACTTTAATTATGCCTCGGTCTCTTAAAATAGTTTTCCAGATTTCAATAGCTATATATGTTGCATGGTAAAATACACCGAACTTCATTTTCCATTCAGAGAACTTGTTTTCCATGAAAATGGCTGGTGGAAGCTTACATCTGGAGAAGTAAATATATGCATTAATCTCAGCTTTCTAGATAATCTCTCTAAAAACTAAAACCAATTTATGACTCTGCAAACATGAATATCTGCAGGATTGTCACAGACATACCAGGAACCACCGATGCTTCCTTTGGTAAGATCCTAATAACTTGAGCTCCATTTCTTTTTCCAATATTCTCTGTCCTCAAACCTCCCGCAGATGATGAATTATTAATATATAACTATCCGCATTATTACCACCCAAATGCAGGAAGAGAAATCCTTGACTATGACAACCCGAAACCTGTCATCGGCATTCACCGCTATGTGTTCCTGCTGTTTAAACAGACAAGAGGGAGGCAGACAGTTAGAGCCCCAGTTTCAAGGGACTGTTTCAACACCAAGAAATTCATGGAAGACAACGGCTTGGGACTCCCCGTGGCTGCCGTCTACTTCAATGCCCAAAGAGAAACTGCAGCCCGGAGGCGATGATTCAAACTTGTCTGGCTGAGCCCTTCTTGTTGTGCAAATCCATGTACTGATCCACTTCTCTTACCAAAATAGTGGAGCCATTTGAATGATTAGTGGGACTTAAAAGATTGTTTAGTTAAGGGTTAATTTGTGACAGTGCAAGCGGTTGCGAGGACAGCCTCACAGCCTTATGTAGGTGTACTTTTAGGGGATCTAATGAGGAGGAAGTGTAAGTGATAATCTAATGAATAAGGAATCTTATAAGGAGGAAGATTTACCAATAGCTTAGCCATTGGTGCATGGCTTTGCCACGTTTCATCCTGCGGAAATGTACTTCATCTCCCCTGCAGGCTGCAGGTCCCAACGGACCCTACCTCTCTGACAAAAGAATAACGGGAACATGCTTTCATGTCGGAAATCCTGCGCACAACGTCTTCCAAATAATTCACCTCTTCACTCGGAAGAGAAATCTTGACAAAGGAGGTTTATGCATCAGACAGAATAGAATTTAGGGGAGGAATTAATTACTTATTTTCCAATGTATGCTATATAATATTTAAAATTTCAATAAGATTTAACTAATTATAAAACCAAACAAGCTTGTTGGTAAAGGGTAAAATTCTCTTAAGTATGAAACTTTCCGTTTACAGAATTAAAGTTTATAGTTTTGTTTATGAGGAAAATACACTAAAAAAATATTAACAGAATTTATGTTTGTAATTATCAGTTTTATTCAAATATATTAATAGGTTGCTTAGATGGAGAGTTATGGAGGAGGAGAAGGGGACGATTAGGCGAAAACAATTGCAGAGACTTACAGCCAGGAAGTCTCTGGGAAGTTGGGACCCAAGAATTAAGGAGGAAACATGCTCAAAAAGATAAATGTCCCTTCCACTCCTAGACCTTAGGAGAGACGGGGGAAATCTGTCCTTGTCTTAGGTTAGTCTTCTCAATCACTCTGCAAAGCCTTCGGGAATACCGCTCCTACGCTAAATTTCTTCCGAGGACCATGTGAAATTTCAGATTGTTGCAGATCAAAATCGTGCCTTGTAATGTTCGAGGCGAAGGTGAATCATATGTTCCATGGTCAAGCACATCTCTCATGTTCTCTTAAATATGGTTCTCTTATAAGAGAACTCAGGAACTTGGAGAGGTAATGCGATGAATGAACTAACTGATCATAATTCATGAAATCTGCAGTCTAGGTGCAGTAGCAGCAGGTTCTGTAAGAATGCCTGGACTTCAACAGCAGGTGTAACAAAGCTTCTGATTAAAATCTATGATAGTCATTGAATTAAAACTGAGTTATCTAAGTCAATACCCGAACCACTACATAAAAAAGCTTATCTCTCCTTCAGATTTCCCCACTGAAATATAATTAGTTCCGATTGGCGGTTCGTTCTTGACTCAAAAACCCCCGCTCTCGTCCAAGCTATAATGCAAACCTTCGTCAGTCTATCTGCAACCCTCCTAAAACTGAGTTTGAAACTATCCTTGTAACACAGTGGGCGGAGCCCAAAATAGAATGAAAAGGCAGCACTCAGAGTTCTAACCTAGACTGGTCTAAGTAAGACTCTTCAGATTCAGATCAAATCATGATCACCAATTGCCATGAATCCATGGTATTTGGATGGCTGTGGTTGATCCGGTATAAAGATATCACCCTACACTGGGCCGAGCCCGAATCTCTGCATGGGATCATACCAGCTGCAGAGCTGATTTGATCTTGTGAATGGTGCAGGCAATCAGGCCGTTCACTGTCTCCACAGACTCTGCATTTAGCTTTGCCATTGGAATGCTACTGACCAGGATCTGGAACCCAACTGTGAGAAGAGATCCAGCACAGCTACTCCCACCATCAGTCATCATAGTTCGAATCCTAGATGGGTCACAAGCATCGGGAAGGATCACAAACCCCGAGGGCAAGAGAGGCACAAAGGTTGAATCTCCACCAGCCATCACCAGATTTATTGACTGCAAATCCACTGGGCAATAGACTACAAGAGATCCCGATGCATCCGACCATGTCTCTTGCAGTATCAGCATGCCAGTTTCACTCTCATCAACAGGCTGCATAGCAATCAAAGAACATTGTATGAAAAATGTTGTGACTTGTTTTGACAAACACAGAGGAAAACCAGATACCTTTCCCCAGGAGAAAGTACAGTTACAAACTTCGGAGTATACTTGCAAACAGCTCCTTCCGCCTACTAAGGGAAAAGAGAGATTTTCTAAACTGGTTCAAGGGAAATCTTCATAAGGTAGGAGAATTCTAAACTAGAAAAGATTTTTATCAGCCTAGTTGATTGTAAAATTGATTTCACAAGTAATATGGTTTATTGTTCTGGGTCTTGAATCCATGACTGGCCACAAGCCTCTAGGTAAAAATTTCCTTTTGAACTTGGAAATAATCCCCCAATCAACATTATACCAGTAATCTGAGCAAATGAGGATTTAGGAAATTACTCACATTAGCGCGAAGAAGAGACACACAATTCTCACGGCTCTGGCCCTTAGCTATGTGGACTGTCTCCTGCATTGGCTCCCCACGAGAGAGTATATCCCACTGATTCCTCACCCGCTCATCACGCAAGAAATTGAAGAGTACTTGATGTGAAACAGGCATCCAAACAGAAGTGGAGGCGCTCAGCAGTATCCCAGGTGGCTCGCTTTGGTTGTTGAGACTGTTCCTGGTCATCACCCTGATGTCCTGCCCAATGTTCCCAACAGGAAGCATCTCCCAGTCCCGAACCATTGAGGTGCATACCCCTGAACAGAAGTCGTCCACCATTCTTTGTGCCAACTTCAGCATATTCCTCCGTCCGCTCAAGCCAATTCCTGCTTCATTATTCCATTTCAGTTTAGCATATGCATAATGAATCCAGATATTAAAAGGAAAGCAAAAGAGTGCCGAAATGTTTGATATTCCTGCATGGGCAGGGACAGAAGCATTAGAGTAAAAACTATTAAGGTCCCATCAAAAGTCAACAGACAACCCATAACAGTCGACGTCTATGATTAGTATGGTCTACGAAACATTTTCAGGCTTGTTCCAAACAACAATTTTCTATAAAATAATTAAATTGACCTGAAGGGTCTTCGCCTGGCATGGTGGTCGGCATCACCATAGTGAAGAACTCGCACTGCCTCTGCAATGTGGCGACCCATCTCTGGGCTCCAAACCCAAGTCCGGAGCGGAGAAACAACCTATAGAGATCTGGGACCAGACTTTCATCATATTCAGAATGTTCGATCCACGTAACCTGCAAGTTCAGTTATTCAGAACATATAGAAGAGTAAAGATAGTTTAGCACTTGAAGAGAACATTTTCCCACACAAACACACACACACACACACACACACACACACACACACACACACAAAAAGGAAGTCTTGATTTCTCTCGTAAAATTAGGATTTTTTTAATTGTTTATCTGTTCTTCCACGTGCTTAGTCGGAGGAGAGAGAGACAGAACGAGGGCGAGAGACTTGGTAGCTGACATGTTATTGGTTTAATAGAGATTTGAATAGATTAATCTGTTACACTGGATACAGTTCATATAAGCTCAAGGCATATATTATTCACTGAAGAGTACAGAGAGAACAGGGTATAGAAGCATCAGGAGCATAATTTATTCTGTAAATTGAAACTTCCAAGGCTCCGGACTGAACTAAATATACTTTAAGCAGAAGAAAGTTATTGCCAGGCTACTTGAGTGCAGACAACAAGCAATTTAAGCCTTGGAGATTGAACTATGAACATATGATATTGCATACAAACAGAAAAGGGATGGCATCTTCTAGTTAAAACAAATGAGACTAGTAGTAAAAATGAAAAGCCACAGATTCCTAGGTTTGGCCAAGGTCTCACTCCGCATCCTAAAAGTAACAGCATATTTCCTCTCATGGCACCTCAACTTCAGTCAGTCGACCAAAACATAAATGGATAAAGTGGTTCTTATGAAGTCAATCAGAGACAATACTAGTAAGGAAGATCTTTTCAGTTTCAGTCTTTCTACTTGACTGGTGAGCAATTTTAGCATGAAACCACTAAGCAGAGGGCAGAATTGGCTGTGCAATACCTTGGAGCAAGCATTAGGCATGTCCTGCACTATACAGCCAGAAGGAAGTCTCCTGCAGTTGGGAAAAGCAAAGCCCTCTGAAGTGTCATGGAACAAATCCATGGATATATCAGCCACAGCCCAAACACCCTCAGCGTGCTGCTTGCAAAACCGAAGGAACCTCACATGACGAGCTGGAACCAAAGGTGATAGCACTTGAAGCTCCACTTCCATCTACAAGGGAAGAACCTCATGAGTTCTAATATCCTATTACAGTTCTAGAGCTCCAACTAACGGGCTTGTGATATTTGGCCAAGTCTTTGGAAATTTCATATCAGTTAATCAGAAATATACCACTTGGAGAGCACCATTTCGATTCCCGCTCATGCCAGCAGCCATCACACTGATGGTGGACGCTCTTGCAATCATGCACTGAAATGTTTCCACCCATCGGTTCTGTGCAGAAGAAATACATAAATTAGAGATAAGCCCAACATAGTCAACGCTTTAAAAATTTGCACTCACTGGTTAATTTTACAGGACAAATCAAGTCAGTCTGTACCACATCCATTAGAATCTCCACAGCAGCTAAGCTATCGATGAGTAGGACACCCGTCTCCCTGGAGCCCTCTAGCACGAAGTTTCTCGGCATAGCGCTAATATGCGTGGAGAATATTCTATTATACTCCTCATGGTTCAGCGTTTCTCTTGCTCCATCAAAGATCTGGGTCCACAGTGGAGCATCCAGCTCGGCCATCTTGATCAGCTCATTCATGGCATAGACTGCGAGGTCTAGAAATATGGACTTCTCATGCAATACCTCATTTACACCGTCCATAGCACCTATTATTGGTTTAGTCACTGGGATGACCGGCGGGGCTATAGAAATCCCTTCTGGAAAGTTGAGGCTGCTAGGGCCCAAGCCTGCTGGGATGACTAGATTCTCAAGCCTGCTGCTCGGGGCAGGAGGAGGAATCGCAGAAGCAATCATTGAACGAGCAAAAGGGGAGATTGACTTCCCTAGGAACTTGTTCGCGAGTGTACATATGCGAGTCAGTTCATCTTTCAACCGGGCATTCTCAAGCCTCAGCTGGCGTTCCTCATGGGTTGCACCAGTACCATTAAGAACTGCAGGCCCCCCACAGGTGTTGCAGATTGGGCGGCTTAGCTTAGTTCTCATTGCATGGTTCTCGTTTCGGAGCCTGCTGTTATCCTCTCTCAGCAGCACATTCTCATGGCGTTCCATTTGTGACTGGCAAATTGAAATCACATGTCAGCGAGCAATTCATGGAAAATAATTTAAAGGAGGCGGAGATCGGAATTGAAAGTAGGTTATTTCACCTTCAGCTGAGTTCTCCGGTTTTGGAACCAAAACTTGATCTGCCTGCTCTCCAAACGAAGCACGCGGCTGAGTTCATTTCTTTGTTTCTCGTCGGGATGCGGACACTCCTTGAAGAATCTGGAAAAAAAATGAATACACAATAATGAAAAATATAAACGATGCCCACCAATGACAAATTCCAATCCAGAAAAATTGGGGGGGTGGTGAAGGATGAATGCGTCAAAGGATGAGGTAGAAAGGTCAGTCTTTGCTCTAAGGATCAGAAGAAGATGATAGAAGGTTACAAAAGCACTGGATTGCATTTACAGAATGTTTTATCAAACAGAACCGACAGATAGGTAGGCATCTAAAACATTCATACCAGTGCAATATAAACGATGAAACAACAATCCCGCTTTCGATACCAGGGCTAGTTCTTCATATTCTATTGCAAACTAAACAGTGAAACGACAATCCCACATTTGATACGGGGGCCAATTCTTCTTCCTAGATAACCTTCAAATGCACAAAAGTGTTATCACCAAATTAAACTGCAACTCAGGATTAGAGACATTACGCTTCAAGCTGTTGGATCTGGTGGGGATTGTGCCTGTGGTACTTCTTCTTTTTGGTGGGCTGGATTTGATCAACATCATCGACCAGATCCACGTCAACCTCGTCCCCAGACCCACCCTCAAAGTTCTCACTGCCCGAGCGGCTCTCAAAGCCTTCCTCCTTCAACTGATCCATGAAGCCTGCAGGATCGAAGTTGTTCACCGCAAACAGTCCCATGATGTTGTTCTCATCAGCACCTTGCCCGTCCATTGATGTTCCCTTCTCTACTAACTTCTGCGGCACACCCTACAAACCATCAAGTTCACCTGCATATGCTGGGAAAGTAAAAACTATATTTTGATTTATTTGGAGGTAAAAGGAAAAAGAGAAAGAAAATGAAGGCGAATGTGATAACTAGGTGGGCGATTAGAAGTTGTACTGGTCATACAGCCGCAGCAGCCCTTGCTAAGCCACCGCTGCTCTATTGCTCTAGTAGAGACCACTCTCTCCCTCTATCTCCCGCCCCCTCTCTCTATTAATTACTCTAAAAAGGGATCTCTCCTTTGTCTTCCTTGCAGACTTATTCGTTGCCTCTGATCTCATCCTTTGACCTCGCGAAGCACAAAAGGTGCCCATAGTCGTGTATAAGAGAGAGAACCCACACAAAAACAAAGGCTGTCAGAATTTCTAATTTATTAAGTCATTGGAGTGAGCAGTGCACCACATGAATTATAATATGATTTCCACTTATTCTGAGATTCTCTTCTTTTTTAGGGGAGAAATTTCAACTTTTTAATTGATCTGTTCTCAGAACTTGCAGTAGCAGAAGATTATTCTACCCAAAGGAAAACTGAGGATTAAAGAAAGGCTATCTCATTGTCAACGCTCAGCGTCGCATGCCTGACTCGAATGCAATCCTCTGTCTCTCTGTCTGTCTGTCTCTGTCTCTGTCTCTCTCTCTCTCTCTCTCTCTCTCTCTGCGTGGAAAACGAAACTCCTTTTCTGTTTCTCAAAGTAGGTTTCAGTGCAGGGAGGGTAAAAGAATCCCTTCTTCTATCACTACGTGGAAAATTATGCGGTCCCAGTGCCTAGAAGGTCCAGGGACGGGATGAATTTCCAACTTTCATCGAATGAATAACAGGGAAAAAAGAGAGAGAGATATAAACATTACAAGAATGAAGGGAAAAAGAAAAGAAAATAGGTGAGGGGAAACAGGAAACGTTTTCAAAGCCCAGCAGTAATATGAAAATGATAATAATCCTGAATTCTTTTACAGTGTCTTTTTTAAATCAGACCTTTACGGTGTTCTTGAACAACCTTTTCAGACGTGTTTGACGAATTGCTTGTCAGCATTCTAGAGAACCAAAAATGGGAAATTGAACCCAAAAAGAAAGGGCATGGGTTTGTGAAAAAAGATGCATGACTCGATGAACGGAAAAACAGGGAAGGGGTAGAAAATGCTGAAAATGAAACCCATTCCCCCATTTTCAACGCCCCGGCTTGCCCGTCACACTGTGGGAATCAGAAACCCGTTCCAATTCTACCATATATGGAAAATAAAAGTTTACTTATCGAACCGCGGGATGGTTGAGTAATTATTGAACATTATTGAATTCTTTTTATTTAATATACATCATTAATAATCAAATCATTCGATTAAATTATTGAATTATTTAATAACATGAAGCGTAAATTCTTACTACACTATTATATAAATCAAATTGATATCGATAATTAGAATGCGATAAGAATTATATTCTATCATAGATATAGTCATTCGAGGTGGTTATGAGACTTATTCTCATAATAATGAATTAAGCATGCAACGGGCCATCGCTGACACGCATCAAAGTGAAATGATCCGAATGGGTTGCTCATGCAAAAACCTTTCTTTTTTTTTTTTCTCCTTTTTGTAGCCTTGATCCCATCCGATCACCGGATGCCAGCCAGATCTATGATCCATCTGTTCAAAGAGATCGAGCCTAAGGGCCTCAAGATGGGTTCATTTATCCATTTTATTCTGCTCAAAAGGACCTAGGGATCTAGCTTTAGAGGAAAAGAATGAGGGGGCAGTGGCACTAGGGGAAGAAGGGAAGCCAAATTCAGTAGAAAGAAGTACCCTTTATGAAATGTGGACCAGCTGCCCGCCGAAAATAGAGGGCTCCAATTTGATTGCACTGTAAATTTTGAGGCCTTCTCTCTCTCTCTCTCTTCAGGTTCCTTTGTTTCACTGGTACCGTTGGGATCTGCAGAAAGGTAAAAGGACGAAAAATGGAACGTAAGATAAGCTTTAAAAAATAAACAAAATGGCGGGTCTTGATATTCTGTCTCCTCTCACGATGCACAAATAATGCCTGCAGCTGACTTGGAGGGAGAGGGAGAGAGGGAGAGCGAGTGTGTACCCACAGAGAAAGGACAATGAAAACGAGAGTCAAATGGGAGAGAGATTCTTTTCTTCTCAGTAATCAATGGCAATCGAGAGAGCTCAGACACTGCAAATAAACAGAGCAGAGAAGAGAAGAGGAGAGAAAGGATGATAACTCCACTGTACTGATAAAACAGGGAGAACTCTTCACCCCAAGAAACGCATGAAAACTATTTTCTTTTTTCTTTCCTTCTGAATCTATGACGAGAGAGAAGGGCGTGGGGGGTGGTCTGAGATTGAGAGGAGGCATGTAGAGAGAGAATGAGTGACGTAGGGAGGGAAAGAGAGGGAGATGGCTTCGAAAAAGACAAGGTGGTCCACCTAGTCCAGGAACAGGGAGGGGGGTGGCAATCTCCCACGTGAGACTCCTCATTCTTTTCTCCACTCGCGTTCCCGCGCGTGCATTATTGCATAGTCGATTATATATTATTTTTTATAATTTCATTTATTTTCTTTTTGAGTAATTGTCAGGAGAATATATATATATTGATAATGGTGTCAGTTTAAAAAAAAAAACAAAAAGCAGTAAAATGTAAACTCGAAAAAACCGATTATGCACTATCTGAAAAATCCAAAAATTTTGGGAAGCAATGTAAATATCCAATTGCATTTTTAGGTAAAAACAATTATCCCGAATCGATAAAAATCAAATTTATTAATTTTAATTTTTGATAAAGAGTGTTAAATGGTATAGGTCCAATTGTCTAACCCATTGTTCTTATCCCCCTCTCTCTCTCTCAGTTAGTTATCGAAATCGGGCCCAAAACCGCAATACTATAGAAAGCTGATCTACTGTTGGATCGTTTTCTTAAGAAAAAAATAAATTCTAAAAAAAATTCAGGGCTCCATTATTAACAGAAAAACCTACATGAATAATAATAGCACTTCCTCTCTTAGTTTCTTTTATTATTAAAATACATGAATATTGATTTTTTTAAAAAAATTGAATTTCCATGTATAATAGAAAACTCAACCCGTGAGAAATATGTGATTTTTCCATTTACATNACGTCAGTAAATCATCGTTACATTCGTTAGAATTCGTATTTGAGCATATTATGAAACATAATATAAATGAGACCGAAAAAATATTTTGAAATATATAAAATTTATGTGTAAAAACAGTAAATATATATAATTTTTACCATAATTTTATCTATTATAAAACAATAATAGGAAAACTCTAAGTTGTTTCTTTTTTATTTTTTTATAAATAAATATATGATTCTTTGTCTCTAATTACTTCTTTTATACTTAAAAAATTATTGCTTTTATCCTGCGTTGATATCCAGGTTCAACTTGATCTTGAAAACTTTCTAATATTAAAAATTGATATTTTTTTAATGAGTACTAAAAATAAGAACTGAAATATGACAATTTACTAATTATAGTTGAATTAAAAAAAGTCACACGAGAGAATCTGCATCACGCGCCGGGTAACGCGGATGGACATCTAAAATAGTGCCTTAGAGATTTTGTTTTTTTATTTTTTGGAAAACTTTTGTCGGCGATATTTTGGAAGGTGAAGTTGTATCAATTGCTGTTTGTCCTTCCTGGCACATGAAAGGGAATCATCCTTTTTATGGGATCTCATTTATTATTGTGTCAAATGAGAATCAGGTTTTCTGACGGCATGCATGAAGAAATAATTTGATTTTACAAAAATAAAAATAAGCTAAATCATATTAAATATGGGGCAATTACATTACCCTATCGTAATAGTAATCATCATCATCATCATAATTTGGTATAAAAAATTTAAAAATATATATAAATACAATAATTGCATGAAATATGACGTCTTGGTAATAAATGGTTAATCTTTATCGATCTTAGCTAATTTTGATAGGTGTGACAGCTGCTGCGTCACCAGAAGACAAAATAATTTAATCTATTATCTTGTCCTAATTACATTTAATATTTTAATTACAAAGCGAACTCATGGGCTACCAAAAATAAATAAATATATGTATGTATGTATAAAAGGAGTGAAATTAAGCATAAGAGTGTATAATTTTATTGATAGTATCAAATGTGATATTAAATATGACTTATCTTCGGATCTAATTTTTTAAAAATAATTAAATTAATGTATTAGTTACAATGTTTTTTCTTTTTTCTTTTTTCTTTTATTTGCATGGAAGTCACTTGTTAATTTATTTGCTCTTTAATGGCCTAAAATCTGGACGACCCAAAAGAAAAACCAAAAAACAAAATTCTAGGATGTGGTATACATGAGTTGACTTTAGGATCACCCTTTGGACCCAAAACAATTCGGGGAATAGCCTGCTTAATTTCTAGGATATGCACTCATTACAAACGTCGACCAGCAACCTTCAGTATGTCAGAGTGATATGATAAAACTGATCAAGTCCTATACCACGACACCTTCTTAACATAGTTATGAATTCGTAGTTTTGGTCAAAATCCATCGGGATCATACGACCTCCATGAAAGCAGAGCACGCCCTCTTCGTTTTGCACCGAATCCACCCCCCCTCCGCCAGTTCCCCACCTCGCGAGATGTTCTCTAATTAACCATTCCGCTCGTTGAAGCCTTTCAGTCTACATTTGTTACCGATCATGGACGGCTCCATCTTCTTCAGCTTCAAGAGGCCACTCGCGGCGCCAGCGGGATTTTTGCTGGCGCTGTTGCTAATGCTCTTGGCACTGCTGGTAGAATCACAGCCTCCGCCGCTGACAGACTGCTCGACTGTGACGGCTCTGATATATACGTGCTCTCCCTACATAACTTACGGGTTTCCTGAGCCGGTGCCAGGGACACCGTGCTGCGATGCCATGACGACCATGAACATGATAGAGGCGGCAGAGCCTGCTGATGGGCACACGGTGTGCAGGTGCTTGATGGGCCTCATCACCGCGTACAGCCCCAATGCCTCCGCAATCGCTGCCTTGCCTGGCCTCTGCGGCGTCTCACTTGGCTTTACGATCAGCCCCACCACCGACTGCAATTAGTAAAACGCATATCTTCCCCTCACTCTCCCCTCCCTTCTCTTTTTCGTAGTTCGATTCAATTCCGACCTGCGCAAATGTTGTTGTTGGTTTGAAAAGCAGGAGCCCACCCGGGCCCACGTCATTTTCATGATGAAATCCGGTCCCCGGCTTGGGGCCCATTTTCCTTTTCCCCCTGACAGATCTATATGTATGTTTATATCCTACCTGACAGATTACCTCCTCATCGATTCATGCAGCTTCCAGGTTCTTTCTTTTGACTAGACGATGACCCTCCGCGAAAGGGAAGAGCGCAATGCCGATTGAATAAGGAGCTCGTTTTCAGGCTGTGCAAGATGAACCACCCCAGTCTCTGTGAAAAATAATGTAGTCGGCACTTCTGGAGATTCCTGGAAAACAAATTACATTTTACTTTCCAGAAAGCTAAGTGCTGTAATTATCTTTTTGACTCTTGTTGCCCTTGATTAGTAACCTCGATCTTGCTGGAGGGACCAACCAAAAAGAAGAAAGAAAGAAAGTAAAAGATCAGTGTCTAAATAATCCCTCTAATATTTTCCATAATGGCGGCCTGTTTAAGAAGAACAAATCTAAGGCTCCAGATATTTAAGATATGAATGTTATCCTATTCTCTCCCCATTTTCAAACATCGGTAGTGTCACAGGGGTCGGGCAGTTAGGTTCCAAGTTCAACAGATCGAAGCTCCCAACGGCACTCTTGTCAGCCGTCATCCAATTATTCTTGCTTTGTTTTGATCCAGGAAAAGGATTTCTTCCTATCTCAACGGTCGCCTGATAGTACGAATAGTAGTACTAATACATCATTGAGAGAACAGAATGGGTTGATAGTCAAAGATTCTTTACCGCAAAACATATCATCATATGCCTGTCCCAGTTGGAAAGCACACAGTACAGTAACAGGACACCGAGTACAAACAATACCTCTACCACATTACGATACGGATACAAGTTTATCGTAACTTCTGGATACAAGAAATCGGAAAAAATAGACCACAGAAGTGAGTCGTGAAATCGTGTCGGAAGATGCTCTGATGCACCACCCCCATGGGGTAAGGCCACATCCGTCATCTCCTCAGATCAGTAGTTCTCCGCTGCCTCTCTGAGTAACCCCTGCTCTGGAACTGGACACGTGGAGAATACCAACTTTCAGAATTGAGCCCTCCATCCCGGGAACCCATCAGGACATTCCTTCTCTCGGAGCTGTAGCTGTCGAACTCAACCCTCTGCCTCGGGGCACTCCGTGACCTGACCTTTGCCTGGGATGATTCAGTGTTAGACATGTAACTGGGATGACCCAAGTAACCGCTGTAGCCTGCCCATGAGACCTCGCTCTTCGTAGGGGAGAAAGGATCTCTCCGAGAAATGCTGATCCCAGGCCTTGACAGCACAGGATTCGCATGTGGGATGTCCTCGAAGTACCTTAATTCTTCACCCTTTCTTCCATGCTCTTTCATACACATGATCTCCCTGGAGAATATGGCGTGTTCTGATGGAGAGTTGAGCATCATACGGTCAGAACTAAAACAACTGGAAGAAAAGTCATGACGTGATGCCCCCATGTACTGGGAGTTGTGCTGGGGTCTCAAGTGAGGCTTCCAAGTGTCAACTTCAAGAATCTTGGCACCCTTTTCATCATCATTTCCATACTCAACTCGGGGATCCTGGGGGTGGTTTTGCACTGTTTCTCTCGTCCATTTATCTGGCAAGCTTGAACCAAACTTTGCCTGGTCTAAGCCGGTGGCGTCTCTACGATTTGAATAGGAGCTGCACCTCTGAAATGTGACAAACAGAACATTCCAATCACAAAGTTTTACAGGGCAAGCAACTTTCTTGATAAATAATTTCGATTCAATACTCTTGCCGATGGATAGTTGAAACACAGACCAAAAGCAGAAAGAGACATCATTCAAGCACCAACTGCGCAACAACAACCATGCCTCAGGATCATTATTCCACCAAGAATTTCCTAGACTTTTTCCATGTAGGTGCTAAACATACAAAATAGTTTCCTCCCTGAAAATAACCAAAATTATCGTACTAAAAAAACCGAACTTGGTTCCTGGGGAAAAACTCTACTTACGAGCTGATGGAATGAGGAAGAGGAACTGCCAGTAGAATGAGTAGATAATGATATGCAGTTGCGATTTGCATGTGCTCGTTCCTGCACTCGTACCAGTGTCTGCATTCGTCTTACCATATCTGCCATTCGTTTTCTCACCATGTGACCTCTCACAAGCGCCTGGAGCTTCACCAATGCTTTCAGAGCCCTCAGTGCTCTCCTTGCCTGCGACCGGAAGAAGCATCCATCTTGAAATTTAAATCACCGAATAAAGACTGAAATAGTCAATGCAAACTATTCACTATTCAACACGAGAGAGAGAGAGAGGGGGGGGGGGG
>CXYZ01005376.1:1255455-1314200 GCA_900006705.1 Sonneratia caseolaris
GGGGGGGGTGAGAAACAGTAAATGCAAATTCTATGCTCGGCTTTCTAGTGAAAACGGAATTAATTCTGGCAGAAGTTGCAGGCACTAATTGAGGAAATTCGGTTCACAAGAGCGAGGAATGCAGAAATCAGACCAGATATCCTCGGAAAGCGCACTGAATCTTAACTGCAGCAGCCTCATCCACCAGCACAAGTTGGTGGGCTCTGCTAGCTTGCGCTGGGACTGCAGCACCCGTAGCTCCGCCTCCTCTGCCGCCAGTGAGCCGAACAACCTCAGCGGCGGCCTGGGCTGCGGCTAGAGCGGCCTCAGCGACGGCGGCTGTGGCGACTGCCACTGCAATGGCGTGCTTGCTGGGGTCGTGCTCGAGGTCACAGGGGCAAGAGGCGGCGTTAAAGGAGTTAGAAGGGAGAGTGAGGCGCTTCTTGGAGTTGAGGGATCGGAGGAAGCTCCAGAGCTTCCTGTTGCTGGAGTGGTCGGTAGAGTTCTTCTTCTTCTTCTTCTTCTTGCCGCCGAAGACTCGCTGGAAGAAGCCCATCGTTCATGTCAGAAGAAATAGTGCGAATTGAAGGATGGTACTGTTATGCAGCAAGAGAGAGGAGTTGAGGAGAAGTTGCAGAGGATGGAGGGGACTGACAGACGGAGAGTGACGAGCACCGTCTTGAATTCAATTCACCGGCCCCACGCGCACTTGCGGCCACTGTTATTTCTGTGTGGCTGGCTACTTGCGACACAAGACTTTGGAGGTCGAAAGAAATACTGAAAATTTACATTTTCCTATACCGTACAACAATAAAAAAAATCAAACAGCATTGTTGCTTAAGAATACTCCAGCCTTTCTCCTTCCTTAGAAATATTGTCTATTTTCCTTTTTTATACTGAAGATTTATTATATTTTTAGAAATCAAATAATACAAGCCATTAAAAAGAAAGGAGTTAAACTACAAGATTAAAGCTCCTGCAATGTACGTACAACCATTTAAATGATCTTATTTATTTCCTTCAGCCCAGAAGATAAAATCCCATAGGATAATATTATGGGGGGTCGACCGGAGGGGAAATTTGCAGTAAGAAAGCGCGAGTCCCGCTCGCGTGGAAAAGTCGACTGTCGGCGACCTGCTCAAGACGGAGTCGACGTTTCCCCCTCCACGTTGAGTTGACCCGAGAAAGCCACAACCCTTGACCGAGGGTGACCCTGGCTGGCCGGCTTCCCCTTTTTCCTTTTTTTTAATATAAATTTTATTTATGACACCGACAAGTTCTGCGTTCCGGAAATCTTAACTCGTGATCATACACGGAGTTCTAGCGATGAGGTGTTCCTGGGACCGGCTTCCAGCCTTGCACGAGTTCGTTGGTTTGGAGGCCATAAGACAGCGTTGAAGCTGGGTCTACCAGGCTGATAAATATCTTATCTTGTTTTGAAGGGAAAAATGGATATGAAAAACCAATTAATTTTAATAATATCATCTTAGATTTGAAATTAGAAGATAAAAAAAATACAACCATACACATATTTGAAATATTTGGTTTTTTATCATATAGTATTTATATATCTATAACAAATAGATATAGCAAATTATTCCTCTTGACCACCCCCTGAATTTCAAGTTACCGTGCAACGTTCAAGAAGGTGAAATAAATTAATGGGGAAGGTAATTTTCAGTTTAAGTGGAAATACATGAATTTGACATGTTAATAGATAGTGATGGGTTTCTCAATCGAGATAATAATGATTCTGAGTGAACGTAATTTGATGTGAATATAATGGTTCTTCATATGAAGTGTGCCCAGTTATAGGAGATCCAAGAAAATGAATAGACATCGGTTAAAGGCCGATCTGAAAGAGCACGTTCATCAGCTCACTAGCAACGGCTCAGGGTGCTAGGATGCTGTTGCGGACACATGACTAAGATCAGATGTGGCCGGAGCTGTCCAATACGACTTCACAGCGAAAAGTAGCTTCTCCCTCACCAGAGGCCCATCCTCGTGATTGATTATTTGGCTGTCGTAATCCATCCCTTCGATGATTCTCTTAACCGTAACCAGCACATCTACGTCATCCCGTATTATTAGACTCCCTTCTGGCCTCAGGATTCTGTCCATCTCCAACACAATGTCTTCCATTTCACACCTGTCAGATAGAAAGCATTATTTCATGAATCATGTCCACATATATTTCACGAAACAACGGGTCACAACTTTTTGACCAATCACAGTTGCATATGTTACAAGTCGTAACTCAGGAAAAAATTTACCTGCCAGCATAGAGGCTGAATACCGAGTCCCCATGGATGAGGTCGTAAGTTCTAGGATAAGTAGACATCGCTTCACACCTGCAATGACACAATTAGCAATAGCGATCAGGACAAGTATCGAATGGAAACATTGTGTTAAGCTTTCACAAGAAGAAATGGTTGTTTCAATTTACCAGCTTTGATAAGTTCCGATGAGTCCTCTTTCATAGATTACTCCGAGAGTGTTAATCTTAGCCTCCACGGGCACGGCATTCATGACCCAAACAGGATCATCAACAAGCGCAGCTGCAAACCCGCCTAACTGTGCATTCATGTCCAAGAGGTTCCTGTACCTTCCTGCCTGCCCTAATTGGTTGTTCACTGTTTTGTAGTATGAGACCCTCCTTTTCCACAGCTCATTGTCGCTTCGGAAACTCTCTGGGGTCACACCATTGATCGTCCCTTGACTGATCCTCGGTGGAACTGTGTTTAATCTCTCCGGCCACCTTGAAAGCTCACCACCGGCGACTTCCTTCGCACCTGAGACTTCTGGTAAGGGAGTCAAGCACGTCTCTATGTTTGTGTACCTGGAAAGCGCATAGTTAGGATCAATATTGAATACATCAGTGCACCCTAAGCTGCAAGCTCAGATTGCGATGCCTGCAGGAAAACTGACCGATGTCATTAAGTTATCATCAGTATCAGTAATTAACTAGTGGCAGACGGAAAATTCGTTCACCACTAACCAGGCCTTGTCAGGACCTTGAGCTACCGAGCAGAATTTAGGGTCCTTGTTGATCTGTCGCAATTTGTTGCAACTGAGATGGTTGGATGGTTTTTGCCATATAGCAATATCATCCTTCTCCACCAGCTTATTCCAACAGAGACTCTCGGCCACCTTCTCGATTCGCTTTTGCTCACTGCTCAAGTCAGTCTTCGTTCGATTCCACCCACGCCAGTACTTCCTCCACCGGATCGGTGGGCCTGATAGAATCCAGTATCCCCCAGGACGTAGAATCCTATCTACCTCAATCAGATAAAGCCCACCTACACATTTAAAAAGAAAAAATAAATTGAAATGACTTCAAAGGATTTTGTTGATAGATGTTGCACTTAATTGAATTGCTTTGAAACTTTCTGATGTGAACTAATGCTCCACAAGAAACTAAGATAACATTTATACACTGTACCGTATTGATCCCACGGAATGAGGCAGCGGGAGCAATGGGCCATGTCGAAAGCTCGAGAGGGGTAGGGGAGCCGTTTGGAGGCAAGAACTCCGATAAGAGCCGGCACACCTCGCTCAAGGGCAAACTGAACCTGGGCTTCATGGGTATCCCTCGGGGCAAATGACATTGTTAGGATGTTCCGAGACAAGAGATACGCCCCCCAACTCGCAACCTATGCACATGCTCGGAATTAGTCTTCATAGATAGACGTTTTGATATGTATTATAATATAAGATATATGGATTTAATTGTTATATCCAATTAAGTAATTTTTATGTACAAAAATCTAATCGAATCATTTTGAATTTTAATAGAATTTATAACTTGAATACAAAAGCTTATTTAATAAAAATAAGCTTTAGCATGTAATGATATGAAAAAGATCTCTCTATTTCGAAAACCTTACTCGAATTCCAAAGCTTAGTTTTGACCGGTCACAGACTGTGATAGTCACATTAGTTTGTCCTAGGCAACCCTTATGATCAAATTATGATTATAATGGTTTGCTGAAAAATGTCATAATTAGTGGATTAAGAGAAATTCACATACTTAAATATAGATGCATCATGCGCACGCGTTTTCAACAAGTTAGAGTCAATTAATGGACACGTAGTCCCATAGATGAAAATTTTCATGCTACCATCTGGCATCATTTTACAATGAGATGAACCAGCAAAATTTGATCATAAAGATAAGTGAACCCTTAGTTATACAAGATAGCTGAAACCAAATTGCGGGAGACACACATATATTTAGTCTCGATGAAGCAAGCTCAATTATGATGTCAAATCATCGTTCAAATTGCTATAAAAAAAGATAATTTTCAAAGTTGAAAAATTAATGCACTTCCATCTATGAAAATTGGGAAATGTAAATAGGGTCCTATTTCAGTATGCATAGTAGTAGCAATCATATTACATACCCCGCAGCCGGTATCGATGGCCGTTCGAATGGACCCATCCCGGAGATTGATGAGCTTGCCGATGTCGTCAATATAAGCATCTGCACCATTAGGGAACATGGTTCCGCCTCCAGGGAATCGGAAATGCTCCCCCTCGTACCGAATCCATTTCTGGTCCGCCTTCTCAATGGTGAGCTCCTTGTGGGGCACGTTCGCATACCACGCCAGATCCCTGCTTGTCGGCCACTTGAACGGTATCTTGTACCCATGAGGCGCGGGCACCCGGCACTTCAGCTCGTCCCCCTTCTCCGGGCAGTGCCTCTCCCGGTATATCAGCCGCCGGCGATCGAACCTCAGGGACCTCTGTGGATCCTCACAGGGCGTGTACTCGCTGTACCTTGCGTCGCAGGCAGCGTACAGTTTGATCGCGGCCACGTTGTCAGGGCCCTTCTGGCCGTGGTGGGCTTCAAAGTCGAGCGCGGTGGAAGCGTCGGCATGGGATGTCATGACATTCATGCCCCTCCGAGCAAGGTTGCGGGGAATAGCTGCAGAGTTGCTGCCGCTTTCCCCTCTACTGATGATGCTGCGGCCAGTTGGCCACGAGCCGAGGAGGTAAGAGGTGAAGAAGAGGCTGACGATGAGGACCCATGTGTATAGTTTGGGGTTCCGAAGGTGGTAGAGGTTGCTGGCAGCAGCGGGCTTGGCCGTGGGGCGGTACGGGGCTGCGGTGGTGTACGGGCTGGGCATGGCTCCAGTTGGTCTGATTAACTATGGATGAAGAGAATAATCGAACTATCAAAATGCAGTTTTAATAGGGAGCTCGACATTGGACGGAGTGAAAGAGAGGTAAAACCGGGGCGGGCTGTAGGGTTAAAATGCATCCTTTTTTTTTAATGAATAAGGGGCATAATGCATTGACATGGAAAAGGTGGATTAGGTGTGGTAATGTGGTCTTTAATTTAGAATCAAGGTGTAAGTTGGCATACCATTTATTCTTATGCTTATCCCATCCACTATAAAACTATTTAACTTCTTTCTTAATGGTAAAAAAAAAAAATCATTGCCCCGTGTGGAGATTTGAAAAGAAAAAGGAAAATCATATTTGTTAAATAATTAAATACTGATCTTGTCTAAGTAATATCGACTGAATGGACCCATTAATGTTCAATTGACCGATATTGCAATGCCACTTGTCTAATTTATTCATAAATTTGGTTTAAAAAAAATCATTTCACAGATTTGGGACTCGAGATTTGATAGCTGTGGGCTAGTTTTTACTGGCTTTATATATTGACCGAGTATTGAGTGAGAGAAGTGGGCGAGAATAGAGGGATAGCTAGGTTTCCGATCAAGTTGCTGACATTTCAAGAACTTTTTTCTAATTATGAATTAATTGCACTGTATGAAACGAAATAACTTCATTAACAAGCATTTGTCTCGATCAGTATTTACAACCAGATAATATATGCATATACATATATATATATATATATTCTGCTGTATTACAATGAAGTTTAGAAGCTCGAGCTTGTAGTTGATAGATCTAGGATATTGGATGCCGAATGGAGTCCCCAAAAAAACTACAGAATTTTCACTATATCAGATCAAATCAATTCTTTTCTTTTCTTTTCTTTTCTTTTCTTTTTAAATTCACTAAAATCATCCAATTATGTCCAAATAAAAGTGTAATCTCTCCTTACACATACACATATATATTCCATCCACTTAAACTTTATTTTCGATCTGTTCATAATGTTGCCTTCTAGAATTACGAGCATAGAGTACTAATTTACTCGCAATTCGAGAATAGACAAGTTGATATATATATATATATATATATATGATCTTATTAAAAATGATAATTGAATATAGTAAATTGCATGTGAGGTAGTGTGGGTTGTAAAATTGGAATGAGCTTCAGTGACATGTGCCGGGTCTCTGGATCATACACCCAGCTAGAACTCCGATGCATTTGTTGATAAATGAAGAGATTTTTTTCCCATTCGGGTTGGTAAATGAAATATCATACAATTATTTAGTAAGTTGACACACTATACAAACTAAAAATATAATGAATTTAATATATAAGGATTAAATTTATTATATCTTTGTTTTTACATTAGAGAAGATGACATTTTACAGAGCTCCTTTTCCTTTTCGTACAATCCTACGCCGGTAAACTTCTTGAGATCCCAAACATTATTCTCTCTTCCCCAATTAAACTTTCAATAACTGCCTGTATGAGATTATTTATGGAATAAAGCAAAAAGGTCTTCGCCATATGTATGTGCTAAGATAGATGCATATACATGTCAGGATTTTAAAGAGAATTTGTCTGGTCGTCTTGATAAATGATAATGGGCAGGTAATAATAATACGTAGTGGTTGGTGCATGGCAGGAATACAGTATGCAATATATCTGAGGCAGGTGACATCTAAGTGATTGAAAAATAGGGAAAGGACGAAGTGGTACAAATGGATTGCGATAGAATAACACAAGCACAGCACAGCGAGCACGAGCACGAGCACGGCACACGACGCAAAAAGAGCTTCAAAAAGAAAATTAGATTACTCAATATGGGAAAGTCTATATATAGAATGTTGTGATTGATATTATTACCACCCATTTAAAATTTAAGAATTTAAGAGTTAATTTTTGGTACATTTATCCTATTCATATATCCCTGGCTCACTACCGAATTGAAGAGGTTCTCCCAGATCACATTAAGAATATGGTGATTGCCAGTGGGATTTGGGGGCACATTAGGCGAGGGTGGTCAGATAATAGCTGTCTCGCAGGTCCAGTCCACATACGACACTCTAGCGATGCTCTTTATTTATTATACCTTTATTTTGCTACTTTAAATATTCAGTGTTTGAGGACGTACAAAGATGAATGTTTCCCCAGTTAGCCCTAGATCAGATATCTCCATTGTCCACTCATTGATTTTTATTTATTTATTTATATATTTGTTTTTAATGTGGTTGTAGTGCTAGGACATTTGTCTCAAGTGATTAGTATCTATCGTGCATGGTTATGTATGACTTTTATAAGCTCTTTTTTTTTGTCTAAATGAAATTAAGTCAAGTACAACTCTTAACATTGTGATAATACCCATTGACTTGTCCTGTATCTCCTGCCACTTTTTACTCTCTAGATTCACCTTTGGAAAGCAAAGATACACAATAGATTCGAAATCCACTTAAGGGGAAGGGCGCAAGATTGCCTTTCCTAGTTTGTGAAGGAAGGGGATATTGTCCCCTTTACATGACCAGCTCTGATAACTCAAAATCTCTCTCTTCAACGAGTGTTTCTTGTATTGAGTCACATGGAGGGAGCTGCCATGGAAGATATGGAATCTTCCTCCTCAAGACCGTGAAACAAATAAAGACCTTGCGGTGAATCCACCAAAAGCCTTCATTGGTAATTAAATGCTCATGGCATATTTTGCATTATATAGAGCTATATTATTATGTAGATTCTGGAAATCGAAGAATGAAGTAATACATAATAAGCTTAAACTGGACTTAAACAATTTTTTTTTTTTTTTAGCATAGCATGCTAAGAGAAGAATCTATGAAGTATCAAGACTCTTTGCAGCTAGTAGGAGATGTGCCACATACTTGAAATCAACAAGAGAGAACAAGAGACCCAATCAAAGAATGATGGACAAGAATCTATGTGGGTGCAACTGATGTGCGAAAGGAAACATGCCTGGTTGGAGAGGCCATTAACCACAAGGCTTCAAGTTGGCTAATTTGGGTAGGGAAGATGACGACACCTAAGGCAGCACATGCTGAAGTAGAAAGCCATTTTGCAGGCAATTAGGATTAGCAGAGGAGCACCGTTGGCATTCTCTTTATGCCCTTTTGATTGTAAATGCTGTGAGCAATCTATCAAATTATTATCTCTGATATTAGACATTATCATTTTTTTTTGTAGCAATGTAGCTCACGACCTCACCCAGTATGCATCTATGTCAATTTTTATTGTGTTATGCAATCTTGACTCATTGCTAGTATTAACTTACAATAATCAATAAAATTGTCTTTTACTTATTATAAGAAAAATCATTGAAAATATAACATTACAGATCACTTACCTTCTTCTTTCAAATGGAGGGATCCAAGATCAGACTGGAGTTAAAAGAGAGAGGAAAAAACAAAGGCATGTTTGATGTTCTCCGTAAATTACATTGATTGGTGGAAGGGCTGGACCCTCCTCTGTAGCTTATTCTTCAGCGGACCACCGAGATGGGCTGCGAAGGCCCATATTTCTAAGCCCATTACACAGTTTCTTTCTTTCTCATAAAGATGATGCTGCGGCAGCCAATTTTCGGTCCCTCCTCTCCTCCCTAAATTCTCGACGTCAGGTCAGGGTTTTACACAACAACTGCGCGATTGCAAGAGGGACGGGGAGCTAGTTCATCGATCAAAAATGGCGGATGATGACTACAATGACATGGACATGGGGTGCAGTCTCTACCTGCCCTCTCTTTATTTCTTTGCAATTTTAACTGGGCCGTTGTTTTGCGTTGGATAGCTGCTGCTTGTTTGTCTCTTAGGTTTTTCGTTCTTCAGCATCGCCCCATGTTTACCGGTTTTAACATATTATAATTTTTTGCTAGAAAGTAATATTCAGGATGTTTGTAATTGAGCTGAATGAGCAATTAATCGAGCAGTTTGAGATTGATCGTCTAATTTCTTCTTTGCATGACCGGCTCGACATAGGTTTTTTTTTTGTTTTAATCTTGTTTTTGTTTTTTTTTCTTTTAAAGAAAAATTTCTCGTTTAGACATCGTCTTACTATCCAGTCATTTGCAGTAACTCCTGCATGATGAGGGGTGGGATGATTATCGGTATCCTGATTTATATTTCTAATTTGCAGTGTTTTTTGTTTGACGCAGCTATGAAGAGGAGCCCCCAGAGCCCGAGATTGAGGTACAGAACTAACTTTTCTGATCCTATATCTGATGAAATCAGTGGCGTAGTTTTTATCAAGATATTGGTATATGCTTTGGTGAATTTGACTCTGAAATTTTGTTGGGTTTAATACTTCACAGGAAGGAGCCGAGGATGAAGTGGATAATAATAACAATAATGATGAGATTCCGGACCCTCTAGATGTTGAAGAAAAAGAAGAGCAGGAGCCAAGCCAAACACAGAGGAAGACATCGAAGTACATGACCAAATATGAACGGGCAAGGATTCTGGGCACCCGAGCACTCCAGATCAGGTGTATCTATATCTTAAGTCTCTCTATTTTCTCCATTTTTTCAGCCTTACATGGAATAACCATTGCTGAACAAACTTCTCTTTGATTGAAATCAGCATGAACGCCCCAGTGATGGTTGAGCTGGAAGGCGAGACAGACCCTCTTGAGGTGATGCGTCATTTTGTGTATTTTATTTCAAAGGCTTTGATGCTAAGTCACTCCTTGTAAGACTTTTTTATAATCACTAGCAGCATATGTTATATGTAATGCAGAAGAGTGTAATACGGTAGATTGTTCTGATTGTATCAGATTGCGATGAAGGAGTTGAGGGAGCGGAAGATCCCGTTCACCATTAGACGCTACCTGCCTGACGGAAGGTAAGTCTGTTTAGCAGCGTACAGCCACTGGCATATCCTTCAGTAGGATATTCTCTTGCTGAAATTAGATGGATAGTGCTGTATTTTGTTGATTGCTGTTCCTGGTTGCTGCATGTTAAATACTGATGGTAATGGGAGTTGGTTGCATATGGCTGGCAGCTATGAGGACTGGGGAGTTGATGAACTGATTGTTGAGGACTCCTGGAAGAGGCAGGTGGGTGGCGATTGATCCGCGAGGAAGATTTGTAGTTATTTGAAAATCTGTCAAATGCCACTGTCACTCTCACGTACGATCATGTTTCTGTCCATGAATGGATAACTTAAAAGACTTCTCAATTGGCTGTGCGTCAATCAAAGGTTAAAAAAAAGAGAGAGGGACTTACCTCGTGGTTCACTGTGACGCCTGGTGTGATTAATCTGTCTTAAAGGGTCTCTCCATTTCATGTATACGACTTGTATGCCTCGGATCGTTGAATGAATTTGAGCTGCTCCTTATTATCATTATTTTACTCTTTCTAGAACTGATGCTCTTCGTTGATTACTCAACACGAAAGTACAAAGCCTGCATTACAAGGCCTTACGTTTAGCCCATCAGGACAGGCCCAGAACAGTTGGCAATGCAAGTGTTACTGAGGAGAAGCGAGCTGATGCTGATGCTGATGCTGATGCTATATTCTTAGAACAAATTGAAAATTTCAGATCACCGACCTGAGTCACTAGATCTGTTCTTACACGTTGATGGATTTAATAGATCGGTGATCTAATGCAGTTGAATAATGGTAGGAACTGGTAGAAAAAGTAGAGCTAGGCGGGGATGTGGCGGGGCCAGGTAATGCCCGAATCACAACTCCAACCGAGGCAACACTTGACTTTAATGTCCATTCTGGACTAACGTGGACAGAGGAAGCTTGCAGAGCACTGGCTGGAACATGTTCTTTTAGTCAAGAGGCTTATTATGTAAGCCACTAAGTTCGATCTTAGATTTTAGATTTTTTTTTTTTTGTAATTATGGGTTATATAATCAATGTTTTTTACCATTAAGATAGGCCCCACCTCCTTCTCTCTCTTCCGTGAGTCCTCGTGATCTGTATTAGGTCCTAGCTTATGGAACAAAACGAGGTATGATTTTCAATGGTTAATTGTAATATTTTTTAGTCGTGACGACAGCTTCATTTGATATTGTTTTTTTTATTTGTTTTTAAATTAGTTTTCCCCATAGGGATATGTTCGTTTTATTTAATTGGGAAAATCATCGCATGCACAGTAACAGTCCGTGGAATATGAAGCTGCAACTTGACCAATAGGAGTTTTTTTTTTAATAAAATAATTATATCTCTTAATAAATAAATTATTCTTATAATGTGAAAACTTATCAAATTATGAATATGAAGTAATATCTATAAAAAAAAAAAAAAGAGTCAGAAGCCGCCTCTTTTTTTTATTATTTTTTTAAGCCATAAACTGGTGGCAATTTGACGATAAATGGGGCTGATGTATGTGCTGGGGAGGAAGGCCAAGGTAGTGGGTGGAAACCTGAAAGGGACGGTGGACTGACCAGTGAAAACGTGGATCACGTGGTTGGAATTTGAGGCGAGGCCCTGCATACACATAATAATTGTTTAATCTGCCAAGAGATCTGGATGGATTTGAAGCTCTCACGAGATCTAATTTTTAAATTTGACTCGAGATGGGTCGAGCATCTTGGCAATCATAGCTGAGAGGGGGCAGCAAATGTGGGGTGTATAATAAATTTGTACTCCGCTGCCTGTTTTTCTACCTTGTCATTTCAAGCTTGTCTTTTTACGTTCATCGCCCCCATTCCACCCATGATTTTTATTCTTTTATCTATGTGCCCTCGAATTGGCCTCCCCTGGATAGGAATTCCCACGTACATTCAAAGTGGTTCCTGTCCTATTATACATAATCTCAAATAGACCGCAAGTGTGTGGATGAATGAAAGTGAAATATTTAGATTTTTTTTTTATTTTGATCCCCCGAGTATACATACAAGTAGCCCTCATAAAGACATCATAAGAAAAGAGAAAAGGACCCAAAAATCAACCGTGCGTCCCTTAATTTTCCATTCTGCCTCGTCTTTAGAGACATGACATGTATGCTTATTTTACTATTCATACGTAGAAATGCCGTCAAACAAGAACAGGCCACGCGGTGGAGGAGAAAGTGAAACTTGATAATACTTTTGATCACCCACCGAAAGTTGGACCTTTGCCAAGTTTTATTCTAGTGGTTCCGGTCGGCCGAAAATGGAGTGGGGCCCGTCGGGAGGCATATTCGTAGGATGGATGGGAGGCCAATTCACAAATCGTACAAAAGCCATATACAGAATATAATAGTTACGTATGTGTGTGTGATATTATAATAAATATTTCCATGCACAGCACATTCAATTATGATCTTCTACGCTAGACGCTCCCCACTGTTGCACAACTGTAGAAGCTGATGGGTTTCATCTTGATACGCGTACTTGTACACACCTTTGTTCTCTCATGCACTCTTTGGTCGCCTCATCAACATCAGCATCATCTTCCTTTCTTTCTTTCTGTCTTGCTTTCTTTCTTCTTCCTCCCCCTCCTCCTCCCCCTCCTCCTCCTCATTGTTCTACCATAATTGGTTCTTAAACACCATAATTAATTGTACGCATTCCATGAACATCATGGCAACCCAGCTCCCGATCTCTTGGTCCTTTGGATCTCAGTTGATCTACCTCCTCTTGCTCTACCTCTGAAATCCAAGAGGAGCCAGCCGGAAAAGAAAACCCTTCAAAGTCGTCGTTTCACTCTCACTCATCGGCGCACTCGCTAGATTAATTCCCCCGTCCTTCCTTTCATGGGGGGACTAGTCTCCATAATTTCTCCAGCAAATGAAGAGAGCAGTAGGGGGTCACCAGATGATTCGGTCTCAGGGCCCGGCCTTGGAGACTTGCCGGAGTGTTGCATCATGTCGATCCTCGCACAGTTGGATCCCCTGGAGATCTGTAAGCTGGCCCAGTTGAATCGGGCATTTTGGGGTGCCTCATCGGCTGACAACTTGTGGGAGTCAAAGTTGCCCTCGAATTATATGTTCCTCGTAGAGAGGGTCCTCGGTAAACTAGCCTCTACGACTTCAACCAAGAAAGAGATTTACGCAAGACTCTGTCGGCACAATCGCTTCGATGACGGATCAAAGGTATACCATTAGAGTATAGGCCTTCCGTATATACATATATATATATATATGCAGAAGTTGCCCGCCAAAACGGTGCTGATTATTCCGACCCTTACGATCCATGCTTAAGATTATCTTGATGTCCTGGATCTTGACGATACTTCTGTTCCAGTGATACGTGAACTCTAGTGCGCGACGACACATACCGATCGAGCCAGTCAAATCACTATGTTAACAAGACATCGGTTTGAATTAATATGTCTGTATTAATCGCAGGAAGTTCGGCTGGATAAAGTTTCTGGTGATTTATATCTGTCGATTTCTTACAAGGCGTTGAAAATTACTGGAATTGATGATCGGAGGTACTGGAATCTTATCCCAACTGAAGAGTCCAGGTAGTTTACAACTTCCTCAGTTTCTCAATCCTCCCCTCCCTTCTCTTTTCTTGGTCACTGCTAATAGAATTATTGACAAATGAAATGAACCTGTCTTGCTCGTGCATTAATTGTGTAAATTCTGATGTTTACTGATTGGGGTGTGTGTATTAGGTTCAGCTCAGTGGCATATCTCCAGCAGATCTGGTGGGTAGAATTGGCGGGTGAAATAGAGTTCCAATTCCCGCCAGGGAACTACAGCCTCTTCTTCCGGCTCCAACTAGGCCGGACTCTGAAACGATTCGGTCGCCGGGTCTGTGGTCTTGATCGAGTCCATGGTTGGGACATCAAGCCTGTGCGGTTCCATCTCTGGACATCTGATGGCCAAGAAGCCACGTCCGAGTGCTTCCTTCACAGCCCGGGCAACTGGGTCCACTACCATGCGGGCGATTTTGTTGTGGAGGACCTCAACAAGCCCATCGTTGTCAAGTTCTCGATGGTACAAATAGACTGCACGCATACGAAGGGGGGTCTGTGCGTAGATTTCGTGTTGATACGTCGGTCCAAGCGAGCAACTTAAGTCAAAAAGTAGGTTGGTTACGGGGGTTTACGGTTTCTGTCTAGCAGCGAGTTTCACTATTGTTTGTATTTGTAGATACGCCATGGAATTACATTTTGACCTTTTAGAACTCATCCGAAAGTAGCATTTATATATATATATATATATATGCCTGGCATCCATGTCATTGATGTTTGCCCTCACGCCTCACCGTGGAATTAGGAAGAGAGCTTTTTTCCAGCAAGCAGCTGCTCCACGAGTTTGTCAGTCACACTTTCATAAGCATCATCGGGAGCCTTCCTGAATCTCCGTCGTTTCCATCTCCCTAATCTGAGACACTCTCAGATCCGTTTCATGTAAAACACGTCAGAACATCAGAAGGGATACATCCAGCACAAGCCAAGGCTCTTTCTTACCTCTTTGTTAGCAGCCAAAAGGGCAATCAACTTGCACTTATCTTCTGTTATCTTCCACATTAGCACCCATTAGTTGGCCTTAACCATTAATAGAAAACCTCAACTTTCTTGAAAAGTCCAGAGTTCTGTTGTAAATAAATTTTTAGATGTCACTCTGACTATGATCCATGGGTCCTACTTTTGGATTTCTAGAAATTATAATGTTCATGCCCATCACATGTGTAAATGAGACAATAGTCAAATACAAGCTCGCTAATGAAATTTTGAGGGAGAAGCTACACCCCCCTTCCCCCCTTTCACATTTGAGTGAATGAATGACCATTTTATTAATTTAAAAACAAAAAAAAAACATCAGAACATCAGAGGGAACTAAACTCGATGGACGGGCAGTAGACATGATACTGAAGCAGCTGTCCTTCCCTCAAGAGTGGCTTCATGCTACGGATAACACTTGCGCCAGCCACCCCCCACCCCCCCGGGACAAAATAAGATTAGACCTAAATAATCTAACATTGTTCGAGCATTGCAACCAGTTTGGTGGAGCAGCAATGATATTCCACAATTAGATCAGAGTTAAAACAGAAAAGGGGCAAACAAATGGTAAAATAAAACTGAACAGAAAGAATGAGAAAATACCCCGTCTATTTTAGAAAATTCTGTACAGTGGGTACGCAAGGGACCTTCCTCAGATCGAACCATAATCATCCTCTAAATCAGTGGACGGGTTTACCAAATTGGAGTCAGTCATAATCATGACTTCCACACGAAACCCATCGTGTCGTCGAGATCACCGCTGAAGAAGCCATTGTCAGCAAACCCTTGGGCAATATCAGATACTATATCATCTGGTAAGTGGAGACCCTGAGGCATATCGGCCACCGTCCCAGGGTTGATATACCCATTATTTGGAGCTGCAGGGGTCGAAGAGGTATCTCTGTTGGAAGCACCACCTTTGAAGCTGTTGCTCCGACCAGGTACCTGACCCAAGATGTTGGATGAAGAAGGCTGAGCCAAGGCCTGGGGTGGTGCTGAGTTGTTATTCTCAAAGCCTGTTCCACTCCTGAACTGACTCTGGGCCTGTTGAACCCCTCCACCATCACTGTTATTAGACATCTCTTGCAGAAACTGCCGAACCATCTGCTGCTGCTGGAGAGATGGGTTTCCCTGAGTCAGGTTAGGATTCTGGGCCAGCAAGTTATTCGGGCCATTGGGTGCTCGCCGTTGCGATGGAAGATTCGGGCTGGAATAGCCACCTGAAGGCAATAGTTTCGTGCCCTGAAATGCGGCAGATGGGCTCTGGGAAGTGTTGCTGAAAGAAGATGCCTCTTGCTGAAGGGAGTTTGTATTGGAGTTCATGGAGCCCTGACGCATGAGCAGGTTCTGATAACCTGTTGTGAGGGCCACCGCAGCTTGAGTGGACCCACTTAGGGCTCCACGATTGGCCATGTTGGGGCTATTATGGCCCATTTGGTTGTTAAGTCCAGGATGTCGCAGAGACATCAGTTTATTGAGCATGTTTCGATCAGTTGAGAGGCTTTGCACATTTGCATGCTGCTCCATCTCCTGCATCTTCTGCATCTGCAATTTTGCTGCAGAGGTATGCCGAGGATAGTTCTTCAAGCCCTCTGCACATCAATCATTGATAATTTAATAAATGACTGGAAAAAATTCAAACACAGCCTTTTTTTTTTAGTTTGAAGGGGTGTCCAGATAACCTATTGGTCCCATTTGGGTCTCCCTGCAGAAATCTATGAGATCCTTCATGCTATTGACAACCTCAGAGATCTGTAACAAATTTGGATCCACAGATTAAGAATAAGAGAAAGAGATGATAAAATCATCTGAGCAAAATGATACAAGACTTGATCTAATTACCTGCAAACATCTAACGAATCTTTTGGAGAACCCAAGGTCATTTAGTGACTGAAGCTCTGTACTTTTAGTAAGCTGACGAGCAGCTGAAAAGACCCTGCATGAGTGAAACCAAATCCACATCAGACATAAAGATGGACAATAAGAAACCCACCAGAGAGAACATTCAGCCAACTAAGCAGTCCAAGCCACCTTAGAACTAGGAACAGAGCTACCACAAGAAGCCAGGAAGGAATCAAAATTCAAAGAAATATAACAAAAATGGTTTGCATTATGCTGCTAACTCACATGTTGCCATTGGCCTGCAACTCCTGGGAGGAAGTTCCTTCAGCTCCACTTTCAGCAATTGTGCCCTGACACTTCTGTGCAACTTGTACAAGCTGATGAACCTGCAAAATGTGGTTGACAAAGGAAAATGAAATGAATAATTGTGTCAGACTTGCTCCCATTTACATCAGCCACATTAGCCACAAAGCAGCAGTTAAAAGAGTTCTTATCAGTAGGATAACTTAAGCAAACTGAACAGAATCAGGATGCATATACCTGTGTAACAACCAAGCGCCGTGGGAGAAATTCTTCAAGCCTACGAGCACAAAATTCCCATGACAATATCTGCAGAATAATGAGATAGACTATAAGTACTATACTTGGAGAAGGGGGAGTACTAATTAGCTACTAGCCTATGAAACATTATATTACTTCCTAACCTTTAGATCATTAGCAAATCTGATCCGAAGTTTGCCCTCATTAACGATGCGAAGCTGCTCATAGACAGTCTCTTCAACTGCTTTTCCATACTCCAACACCATTATTCCTGTGGAAGTTCTGTACTCTTTAGGCAAGTCCAGAAATAAAAGCTCATCAATGACACCACTGCCAAATTTGATTTCATTCAGTCGGGGGAGCACTTCAAAAGTTGCCTCTGTTAATACCAACAAAAACTAGAATCAGGCAAACCCAAGAAAAAAAGATCTATAAGCTTACCATACACAAGAATTTTAATATAGCAGAATAAAAGCTAGACAGAGAGGGGCCAGGCAAGAAATCCATATCCATGTGAAAAATGTACCAATTCCAAATTGAATACAAAGGACTGGGCGAAAGCAACTTTATTGGTGATCCAAATACAACATGTATTGAGAAAACACACGATAAAGTTGTAGATAAAGCATCATAAAAAAATTGCCCATGCTTCTAGTCTTTCATCGCCTTTAAGACAACTAGAGAAGCATTCCCTACTTTCAATCCATCAAACTAGCATTCATTCATTTGGTCACAAAAACAAATATCTTCAGGTAGAACTATGATTATATGATAACAACATTATCTTACCAAAGCCCCTTCCGGAAATGGAGTTACAGATCTCACAGTGCCACGAGTCCTGAAATTATTAAAGATGAGAGGGAAACAGGAGAATCAGCTGATGCATCTCTAAAACAACTAAACTGTATGCCTTTTTGCATCAGTTTCTGGTTCAGTTCTGGATAAAACATGAAAGCATAAAGAACACATTAAAATGATAGGAGAACTGACCATAGCTGCCTGCTGGAAAACACCAGCTGTATGTTGTCCAACATTCTCAGACAACGACAAGCACCATCTTTTCTTCGCACGAGGTGAATAATATTCTGCCACAAACTTCCTCCAATAAGCAATGGCATTATCCTGTTGGAAGATAAGCATGGATAAACTCATCTGACACGCAAGACATCTATGGAGAATCTTTGTCAATATTATGCAAGCAATGAAATCTAGGAAGTGACACTGAAGATGTCCAGAGTTCACATGACAAGAGGAAGTAAATACAACGTTAGTGTTTCAAGGACATCAAATTCAACTCACAGGTGGCCGTTGCCTCTGATGGTAAAGGTATTGCATAAGCCTCCGTGCACAAACAGCACTATCATAGGGGCGCTTCAGATTAATGGGCTGCATGCCCTGTTGCTGGAGCTGCTGTCTCAGATGCAGCTGTTGCTGCTGCTGCTGCAGATGGGCCCTCTGCAGATGCGGGATAGCCTGCAGAATATGCTGTTGCTGTTGCAATAATACCTGTAACTGTGAATTGCGACTCTGTAGCATTGGATCTGGCCTCTGCAGCAGATGTTGCAGGACTTGTGGCTGCATGATATCTTCTTGCTTAATATCAATCCTGGGCTTCTTCTGCACATGCAACATACTACTTGCATCCTGAATGAAGGATCCAGGAACTCGAGCACCCATCGGAAACAACACCTGACCAGCCGGTGGTAGGGCTAAGGATGTCAAGCTGGAGTTCCCCCGTTGCACGGGTGGACTCTGCTGCAATTTTTGAGCAGTTTGGTCCCAGTGAGAACCCTGGTTCGTTACAGAAGATCCATCTATAACAGATGAACCAGAAACACTTAAGTTTTTAGAAGTAAAGGACATAGGGGAAGCAGGTAATCGCATATGGGGTTCTGTATTTATACTTGCACTTCTCTGCAAATGTGGTCCTCCAGAAAGGGCTGAATTGGCATCTGTAACTAGAGAACTCGCTCCAACACTGGCTTCAGAGTGTACTGTACTGTTCAAGGCAGAATTATTCATGTTCCCAAAAACTGCTATTTTATTGGATTGACCAGTTCCCAGTACTGATTTTAGAGAGTTACCAAGGGATGAGCTTAAGTGAGAGTTAACAATCGCCTGCCGCTGAGCATCTCCTCGGTAATAAACTCCTGAGCTTGAAGAAGACTGGGTAAGCCCACCAGACACCCCAGATGGGACCACAAGGGGCAAAGCCCCTTCGAGGCCTGAGCCTAAGTAGCTGTCCAGTGCCAGGGCAGTCAATTTATCCTCTTTCGACAAGAGACCTCTAACTATAGTATCTGAGTCCCGTAATGAAAGAAGAGACCTCCACCTTGCAGGTCATGAGTATAAAATAGTCTTGCGATCTGCTCAGATTAAAAGACTTTGCACCTGTGCTGCACAGATTGATTTTTTTTTAAATCATAGATGCAAAAAACAACAATTAGATAAAAAAAATTACGATCATACGCTACCACTTATCTCAATGAACATATCAGGAAAAATCATGCCTTTAGTCTTAAAATCCAGAATAGAATCGGAAAACAAAGGAGATAACTAAATCAGTAAATTCATACAATGAAAGGCCCTAATTTCTTTTCATCATTTAAAAAAAAAAACTGATTTTGAGAGGTGGAGGTTATGGAGAGAACACCGCCAAGAAGCAAAAAGGTAACTATCCCTGCTCCAAAACTCTTTCTCAACAGGAACGTAGAGAGAATAGGGCTAACACATGTAAGAATAAACAAACGCCTGCTTTAGCTAAATGCAAAGGCAAAAGAGCAAGAAGACCTTCTCTCCTGAACCATCAGGCAGCAATTGCAGTTCAATGAGTGAATAGGTAAAAGAAAACTACAACTACAAAACCCTAAAAATAAAGATTTCCAACCTCTCTTTTCACGGGAGCTGAGCAATGATCTGTCAGCGGCAGGGCGAAGGCGAAGGTACAGATCAGAGATCACCGAGAGAGAGAAGAGGCTGAAGGAAACGGTAAAGCTCGGGGATCAGCAACGATTAGGAAGAGGAGCAGCTGCAGACGGTAGACTTATGTGGAGATTGGAGAGAGAAGAAGATCTGCTAATCAGCAAATAATGCGGGAATGTGAGAACGGACGCTGCTAAGCCTAGCCGGCCAGAGGGGAAAATTGGGCCGGGCCTTATACAAAACATAACAAACTAGGAAGGAGATATTTCCATTTCTTTTTCTTTTTCTTTTTTAATTATTAAAAGGGAAATGCATTCAAAGAAAGTAATCCAGTACAGAGCCTTCTTGGAGTGTATCCCCTCCGACAAGCAGCCTCGGCAAGCAGACATCCGATCAGTCCGAGGACAAAATGGGATTGATATCCCTTACATGCGAAGACCAAATAACACAAGCATCATCTACATCTAATTGAACCCTATCATGTTTAGCCAAAAAGTCCGCTGCCCCCTACTCACCTCCGATAGATTTGCGTAGCACGGATCCCTCTAAACTCCTTGCCTACGTTGCTGCAATCCAAAATGAGCGGTTGTGAGTATAAGTTTGCAGAAGAAGAACCCCAAATTAGATCATATACTACCTCGGCATCCAATACGACACAGAGAAATTGGATGCTGAGATTTTCTTTTGCCTTCCTTCATTAATCCTTCCCTAATGGCCAGCACTTAGTCAATGGACCGTTTGCCGTTCCTAAGTTCCTTCCACCAAAGCCCACAATCCACATGCCATCTGAACCCCTAATGAGCTCACCTGCCCCCGCTTTTCCGGTCTCACCCAACACAAATCCCTCTGCGTTGAGTTTTGACTAGCCTGGGGAAGGTGGAGGCCATCACACTAGGATCTGTTGTTCATCCCTTGGACTTTTCTTCCCAATCAGGTTGCGGTACTCTTCTGTCCTCTACAGGCATAGGAGATGCATATCTGGGTTAACTAACCTGTTGCTATTCAAAAATCTTCTTGTTTCACTGCTTCCATAGCAACTACAGAGCCTGCGAGAAGATAATGTTCCAGGGAATGTTCCTGATACGGTTATAATTCGCACGGATCCGTTGAAGTTGGCACCACCCAACTTATTCCAAAGCTGCATTGCAATCGAACAATCGCACAGAGTGTGATATGCAACCTCAATTCCACCACTACAAAGGTCATGGATTAAGGGAATGTGCATTTCTTTTCTGGCCAACGAAGCCCCAGTTGTTAACCTACCATGTAGACACAACCATGAGAAGAAGTGAATCTGGGGGTGGGCTGGAGTTTTCCATGGCCATCCCCATGAGTCGTGTTTCCTCTCCGGTTCAGTACCACAGGCTAGTAAATAGGTTGACTTTCATGTCAAACTGACCTGAGGGGAAATACTTCCAAGCACTCTGATTTGGAATGTTTGATGCCAAGAAGCATCTTGGAATGCTCTCAATGAGATGCCTTACATTGAGGGGAGGACAAAAGAGATTTGGGACTAATATCAGGCACCACCAACTGTTAGGATCCCTCGGACCTTGTGGTGGAACTCGTGTTGTTGTGGTGGTCAATGCATTAACGCTCAAAAAATGCCTCTAAAACACAAATAAAATATAATAGAATGCAAGAGATGCAATAGTGTAGGAAAAAGAATGACAACAAATTCTAGTTAAAAAAGGCACGACCTAATCAAGTGAAAAAAAGGCTCACAATCTTCAGTGTTTTTCAAGAGAAAAATATTTTATAATACAATGATTATATTACATAATAGATTAATGATAAAAAATAAAAATCAATATTGCATGGGAAAGAATCTATGGAAGCATACAAGTAGGAAATTATGAATGTAAGAACATGATGATAAACTAGAATAATAATATCTTTAAATTTTTCTATATGTGACTTGGCAGGAACCCAACCTATAAATTATGTGAGTAATTTGATTCTTATAGATAGTATTACAAATTCAACTTACAGCCAATCACGTCAACTTTTAGGAAAATAAGATGAATCCATAGTCAATTTAGGGTAAATTAAGTCGGCCTTACTTGCGAGTCCGATGAAAATCTATCGAGCAAATTGCTCCCATCCCTTAGATTTTCTTCGGGTCACACTCAAGCATATAGGGATGAAATTGGAGTGATATTTAAGGCCTAGCTGTTTTATAGTAAATCAGCAACAATAGTTTTTCTTATAGGCATACGGTACCAATAATAATGGCTGTTAAATTAGAAATTTGCCTCGAACAGCAGTAGTAGGCAAATTTGACCTTTTGTTCTCTTTCTAGGTGGACCGTCGCCAATGGCAGGAGGAGCATTGCCCACCCTAAAACCAGGGTAGAGTTCCCTAGGGTTGATGAATTTCATACGGACACTTGGGAACTCCGACGCCATCCTCGTTGCAGAGAACGTGGCAATTTAGTAAAAAGCAACGTCAAATTATTAAACCACATGTTCTAAATAGCGTTCTCTATTTAAAATAAAAAACATTTCCCACGTGGATTATAATGTATCTCAATTATTTCAATTACCATAAAAAAAAGCTGAAGATGCGCCGACCAAAAAATTCAAAAGAAGTACACGGAAACCAATCCGATTCTTCTTCTTCCTCTTTTTTTCTCCCCTTTTTAAACTTCAAGATGTATTCTAAAAATTATTGTAAATAAATCATATTTTGAGAGAATTGCACGTACGTTAGATATTATAAATATAGATAAAATATAAATATTAGATTTAATCCATGCACACATTGCATTCAATATCGTTTGATCTGTCCTGCATAAAGTGCAATTACAATAATATAATCAACAACCCATGTTGTACGAGAGATCAATTTGAGAGGGAATACTTCACCAGGCTCGGCAATCTGTCTCATGTTATGTCTAAAAGATTCATGCCAGAAATCCTTTGACCTGTATACGGCTCGTTTATTAAATAAATTAAAAACATCTAACTCGAACATAACCACCTAATCATGCTTAATCCGTGTAAGGTGAATGTGTCATTTACAAGGCACATTATTAATGCCACTAACACAATAGACATGATATTAAATAGATTAATAAGTTAAATATATATTTAATTAAATAAATTTAATCATATTTTTTCAAATTATATAGATTTAGTCCACTTTCACACATTTATTTATATTCAACTGTGTGTGTACATAATGTGCAGGGAACATCATACTTATGTTCAATAAACTACAGAACTATATGTGAGCGTTCCGTTAGATCTTATTCGTATATTTATACTCGGTAGCTTTGCTATTCAAGGTCAATAAAAACCATTGACTGCAGAATAGTATGATACCGATTTGAGATTTGAGGTAAAGTTTCTGAAAATCTGAAGTGATGTTATTATGATTATGAATAACTCACTGGGACTAGCTATAAGATCGACCGAGTAGTTCAAAAAGTCTATGGTGAAACTGGCTCGTAAACACCCAAACGTTGGTAATTGGCTATAGTTATCCCCGACGTGGTGGGCGGGGTGGGTAAGGAGGCCGGTGATCATCTGACATTCTCAGAAGCCTGCCATATGCAGCAACAATGGTTGCACTGTACACGAATGAGAGATCCGAGGTGGTTCCAGACTTTTAATGTGAGACGGGGCATCATCTTATGTTATGGACACAATACTTTTCGAAGAGATGGATGCTGAATATAGGTAGCAACCTGAAGTGCTCTCTAGAAAAACTACCGAACAAGTTCAAAACCAACTCAAATGCTGAGAGTGTATGTGGAGATATTCTATAGCATGCAAGTTAGTCGATTGGCCGGTTGGAATCCTCTTATCACGTTACTGCGTTCTTAATTTGAATTGATTACACCAGTGGATACAAATATAGCAAACTAGAGCAGCCTTTTCCTTCAAGCAACTCAGAGAGAAAAAGATAAAGAGTATCATTTACCTGTGTATCCAGTTTGATATTACCTCAGAATTGGTCTGTAATTGCTTCTATCCACACTCTGTCCTTGCCAGTATATGCACAGCCCAAGCTCGAATCCAGTAGGACGAGCCCTTTAGACTACTACCAGATCACCCATTCTTGAATTCGAAATTCAAAGGAGTGGTGTTGTCAAGAGGAAATGAGTTCCTTCGGGTTGCAGGATCTGAGACCCCCGTTATCGGCAATATCAATTAAGCTTAAGTTCCTACTAGAGAAATGTAATGATTTAACAGTGGATGGAGAATCCAATTACCCGGGCAAGGTAGTACGATTCATCAAACCCAGGTATCCCTGTAACACAGTGAACTGAGGTTTCCCCGAGCAAGCCATCGGACAGGTTGACAGAAGCGTCATACCTTGAATTTGAATGTTTTAATCATCAGCCTAACGCTGAAATAGTTGAAGGCCAATAAGAGAAGGAGTATTTGAACTCAGCAGCTGTTTTACGTCAATAGCTATGCCCAATTGAACTCTACTGAAAAGCTTTCATATTTTCCATCAAAGCATGATGACGAACAGGAATTGCTATTTATGCTAGATTGAGCTGTCCCGGTTGTCGACAATCTGATAGATAATGGTTCAAAGGGAGCTGGAAAGCATACAATTCTTACACTTGATACCGGAACGGAATGAAAGCACAACCATTTCTCTTTTTATTCCCCCAGCCCCCAATGTCAGCTCCAAGTCCAGAGTAAAAAAAAAGGTAGAAGGTAAATGAAAGCTCAATCTCAATATACGGTTTGCTGAGAAATTAGGTGTACAATTTCCAGTTCAAAGCTCTAATCCCATCCCATCTCGATGCTAATAGCCCAGGGCCCCAGAGAAGTTGCTCAACATCTCACTGTGGTAGATTAAAAAATAGAACTATAAACAACATTGAACGTGATTGGTTCTGTGGTATCTTGTACTGCACGTACGAATATCAGCGGCATATGACCAACTTCTTGGATTTCAAGGAACTACTCCAGCGAATCCAACTTCATCGAGATCCACTGGGATACCAAAAGCTCTTCCTCGTGCCAAGAGACATGTCGAAATGCATCGAGCAAGAACTCGTCCAGTGGTGGTTCAGGAGCCTGGCGTCAGATATCTTACAACCACCTATAACTGCATTTGAGCAGAGTTTGGCTTCGGAAAAACATCGAATCAGATGAGCTATGGGAGTCCACGATCTACACCTACGCAAAATATATTCCCGAGTGAACGGGAAAATCTATTTTATCACTCTCCTGTCTTAATGAAGACAGATTCCCATCCTCCACTACACATTAGTGAAGCCCGTAATCCTTTTCATTCTATTATTTTCTGAAGCGAATCGTATTGCTCGATTGATATTCCATTTCTGAGAAATCCTCTCCTGCTGCGGGTTGCTCATATGTTGTGACGTTGTTCGATCTCTACCATGTGAGGGCAAATTCCTGCATTATATATCTTCTCATGTACGTTTAGGATTCTGTGGGCATTGCTTTGCTTGCTCTAAAATCTTTTACGTCCCATTCGCCCAGCTAACAGCTACGAATCTAAAGTGTCTGCAAAGTTACACGCGGTGCCGAAACCTAAGAAACAAGCCATTCTTTTTGGCTCTCTCAGACATAAACTTCCCAGTTTCTTTTCCTAAGACTTGGCGCTGTCCTTGCTACGGAGAATTGAATTGGAAGCAGTCGATAACTAAGGTCAAATGAAGAACGAAAGAAAGCTGAGGTCTAACAAAGTCTCCCTCTGGAAAGCCCAAATCCTTACCGAGGACTGGTCACTGTTTTTACTACATGGGGGCTTGACCCATAAAAAAAAAGAACTTTATTCATTTGTAAATTCGAACCTAAAAAATACTCATTGAATTACGTGATAAAATTCATATTAGTTACTTTAAATCCAATATATTAATTATTGCCAATGCTCCGAGAACTGTGACACCCGTGGCTCCGCACCCAGAAAACATTTTGGATCCATTCGAGTTTTGATCTTGATCGAGGAAGCCTCCGGAGAAGGACACTGCTAGCCCATCGATATTATTATTGATCTTTCAGGGTGGTCCAATATCAGTGTCAAGGGGTCTCTTATTGAAATCCTATGCAATTATATGTATCTTGTAGTTCAGAATAATTAATTATTGAGTCCTTTTCTATTCATTATGAAGATTGATTATAACGCTCGATCGATTTCCTCCTATTCTCTTTTTAAAAAAAAATAAAATGGGCCAAAGATAAGCCGACGCAGGAACATATTCTTCATATTTTCGTCAAATAATTTGGGGCCGATTAGAGACTTGATTGGGTCAAATATATTGTCAGCAGTTCATTTTTTTTTGCTGGTGAATAATCCATTTTATAAGGCAACAACAACCACAACAACAACAACAACAAATAATCGTCCCAACCTCCCTTGATAGCGTCATTTGAGCGACCATATATAGACACTCCCCTCACTCGAATATTCTGTGGGAGAGGGTCGAATTAATATATGTGTGTATATATATATATATATATATATAGATTGGAAGAAGAAAAAGGAAAACCTTTGGCGACATAAACATGGCGTTTTTTCCCAATTTTTTTTAATCGCAGTTACCATTTTTGTTTGGAGCAAATTCCTGTACTTCGTTTTTTAAATGTTGCCGTTCATGCATACATATGGCCGAAGGTCGCGGGGGAAATTCCGCAATATCCACCAGGCAGCAAGCAAACCATCCCGACTTTCTATATGCCCATTGGTCGGTGGCTTGTTCCTTCTAAATAATATATATATATATATGTGTGTGTGTGTAAGCGTTGTCAACATTACAATTAACAGAGTTAGAGACGTTAAATGGGCGCTGCCCGTCAAAATCTAAAACCTCCTGAACCCTTCCTAAATCAGTAGTACACCACCAGTTTTATTTGGTTAAATAGTCAAGTCGTGAGTCCAATCCATAAAATAAAATGGTTGAACTAAAATTGATCTAATATATTTTTTATTAAATTAATTTAAAACTGTTTAAAAATTAATTTGGAATCATTGTGAAATTAGTTTGAATTTCTAAAGATCTTGGAATCAACCATCAATTTTTTGATAATTCATTTTTAAGAAATTAAAAGTATTATCTATTTTAAATAATTAAAAAAGAAAAAGAAAAAGGTTGGAGTTCAAAGTTTAAACCAGTTCGAACTATGAACCAATCCACTTAAACATAGTTCTGGGTCGACTTATGATTTCTTGAACTGTAGTTCGTAATCATACAGCCCCGTCATGATTAATTGACCCGACCATAACTTAACAAAACAGTTTGAGGCACATTTTGAATTCAAACGGTCTATATTACATCTCTAAATAGAATTTACATTGTATAAGTCATAGTAATACGAGTCAAACTATATAAATAATATTAGAATTATAGACTAATAATTTATTGTGCACCTTATGTAAAATCAAGGAAATTCGTTAGTACAAGCAATTCGATGAATTATATAGACTACCAATCTATTTCTAGATTTAGTGAATAATATAAATTTAAAAATAAATAATGCTAAAATATTAAATACAATATTTACAATTCCTGAATATACCATTAATCTAATTACCCAAATGTTCTGTTTCATACATAATCATAATAATCCCTACAACATTTAGTAATTCAATTAGAAAATATAATTAGTGCCTTGTAATTCCTTAATGAAAAAAATTGAAAATTTTCATGTCAGATAAAATATTCTTTCTACTGCACTATGTTCAAGTCGAATCTCTTAATAATAGAATAAACTTATAAAATTATGCATTTTATTTATTTTTAAAAAATTAAATAAAAATATCACTTAAAAATTCAAACGTCGAATGCTTTAATTAAATCTGTTTCTAAGCCGCTGGACCGTCCTTTTAACTGCATTTTTTTTATCGGCTGGCAGGACGATAGGTTGTCGAGGTCATGTCCGCAGGGAATCTCCAAATAGTGGTGAAACTGAAAGTAATAATAAATAAATAAATAAATACCCGCACAATCCCCACGTGGGACGACCGGCTGTACGGTCGGTTAAAGCGCCACGTCCGGCACCAGTCGCGCGTTTCTACTCGCACGTACCAAAGAGTGTCGGTGGCGTTGCAAGAACCAACGAAGGTGGAAAGGTACAGTAAACCTAATAAGACACAACCCAGAGTTTTTCCTCTTTTTTTCAAAATATTTTTTAATAATGAAGAGAAGCAAAAACAACAAAATAATAAAAATCCTAAAATAGTTACTGAGAAACAGGTAAATTTCCGGCGAGAAATACAGTTGATTGAATTATAAAACTCTGCCTCATTTTATGAAGAAATTCGATAATTTTTTTCTAAATTTAATTTTCATTTTTTCTTTATGATATGTGGCGCCTTCTGCAATTTCCTTCCCTTTTTTATTTGTTTTCCATTTCTTTCTGTAGTTTCCGTTTTTTTTTCCTCCCTACTGCGTAAACATAATCTTCTTAATACAAAATATACAGAATTTATTTATTGACAGCACAAGATTTTTTTTTCTTTTTTGGGGCCACAGACGGCACAGGTTCGAATCGTTGTGTATAATTATTCGCCCTGCTCTCAAGCCGTAACACCATTGTTAGCTGTCTCCTCGTTATAATATTCGTCTCCCTTTCTCGCGTCTGCTACTCTTCCTTCGTCGAGCTAGAGAGAGAGAGAGGGAAATGTTGGGTATTTTTTGAACTGGAGATTCTATATTCCTTCACTTCTGTTTGACATTTGATTAAAATTTACCCTCTTTTGGTATTTTTCTTGGGAAATTTGGATTTTCTCTGGCTTCTGATTTTCGCTGAAAGTTGCAGAACTCCGTGTCGTCGACATTTGACCGAGGAGGAGAGGAGGAAGAAGAAGGGATCTGAGATTCCTCTCTATTAAAGTCCAGAGAAATCTCTGGTTAGTAAAAGGTCTCCGAGACATCGAAGGGGGAATAAGAGCCTCTGCCTTTGCTTCTCTAGGCTGTCTCTTGATTCTGCAGAGGACAGAGACAAGTCTCTGGGTGTGAATATATCTTTTGCTTCCATTCCCATTTTCGAATAGAAGGCATTTGCATTGGAATCCGTGTGATTTTCGGCTGAAAGACTTCTGATTCTGCCCCCACCGAAGGATTTCTGAGATGGGCATCTGCAAACTTTAGTTTAGATCGTCAAAGGTCACCCCTTGAGATCTAATTCCAATTCAAGAACCGAGTGGGCGTTCCTCTGTGGATGTTAGCTGAAGATATGATGAGAACAAGGGCTCGGATAGGCGGAGGAGGGCTCAGCGGTAGCTCTGGCAGTGGTTCAGGTCGGGTCGAGTCAGGGGAAGAGTGGGAGATGAGGCCCGGCGGAATGCTGGTTCAGAAGAGAAATCCCGATTTGGATCGAAAGGCTCCACCTCCTCCCCCAACGATATGCGTTAGGGTAAAGCATGGCTCGATTTACCACGAAATCAGCATCAGCTCCGCGGCCACTTTCGGTAATTAATATCCCAATTCCAGTCCGACAACCCGTCTCTTGGTTTGTGTACTTTTTTCTATGAAGTTTCTACCCAGTGGTAACAGCATGATTAGTTTTTGGCTCCGTATTTGATGACATATATTGATGTCATTTCCCCATTACTTAGTGATGTATGTATTTGATTGGAAATGGAAGATGTCTGTCTCTTTACTTAGATTATGTCCCACTTTACTTGGGACGAGCGTTATTAAATGTGCTGCCTTTTTAATGCTAAAGTTGATAACTTCCTCCGTTTTCAATCTGAGTTCAGGGGACCTCAAGAAAATCTTAGCGGGGCCAACAGGGCTGCACCATCAAGATCAGAAGCTGATGTACAAAGACAAGGAAAGAGGCTCCAATGCATTCCTAGACATTGTTGGGGTCAAGGACCGGTCAAAGATCGTACTTGTCCAGGACCCAATTAGCCAGGAAAAGCGGTTGCTTGAGATGCGGAGGAATGCAAAGATGGAGAAGGCATCCAAGTCTATTTCTGAGGTCAGCTTAGAAGTTGATAGACTTGCAGGCAAGGTAAGAAGAAGGGGGGAAAACATAGCAAGCGCCCGTTATGACATGCCGTGCTTTTTATTCGATGTGGAGGTCGACAGTTTTTATTGAAATCTCTTGCATGGAATTGGATAGGTTTCTGCCTTGGAGTCAATAATCTCAAAGGGAGGAAAGGTCGCAGAAACGGATGTATTAACTTTAATTGAGTTGCTGATGAACCAGTTGCTTAAATTGGATGGCGTTATTGCTGATGGAGATGTGAAGTTGCAGAGGAAAATGCTGGTAACTTATCTCGCAGACTAGCTTTCCAAATCATAATTCGCCGAATCATTGATAGGTTTTTTAGGGCATCAGTTGCAGTATGTTAATTTGACATTTTCAGCATTTACTTTAACACATCACAAAGCTAACCTCCGAATATGATAACAAAATGAAGGTCGGGAGAGTTCAGAAGATTGTGGAGACTCTGGACATGTTGAAGATCAAGAACTCCATGCCCAGCACCCAAAAGGCTCACTCGAATGGGCTAAAGTCGGCCACGGCTCCTCCTGAACAAAGTAGGCAACCGAATGGCCACTCTCAGACCCATCAACAGTCCCGCCAGCAGCAGCAGCCTCCGCTGCAGAAACAAGCACCTGGGCAGAGGCCAAGGCACTCCACTCCGGGGACGGTTGTGACCACAGAGTGGGAGACCTTCGACTCAGCTCTCCCTTTGATTCCAGTCCACTCAACAACCTCTACATCTACCCCGACCATCAGTAACAACAGTTCTGTCCAGCCCAAGTTCAACTGGGAATTCTTCGAGTAGGGACTATTGGAACCTATTAGAAATACAAAGATTTATTGCTTCTTTTTCCTTCTTTAGTTTTGTGTGCGGATGATGCATTCTGGGTGTGTTTGTTCATCAAATCGTCTCCCCCTTCTTATTTTTCTTGTGATTCTTTCTTGTATTTAGATTCATTTAGCCGCCACCCCTGCTTTCATTCTGACATTTGCAATATCAGAAAAGTAAACGGGGGGTTGCATAATGTTGCTCTTCTTATGATCGTCATCATCGTGATCACCGATCAATGATATAATGCCCAATATTCTTCCTGTGTTTGTCCCTTGGGTCTCCATTTTCACATTCTCTTGTTTTTCATAGTGAGACATCTCTTCACTTTCAAGGAAGAACATGCTGTCTGCTCTCTCTCATATGCCCAGCCTTGTCTGAACACGAATGTTTGGTCGGATCAAGCCATTTATAACTGAACCTAGTTCATTCTTCTAACTGACTCCGCAACAATACATGGCGGTGCTCTGGAATTCCTCCCCCCTCCGAGCGTTTTAAACTGGCGTTCACTGGAACATGCGGTTGATAATATCCTTTTACCGTGAAGTTGTGAATTAATTACCATCTTTGATGAACCACTCTCACTGTCTCTCCAGGCCCTCTCTCTGTTGTTGGGTTTAGGTAAAGCAATAGATTTTAGGTTGGGCTTTTGGTTGATGAATCTATGTGTAACAGGCGGCGTTGTTGAGGAAGACTCATATATACTTTTTACATTTATTGTAGTATTTTGTTCGTATACCTTACCTTATTTGGAAAATAAGATTTTGTGTAATAGTACTACTATCATTTAACAATTAAGATATTATAAATTTAATTTATTTCTTATATCCTTTATTCTTCAATTCTTTTATATTATTCTAAGAACATTAGTAACTTATATAATAATAATAATAATCATAATAATATTTGCATTGTTAAAATTATTATTGATGGGCATTTAGGACGGGGAATGATAACTCATGAATAAATAATTAAATAAACAAATCTATATCAACATGCACTTATTAATGTGATTATTTTTTTCTCATTTAACTAAGATGTTTATTTCTAATATTATGAATATAAAAAACTATGATTATGGAGTTTTATTATTTAATAAGTTGACTTATTTAAATATAGATGAATTACAGTAGGTTAGGTTTATAGATAATTAAAGTATTGTATATGAATGGGAAGCTAAGAGGATCGAAGAAATGATAAGTTGGTACTAGCGTGGGAAGTAGATTGCTCCTAGCCTTTCAATTTTTTTTTTCCGAATAGGGAAATCTTACCTCTCCCTCCACTTTCTTTTCCACTGCCACTATCCCTTTGAGGCGTAATTACATAGTAAAAAGCATCTGGAGAAAGTTTGGTTCATTTTTATCCGTAACTTGTAATCATTCTAATATAGGATGTGCAGGACTTGTACGATATCATTCATAAATCTAATTGGATCACTCAGAAGTTAAGCCTGGATCTCGGGCAGAGGAGGAGAAGGTGAAGATTGAATGGAATAAAGGAGTAAGCTTTTTTTTTTTTTTTTTAGTCGGAAGAATAATAATGACTATAATGGCAATGATAACTTGGATTGAGGGTGTGGGGGAAGGCGATGTGACAAAAGGGGGAAAAATAAATATGGAGTTTGCAACATCAAGGGCTCTGGAGCTGTCGGGGGCCCATTGTTGGGTGGCTGGCCGTGTCCTCATACAGCTGGACAAGTGCCCTTTGACAGTTAAGCGTCCTAGCAGCCACTTTGATTGCAGTTAGGTCAATTTGAAGCTTTTAAATTTCTCCTCCTATTTTAGCCAAAAAGAAAAAGGAAGTAAATACCGAGAAATAAAAGGTAATTAATCGGACCATTGAAAGCACCTCCGGACAATGACAACTTAGTGAAAGTTGTAAGTGACCGACCTACTCAGGAATCTTTTTTGAATGTTGCTGTAGGCCATGATCTGACAATTGACACATGGAGGAGTACCCCTAATGATTTTAGAGTTTCCGGATTATTTCAAATATGGTTGAATCACTTTTCAAGCCGATTCCTATCCCCTTTTGCTAGCTCTCTGAATATATGTTGACCACCCCCATTTTATTCCTAGTTACTACGTAACCTGACCGACATGCTCTATGCATGCTGTTTATGAGATTCAAATCCTTGTCCGCCGACAAAAACGCTTAATGTCGTGAATCGGCCATTCAAGGGAGAAGCGCGGCCGGGGCAAGGCCTCAGTCTGCGCTTGAACTCTTTCCAACGCTCGTAGAAGACAATGGAGGCCCATTGGACGACATTTTGCGGCGGGCTTCCTACCCTGCAGGGCCCAAATGAGGTCGGTCACGCTCTTCCCTGCTTCTTGCATGGAGGGATCTAGCATACGATGGTTTACGAATATTCTGCAGTTTCATGCAGGCACCGGTAGCTCTGTCAAAGTAAGATGGACGGACAGTCCTCACATATGTGAATTAAATTAACCTCTTCGGAGCATGTGGTCGCTTCGCTACGAATCTCGTCCGAGAGCAGCACAGCTTTTGGAGCCCATGGTAGACAATAATTGGCTGAGACTTGAGCTTGATGGGCCGCCACGCAGGAGCTTAGGAAGAAAAGGCTGACTGCGTTATCATCTCCAGCCCAGTGAAAAACATCCCCCAACGACAACAGAATGAATGTTCTGAACAAAATTTCTCCGGCCGATGGTAAAGTGTCTTTCCCTCCACGCGTTCCCCTCTTTTTGTCTTCTCGTGGCGCTAAGGGACAGTATACGCTACAGGACAAACTCTTGTTTCTCATTTTTTTGACCGGGCACGCTAGAGGACGAGCTTGTTTCAGCAGTTTGTTCTGCAGATTCCATGCAATCGATATTTAATGTTGTCGGTGAAGGCGATGCAAGGGAGAAACATCTGTTCATACATAGCATGCTTTTGGGTTGCAAATAGGATCTCACGGTTTAGCAATCGGTAAGAAAATGATAAGAATAACGGTAGACCGGAGGTAAAATTAAGTACTACAATAACACTATTTTCAAATCTTATAGATATGGTCTAGCTATGATGGTTGTTCGTACGACTTTAGTGCACAATGGGAAATTACGAGTAACTTCAAGCAATGAAAAGTGTCTCCCAAAAGACCTGCTTTCGTCAACGCCGATGTTCAAGTCAAACTTGCTCCCTATTATGAACAGAACCGAGATGGCTATTACAATATTGGCGGCCTTGGGCACCGGGAATGTTAGTGAAGCAACCTCGGCCTTATTAGTTTCCAGCATTGCATTCTTATGCAGATTAAAAACTCGTCCTTCACTTGGTTTTTCTGGTTATTTGCCTTTCACTAGGCTGTGTGAGTCATGCGAGTCAATCGCCCACCCATTAACTAATCAGCAGATAAAAGAAAAACAAGACCGAGAAAGAAGCAAGCGGGCACAGATCCGTGGCCAACGGGCCGGGGCTGAGAAGGCTGTCCCCTCCCCGAGGTACGGAAGCTGGAGCCTCGGTTCCGGGGCCCCGCTTCATTCAATCTCCGGCCCGATGCCCCAGCCTACGTCTCCGCCCCGTCTGAGGGACTCTCCGTGTCCCCTTTACAGGGCTCTCTCGGCTATTTGAGAAGGTCAGCAGAATCATCTCTTTCAAACAGGATCCCGCTGAAATTGACCCATTTTTACCTTACCTCATTGCACACATAGGAGGAGTGTGTAAGCTCGGAAAAATCTCATGTAAATGTGTGAGCGGTGGACTTACTGGATCATCTATCTATCTGAATTCTATTAGCCTTCTTCCCCGAGCATGCCCTCGTGATGAAAAATTGTTTTCCCTCGTGCACGCGCACAATTATCGGGCAATCTGCTCACTCCCCACTCATATGGTCAAATCGACCGATTTGGTCCACGCTGCGACATTGACCAACGACCACATCTAATTACACTGTTCTCGCTAAATGATTACGTCATGTACCGACAGACAGTCAAAAAAGGATAATTCCCCCATCCACATGCGATGGTCTAATCGATGCAATGTCTAATAGAGAAGGTCTCTTGGTCAAGTCAAAATGCTGTGCCAATATATATATATATATATATTTTAAAGTAACACAGATATATTAATCAACATGTGGATCAATTCAATTACTCGGTACTTTTTTTTTTTACTATGAATTCTAATATTTTAAAATGATAAAAATTATTCTATATAAAAGTAAATCAACCAACCCAATGCGATAATTGAATAAATATATTCGATATTATAATATTACTATTAATTTAAGATTATGCATGTTCTCGTATTTTCCTTTTTCTTGGTGTCACTCACGGCTCATTTATCATTTTGTAACCAAAAGAATGATAGGTTTTATCTAGTACATAACTATAAAAGCTTCCTTTTTTTCTTCTAATGACAGCCTTTTTTTTTCATTGATATAATTGCTTCAAATTCGCGTTTAAATGATAATAATGAATGATTGTGGTTCACCCTCCTCTAGTTTATTCGGTCAGTTGTTATATATACATATATATTTCATTCATACTTTCTTTATATATATATATATATATATATATAGTGCTGATGATAGGACTTAAGTATGCATTAATTAGATCGAAAGACCTCTTGATCATTGATACGGGCGCGGGGGAGTGCTTGTCCAACAGAGGGGCGAAGTAAACCTGGTTCCTTTAGGGAGCCTGTGGTCTAGTCGGCCCTTGAATGTCGCAGGCAGACCTACAAAACAAGTCTAGCCCAGGTGGAGTCACCTGGAATGACCCTACGATGGTTAAGTCAACCGATTGAATGGAAAGAATCTTATGAGAAGGTGAAACGATGGGTTTTTTTGGAGTATTCAAAGAGTTTACCTTCTTCTCTATAGTGTATGGTATTTATAATGACCACGGTAGAGGTGGATGTGTTAGGCTGTTCAAGAGGGGACGACCTGGCCAACTCTCTAGATGTTAGCCGAGGTGTGGGCGGCTGATCAAGGGCGACCAAGAGGGCTGGCTGAGGAGGAATGGAGTGGAGCTAGTCGACCGTGCATTGTTAAGTGGTTTGACTGGCTAGAATTGCATAGTGTAGTCCACTGACGAACGAAATTAGGTGCTTGGGGGTCCAACTCCATAAAGCAAAATGCGGTCTGTCGATTGAGTGAGACCCGGCGATCCAATTGGATGGGATCGATTTCCCCGTCAATTATATATGATAAATTGATTTCTTTGTCTGAAGTTAGTCGGGAACTTTGAGGTGATGCATAAGCTGGAGGGGATGAATGAGACAGTAACTACTATTTATTTTCCATCCTCCTTCCCTTGAGAAATCCTAATTATTCCATTTTTTTTGTATGAATTAAATTAAGTAATGCTGATCAAATCAAACAACTGTGGCTAGGGTAGCTAGAAAAAAAAAACAAGAAAGATAATTGGTATTTCAATAAATAATTTTCACACGACGACTTTCGCTGTATGGTCTAATCACCCCGATTGAGGAAGAAGAGAAAAATAGGGTCGTAAACAAGAGACAGTAAGATATATGCATGCACTTCGATGATCTTGTCGACCGACATATGCATATATAATCACATTATCTGCGGGAGCTACTAATACCATACCTATACCATTATCTGCGGGAATATACGCTCTCTTTCCCATGGCATCTCATCGTCCCACCCACAATTGATCTGGGCATAAACCCTGATAAATTAACATAATTGTGGTTTACTGGACATCCTTCTCTTGCATTTAATATAAATCCAGCGCAAAAGTTTATACTTATAAACAATAAGAATTTAATTATAGTATATTGTTAGAATTTTTTTAGTTTTTTTTGGGGGGACTAGACTTCTCAAAGTGTGCTTATCCTTACGAAATATCAGGACCCGAGTTAGTTATTTTTCTTCCACCTAGTTGAAATTACATTATGAGAACAATTTGGAGAAGAACAAGGGAGATAAATTCCCCCAACTTTGTAACAAAAATAAAAAAAAAAGAAGCTCTATTATAGTAAAGATAAGAGAAGTGATGCAAATCAACCATTTATGTATTATGCAAAGGTCCATGACTAAGCCGGAAAATGCAAGCACAACTCTAATTTGCATGCTTTGTACTATTTAAAGTTTGATAATCCCTTCCCATTCTATTAATTGTTCAATTATCAAAATCGCACCAGCTGATCAATATATCAAGTAAATTCTAGGTCGTCAATCCTCTATCCCCTCGTGGTATCTTTGCTATGTGAGCGGCCCTGGAGTTAAAGAGTATAGGGCAACATAAATTCTTCCAAGACCACTACATATAAAGCTGAAGAGGAAGGCAAGATAGACGGAGTAAAAATTCGTAGAAATGGACCGGCGATAACACACTTGATGTTGGCAGACGATTTATTAATAGCATTAAGGGCAAGAAAAGATCAGATATGAGACACTGCAAGATGATCCTTGAAAAATGCAGGAAGCCTGGAAGTCCAAAGTGTTACCGTGGGCGGGGAGAACCACCTTGGTTAACTCTGTCATTAATAGATTACCAATTTATACAATATCATTTTTCAAGCTACCTAAAAAAGAATGTAACAAGCTGGACCAGATAACTAGAAGGTTTTGGTGGGGAAAACAGGACAAGGAAGACAATATTATCTCCTAGACCATGAGAAAAGATCTGTCAATCAAAGATAAATGGGGGCCTCAACTTTAGTAGAGCTGAGGATGTTAGTAGGGCAGGGCAGTGCTATCTAAAACTGACTGGATTTTAACTCCAAATAATGAAAGTCTGGCAATAAAATCCAAATATGGAACTTTTTAAAACTCTGGTAATAGAATGCCCGGTTCATCATCGCAGGTCTGGAGACGATTGAAGGCTGGCAAAGATGCTTTAAAAAGAGGGGCTTGCAAACTGATTGGTAATAATGGTGTAGGAACTAAAGTATGGGAAGAACCCTGGATTCCTAAAAATGAAGATTCAAACTTTCTCCCTATTTCCTGCAACAAATATAACACCTTCACCATACCTATTCGTCGCAAATCTAAATGTTGAACTCCCCCAGAAGATGGAACATGTCCTTTCTCAACTCGCTCTTCAATCAACCGACAGTGGAAAACATTTTAAAGATAAAATTAACTCAACAAGAGGAACAAGACAGATCCGTACTAAGGAGAATCATGTCCCCTCTGTAAATCAGGTTCCGATAGCTTTAGACTTCTCTTTACAAAGTCCTTGTTTTATCAAGTGGCATGGAGAGAATCGCCTTGTAAAATATGGAGTTTTCCGCAAAATACAAGCGCTCCAATGGAATTTGTAAATACAATTGTCAACCCCTCCCCTACAGACTCATTAACCGTGGGAGAACTGAATATAAGAGTTCACGTTATATGCTTCTATCTTGACCTACAGAATTTGGGAAGAGAGAAGTAAATGGTCAGGAAATAAAGGATCCAAAGACATTTGCATCAAAACTCATGCTGGACTTCACTGAACATAAGGAGTCAGTGCTTACAGTAAGTAATAAAACTAGACGGGAAGGCACACACACTGCGGAAATAACAAAGTAGTTTTACGAGACGGATGGATTAGTATAAATATGGATGCAGCTTTGCAGGGGGGTATTTCTTGTCTTGGCGGTGTAGCCAAGGATATTAATGGCCCAAAGACTTCCCAGTTTAGCAAGGGAAAAAGACGACTCAGCAACGGAGGTGGAAGCTGAGGCCATCTTGCTTGCACTAAAGGTAGCAAGGGATCATAAGTGGGACAAAATTCAAATCTTATCATATGCTCTTCTGGTTGTAGATTTACACTTACGAGAAGGGAGGAAATCCCCTGGGAGGCTAATAGTATTTTCTTGGATATTTATGGCTATGTTAAGTCATTTTGAATGTTGGGAATGTTTATGGGTAGAAGTTAACGGACAAAGAATAGTGAAGCTCATGCCCTAGGTCAAATAGGTATTAGAAGCAACTCGGAAGGTTTGTGTTTTCATAGCTTTTCTGGTTTTTATCTTGTATTATGACAACTTACTACTTATCCCCCCCAAAAAAAACTCATACATATGTTCCCCAACCCTTCATAAACCTATATATATATATATATATATATATATTCGTCACAAATTATTATGATCAGACTATATATCCAATAATATTACAAATAGGTGTACGACAAAACCTTAGTTACTTATGGGATTTACCTTTTATTTTATTTTTATATATTCCTTTTACAAATTTATCAGAATATATAAAATATGTTATCTTTGTACATAGAAAAGAAATGTGATAAGAAAGAGTACGTTTATCCCTTACAAGCAAAACTTTTTGCTCCAAATTCTTATCCGGGACGATCAAACCTTGCAAATATTTACAAGTGAATATTTACTTTTTCTTAAATGTGTGTGTGTGTATATTGAGTAATTATTGCTAACATGATCTTATATTGACTTAAAAAAAGTTGTGAATTTATAAAAAAGTTGAGTATCACTACCTATTAAATCAATGTTTTAGGTGAAAATGGATCAAATCCCTTATGATCTCATAGTAAATTCAATATTGTATTAGAGTCGGTAGACTCACACCTCATTCGACCAAAGTCTGAAAGCCTAGCATGTGATTGTTTGATATAAACCCGAGTACGAAAGAAAATTGTTCGACTCATGACTAGTTCCTCCCCCTTGTATGATATTGAAATAAGAATATCCGACTCGCAAATAATTATTGAGAGTGAGTGTTTAGTGGCACGTGATAAAATGGATCATATTATCACATGTTGATAAGTATAGAGAATACAATTCTATATCATATAATTAATAAAAAAAGTTGTGAATTTATAAGAAAATTGAGTACTGCCACATATTAGTTCACGTATTTAGGTGAAAATGAGTTCAATCCCTTATGAATTCATAGTGAATTCAATATGGTATTAGTTTCGGTGAGCTTGCACCTCGCTCGTCCCAAGTTTGAAAGCCCAACTCGTGATTGTTTGATATAAATCCGATTATGTAAGAAAATTGCCCAACCCATGGTTAATTGTTCCCTCTTGTCCGACATCGGAATAAAAATACTCGATTTGCATATAATTGTTAAGGGTGGGTGTTTATTGGCAAGTCGTAAAATGGGCTATGTTGTCACATGAGGTTAAGTGTAAAAAAAAAAAATACTATCTCATATAAGATAATTAACAAAGAAGTTGTTAATTTATAAGAAAATTGAGTATTATCACTTATTAGTTTAGATTTTTAGTTGAAAATGAGTCCGATATTTTGTGGATTTACAACGAATTCTATCAATCCCAATGGGCTCTCACATTAATTGACCCAAGTCTGAAAGTCCAATTCATAGTTATTTGATGTAAAACTAAGTATAAAAAAAAATTGTTTGACTCATTATAATTGTTTCATTATTAATTTAAATTTTTAGATAAAAATATATTTGATAAGTTACATACTACTGTTGTGTTATTGCTTGTGTAGGGGGGAGAGAGAGAGCGGGAGATCTGCCACGGGGGATGCAGAAGAGGATCCCTGTCCCTGTGCAAGAAGTCTGACTCAAACATCGGACAAATCGAAAAGCCAATCTCATTGAAGGTGGAAAGTCTTGTCAAAACCTATAGTTTCGTGGGGGTGGGTTGGGCATGAGACCTAGATTGGCTCTTCAAGCAGGTTTAGTTCATTTCGATCGCTGATAGACCCTTTCCATGCAAATACTCTCTTACGTCTGACAAATTTATACTTCGGGCAGGCAACTGTTGAGCTCTTTTCTTTTCCTTTCTTTCTTCTTTTCTTTCTTTCTTTACTGATGTAGCCAAATACACACGCACAGCAGTTTCTTCTATTGAAGACCTGTCCCTCTCACCTCATATTACCTTCAGCTGCTCCTACGAGGTAGAAGAAGAAGGTGGTATATTCTCCAGGTCTGCAAATTATAACTTCAGTGAAAAAAGAAGTCAATGAATATTTTATCGATGCCGTGCATATATATATATATATGTATACATATACATGTATGTATGGTACGCGTGAAATGCAACCCATGCAATCTAATTTCCTCCATTAAACTACGATTGTTTGACTTCCTTCATCTGCTAATTTTCCTATCCCTTAAAGAAAATTTCAATATACATAACGTCGCACTAGCTCCTGATTTAAAATTTAATAAGAGAACAAAAATGTAATATTGTTATGTCAATCGCAAGTCACGCATGGCAGTTGAAGGTTTTCAAATGCAGATAAGACGGGTAATTAATAGTACTAGCTTAGTAGCATATGTTATATCTCTTAAAAATAATAATGTCACTCGAAATTGCTAATATTCATATGCTTATTAAAATAATCTGACTAGTGAGAAACATATATGGTGTAATGGCACCATTCAGACCAAGTATATATCACCAAAGTGCATATATGAAGCATGTTCTTGTCAATAGAGGATACTTCCCGTGACCATTTATTTTTCTCTTCATTTTATCCATTTTTAGACCTCTTAGCCCTTCTGTATGACCCCCAAAAAAAATGATATAACTACAGGGATTAAACACAAGGCATTATCTAAAAACGGAAGGTAAACATACGTCGATGCGCGTGATGTCCATCATCTTCATTGAGGATGAGGATCGATCGCTTTACACTTACAGCCCACAGGTTGACATTTTTTATGAAGGGGGCAACATTGTGTTGTTTTGAGCGCACAACTGAAATAAATATATGCACATATATATGTGTATATACATATACATATCGATTGTATATCCTTGCAACCACTGTGCATACGATGATCACTTAGCACGCGATGAGTACAAATGAGTAATCGATCAACACAGATCAGTAAAAGAGTTTTCAAGTGCTACTGGAATGGGGTGAAAAAAGAAGAAGAGAGTTCCAATTAAGCAATAGGGAAGGGTGGCATTTATGCATTGACTTTTTATTTGTACTATTATTTTATGTATTGACTTTTGGTTTTCATATAATATCTATGATTAATGTACATAGATAATGGTTCACAGGTTCGAAGGTGAAGTCGGATTCGGCGCAGACTTGCAGCATCAGAGAGAGACAGATTAATTTAGGGGGCGCTGACTTTCGTGCAGAGTCAGACCTTGACTTTTGGAATTGGGTATTTAACGATTTCAGGGAGGAATGTCAACCCCCCCACAACTTGCAGTTTCCTCTCGGGATCACTTGGGAATGTTCTTCAAAAGATGCTGCCTTCAGGTGTCACCTCCTCTATCTAATTCGTTGCTATGGTCTGCTTGAGAGCTTGTTATAATCGGTCCATCCCCCACCGCCCACATCCATTCGAGAGGGACGCGAAAGACCCGGTTGCAATAGTTGCAGTGTGATGATCAAAGTCAATTCATAATGAACGTACCTATCAATTTATTTCAAAATAGATTGATGATTCTCAAAAGCATATAACATTTTTTTTATAAAAAAAAAATCCTTTTTCCTGTACATATCTCACGGGCGGCGTATTTGTTTTCCATTTCTTCACATATGTACACGTTTTACTTTGTGTTCATTCCAACCGGATAAATTAGGAATTTATCCATCTTCCCATGCTACTATAGCAGTATTAAATAATAGCACGCCTGTTGAAATAGTTTAATATTTTTTTAAACACAATTTTATATTTAGATCTTATATATAAATGATTAAAGAATTAAATATTTAGTGAATCAATTATACCTTAAACCTAAATTAGTTTAGAGCACTTTGAATGTTAAGTCGCGTGCACCAAGAAATAAAACAAGTTTTATTCTCAACACAATTTTGGTATTAATTTAATTTCACTTAGAATATTACCATTAAGAGAGAGAGAGAGACCATTGATTTGACACCCCAAAACAACCGACATTTATCCCTTCAACTCTCTTCTTTAGTGTACCCCTGAAATGGTCGTGGATTATACAGAATGCGTCGTACAATGTTATTTCATTGTTTTTTTTTTTTAGTTTTGTTTTGGTTCTTTCAAGGTGGTGGTTTTATACTGATGCTGCCTGATCTTAGCTCCTATTTGTCGAGCTCAATATCGATTGTATATGTATATATACATATATATATACATATATATATATATAAAAAATCGGCATCTTCTTGTAACATAATTTCATTTTCCACCATGTTACCCTTAGGGCCATGGCATCCCTGAGTGAATAGTTAAGGAATCGAGGAGGGTTGCGTAGTTGACTTGTCTGTGATCCCGAGAAGCTTCTGCCCTTCTGCTGCTCATGGAGAGTATGCATACACAGCTAGCTAGCAGACAATAATCAAGCATCGCCTACTCCTACTATACGTTATATATTTACCCACACAAAACTAATTAAACATAAACATGCAAATGTATCAAGATCCTATATCAGATATAAATAAATCACATTTAAAAAGGAATTTCACTCTTTACCTTGACTATTTCATTTGATTTTTTTGATGTTAGATAATATACATATATATATATATAGAGAGAGAGAGAGAGAGAGAGCAAAACAAGTTATATTACATACCACCTTGCAGGTAATATATACACGGTAAATAGTACTATCAATGGGGTCTAATTGTATTGCAGAGACTTGAGATCTTATGGAGGAAGCAGCACTTCCCCAGCAAACAATTGAGGCAAACGATATTAGTATTTTTCGATAACAAGCCGCAGATAATTTTGATCTCACTGAAAATTTTATTATTTGTACTCGCATTCTACATGTCATATATAAGATCACTATTCCATTAGCATGATAGGCTATAGTAGATCAACGACTCTCCCATAATTATAAGTACGTACCATTCAGTATCTAATAACCCTTTTTGAATAGTATCAAGACAGATTAAGGTGATGACACCAAAACCAAAATTACAAGTTAGCATATCGTAGTAGTAGTAACAAGGACCATTCACAAGAGTTTGATCAAAAGAACTGCTCGCTCTCACGTTGTCTCGTTCGATACCATTGTTTTAAGTAAGATTTGAAGTTCATCTCTTAAAGGTAGAGAAATTCTACAACTCAAAAGTTTTCACATTTTATGATAATTTATTTGAATCTTAGTAGAGATTTAATGAATTTTCCAATACAAAATAGACATAAAGGGGGAAAAAGGGAGAGAAAGAGCAAGCACTCTTTCTTCGTCTGAGCCATAGGCTCCAAGTCTCCGATTGATCCACGGATTGGAAGCGCTTCTCAGAAAACATAAATAACATAGAGAAAGGAAATTTCATATTTAAGCAACAAAGTACGTTCAGTAAGGGCAAACTCTATGTAACAATTGATTGTATAGTGTACCACTCGCATAAAAGATCGATGTCACCGATCGGTTCAAACTGCAAGTATTTTGAATTTTTTGGACAACTGATTTTAACTTATAATTATAATATAAAAGAAAGGGGCAAAAAAACAAAAAGGAATAAAAGGGGCGTTGTGGGGGTGGAAATGAAGTTGACCTTGAACTCGACTCAAACCGGAACCTCTGCGTCATCACCCAATAAATTCAACGAACCTTTCTTGACTTCAGCTCTCTCCGTCCCCTTCTTCACGGTCCCTAAATATTCCCATGTCAACGGCATCCTCTCTTCCTCAACTTCCTCGCTGCCATTTTTGTGGTCTCCTTCCCATTCTCTCCCTCTTGTCAGCTGCTGAGCTCTCCTTGCCTGGAGTTCCCAGTCCATCCGGGCCAAAACTGTCAACATTGCCACCACGCACGACCCCTGTGCCGCCAGCAACCCCAGCCATAGTCCCTCGAAGTCAAACCCCAGGAAGAATGCCAGTCCGACCGCCACCGGCATGCCCACCAGGTAGAAGCAGCCTAGGTTTATGTTAGCCCCGATCTTGGGACTTGCCGTTCCACGCAGCACCCCGCATCCTGTCGTCTGCGGGCAGTTCCCCAGCTCGCACAGCCCGATTATCGGCAGCACGAGTGATGTCAGCGCTGCGATCTCCTTGTCTGCAGTGAACATCGTGGCCCAGACGTTCCTCACCGAGACAGCGAAGACCAGGGCAGACAGGCCCAGCATGATGCTCGCGCCGAGGCCCACGACGGCTGCAAACCTGGCCTTGGCGGGCTCGCTTGCCCCCAGCTCGTTGCTGACACGAGTCGACACACTGAAGCTCAGCGAAGACGGGAATATGTAGATGAGCGAGGTGGTTTGGATAAGGATCCCCATCGATGCCACGGTGGCCCGGGGGTTCAACAGTAGACCGCACAGCAAGATCATGATCTCGTACCACCACCACTCGAGGCATACCGAGATGCAGCTGGGGATCGCCAGATTCAGAAGTGACCCCCATCCGCGAAGGCACTCGACGGAGAACCCTCCCCACGTGTTCTTGTGGATCCCGGATACGAGGATGTATATGATTAAGGAGGCAACCAAGTTGAAGTTGGTCCAAACGCTGCTGAGCGCCACACCTCTGACGCCCAATCCTAGGTGATTGACTAGTAAATAGTTGATGGGCACGTGCATCATTATTGACAATGCAGCGCAGAATGTGAGCGGGAGAGTGATGGACTGGGTGCGCAGATAGATACGGAGCGGGTGGAGAAGTGACAGCATGAGGAGGTCGGGGACTGAGTATAGGAGGTAGGATTGGGCCTCGGAGGCGATGGTCTCATCCTGGCCACAGAAGAGGAGGATTTGCTCCATATTGAGCCAAAGCAAGGAGATGGGCAATGAAATGAGCATAAGCAAGAGTATTGTCCTCTGGAGTGTGACTCCGAGGAGGTTGTGCTTCTTGGCCCCAAAGGCCTGGCCGCAGATGGGCTCCATCCCCATGGCAAGGCCTGAGAGGACGGAGTAGCCGGTTATGTTGGCAAATCCCACAGCGAGGGATCCGCCTGCCAAAGCAAGCTCCCCTAGGCGGCCAAGGAAGAGCATCGAGATCATCGACCGGCAGTAGAGCACGAGACCAGTTAGGATCATGGGTAGGGCAATCTTGGCTATTGAGTGGGCCTCCTTGACTGCTTGTGAGAGGTGGGTCTTGATGTTGGGGTGGGATTGCTCCATTGATAATGTTATGGTTTCATTTGGGATCAACGATGAGGTCTGGATCATAGTCCTCATGATAACCTGAGCCTCATCGTGATCATCTTCTACCTTTTCTTGGTCTCTAACAGAGACAAGGTATGGGTACGTGATTGCCTTGGCTTCAGCATGTCTGCAGAAAACTGGAGGTGATGGTGGAGATGAGGAGGAGGAGGAGGAGGAGGAGGAGGAGGAGGAGGAAGCTGTGATGAGCTGACACATTATCACTTCTTGTCAGTTGGATTGCTAATAAGCTCGATACTAAAGCGGCACCGAGCGAGAGAGAGAGAGTGAGTGTGAGAAGGATAAAGAGGGGATCTTCTGGCAGTCGGGTAGAGGCGGAAGGAGGGAATTTATAGCAAATAGTTTCCAATTTTTACGTCATTGTTATGCACCCATTTGTCTTTTTCTGCCTTCCCACTAAAGATCTGATGTCATATAAATGTCAATAAAATTATTTTATGATAATCGTCACTCCCACGTAAATTGAATCACCAATTTTAGAAAAGGCTAATATGTATTATGCGAACCAAAAAATATTGACATTTTGCTACGTTTACGTTAGGAAATATAATGAAAAAAAGTTAACTAACCAAGCCGTTTGCGAGATAAAATGAAAATATGTAATTTTCATGTTATAAGAATAAAATAGACGTGTACTTTACACTTTTCTTCTCGATGACATCAACTAGCTGATAATCGTATGAATGGGTCTTTACATATGCTACAAAAGGATTCAAATCTTTTCCCAATATTTCACTCAGTATGGTTTGTATTCTAGGATACAAAAATGTGCCAATTTGATATATATATGTGGCTGGCAAAGTGGTGAAGTTATCCGGAGTATTTCGTGCTAGCCTTATTCCATGAGATGTCATCCTGCTCCTCTACATATCAAATACTGCATAGCTTTTTGATCATTCAGGTGAACATGTTATACCAGACCTGGTCTAGGGGGGGAAGCGCCATTCTAAGATTCCGGCCAGAGGGTCGACGTTGGTGCTACCCACACTAACAACCCCATTAATAATAATGGGGTCAGTGGGTTGTTGATTTTGAGTTTCTAATTAAAGGGCTCTTTCTTCCGACGACCCAGATTCAATTCCAATTCATCCAGTAGGTGAAGGGCATACTTTGACCTAATTAACATGGGATGGGAGCTGTAAAGAGATACTGGAGAATGCCCTTCTTCTTTTTTTTGTCATTATAGTCGTCGAGTGCAAGACACACACACACACACACACATATATATATATATATATATATATTTGTATACATCTCTTTTAGTCCTGAAATTTTGAGTTTTGAGTGTTCAGACATATATACATATGTATGTATACAGAGAAACTTGACATGTACATGTAGAGGCAGGATGGAGATTCTCTCCATTTCCATCCTGTCTGGAATTTTGTCCAAAGTGACCTACGTATAAGGCCAAAATAACTTGATCATTAGATCCAATCGTGGCTAGCTTCTCAGGGGAATGTTCTCTTGTCTGTTTCCTAATAATTTCGATTCGTTCATATTTCATCCTACCCCTTCCTCGGTTCCAGTGGGAAAGACATGACAACGGGTGATCGATCCAGGGAGAAGGTTGGCGATTTTCGTTGAAGCCTAAAAAACCATCTCCAGAAATTATTTCCAACAAGGATGTCTGTTGAATAGGACAATCTCATCTTTGAATAGAAGATAAATCCATAGCTTAGTGAATTTGTCAGTGATTTCGATCCATATTCTAACCACAAAATTAGGATCCATAATCTAGGGGAACCTTCTTGTGTACATTCGAGATATATAGTAAAGAAAGAGCTGGGGATGCTGTTGAAATTTGTCTCTCAAATTTTCAGTCTAATTGCTGTCAACTTTGTGAGGATCTGTTTCCATTCAACTCATGAGCTGAGAATTCCCCAAGAGAGCATCTAAACATTCCATTCCCCTCGCGGACGCTTGTACCCATCGAAGAGTTCGGTTCTTAGCAAATCATTTCGCGGACTTGTCACCCTCACCGAGCTCACTTCCCGCCTCGTCGTTGATCCATCCTGACTCTGTTCTTCCTTTTGCAAAGGCAAAGAGGCGGAGTTTGTCCTCGTGACATGACAAAAACACATAAGCTTGCCATTGGACGGAATCGATCTTGGTTTGATAAAAATTCTGTAATCTCCCGAAAAACCAACCAGACAGATCGAAACACTGAGAACAATCGACAACTCTCTTGCCACGCGATAATCCAGAACTTAGTTTGATATATCGTCAGTAGCATCTCAAGCAGCCATCTATGATTGTGAAGACTCAAAATTATGGGAGAAAATCTTTAAACTGTCCATCTAATACTATATGAATAGTAACGAACAAAATTATATTAGACGGAAATCCATCCCATCTGGGAACCCATCACATACCGTGCTTAAACCAATTTCCATACAGCGTTACCCATATACCATAGACGTATGTATATATACTCGCTCGGCAAGGTACAAACTAGTTGTAAATCGAGAGCCCACGACTTGTCCACTACCGTATATACTGTTAAGGTAATATGGGATGTCGAATTTACCGCCTTTAGGCGCTTAGCATCCTTTGCTAGTCTCTTGAGTCAGGATTCAAATGACCGAGTGTTGCTCCACTATTGAAATTGTTCGGAGTTGTATTCATAAGCGCAACGCTGAGACTGCTGCTAAGTAGAATGATCCCTATGCAGGATCAAACTTTGAACCTGGCCTTTATCAGGCTGGCCTTGAGTTCACACGACGGAAATGATCCAAGCTAGAAGCAAAATCGAGCTCTACGAGACAACATGAGCTAGACCCTCATACTACAAGGCTCAACTGAATTTGATGACTTAGCAGAACAATAATCAAGAGAACACCACCATGTCTTCCCACAGAATAACTTAAAAGAGTTGTAAATGCCAAGTAAACAGTACAGAGGGTTACCTCAAGTTGAACACAAACTAGAAGAAATAGCAGCATCTATCCCAACGATGGCAACTTACAGCAGTGAGGTAAAATTTCATTCACCATGGGCAGGCATCATCCAGTTGTCTCAAATGGCAAGCACATGCTGAAGCAGCTCCCAGGAAGTCAACAGAACAGATCAACTTGAAATAACACTCCAAGTTTTGAGATCAGTCCTCCTGCAGGGGTGAACCACTGCAGACAGAAGGACCCAAAACAATCAAGTTGCTTCATGTAGATCACATAAAAGACAGCCATTTACATAATAAAACAGGGACGAACCTGTTGTCCAAGACATTTGCAAGGCTCTCGGCATGGCCATAGTTGGGACTGTCACGTGGCTCAGGAGATGATTTTGGAAGGCGCTCATGACCATTTTCAGGACTGAGCCTCTCCCCCTCCTCAGGGGTCTGCCCACTGACCTGGCTGTTGTCCAAGTGGAGTATCACATTCTTCCTCTCATATGGACTGCGGCTGTGGTCACTTAAGTCCCTCTCCCTGCTATATGGGCTGCGGCTGCGCTCACGCAATTCCTTATGCCTTCTATATGGGCTATTGCTGGGCGCACGGCCATTCTCATGGCTGGCCCTTCTCTCTCCATATGGGCTTGGGCTTCGGCTTTGGCTGTGGCTCCTAACACGGTCACCGTTGGACTGGGATCTCTCCTGATGATGAGGGCTTCGGCTAGAACCACGGCCATAGTTGGGACTAGCTCTCTCCCTCCGATGGGTCATGGGGCTGCCACCACGGCCATAGCTGGGACTACCCCTCTCTCTCTGGTAAGGGCTCGTACCTCCACGGCCATAGTCAGGGCTCCCCCTTTCCCTCCTAAAGGGACTGGGAGAACGCCTTCTCCTCTCAGGCGACCTGTAACGGTCTCTGTCTGAGCCATACCCATCTCTTCTTTCATCATCATCTCGAACAGTGTATTCCACTGAAATAACTCGGCCCATCAACTTGCTGCACGAAGGAATAAGATCATATATTAGAACAAAATTTCTCATGAAAAAACAACTCAATACCAATTCAGTTTGTATGTAAAAGAAGTGGGAGAAATGGAGAGGAAATTTACCTCATATTTGTAGCATCCAAAGCTTTCGTAGCATCTTCTTGACATTCATACTGGACAAAGGCAAAATTCCTTCGAATCCTCACACTGACTATCCTCCCATATGGTTCAAAGTGCCTCTCCAGATCCCTTGTCCTGGTATATTCTGGATCAAAGTTGACAACAAACAAAGTTTTTGAAGCCCTCAGATTGGATGAAGATCTCCTCGAACTTCCAGACCTTCTGCTGCCACCACGTTCTTGCTGAAAAAGAAAAAAACAATAAACATGAAAAAGTTAATAGTCATGCTCTCTAAGAAAAACAGATTAGATTTTCAATACCCATCTTTCCTGAAGCAACAGTTTAATAACGACACAACAATAAAGCCATAATAATGAGGATGATAAAAAGACAGTACCTTAGTCCATTCAACTCGAAGCTTGCGACCCTTGCGACCAAATTCTATCCGATCAAGTGCTCGAATTGCATCCTCAGCATCTCTCTCGTCCTCCATATAAATGAAAGCAAAACCTGCAAAACAGGACGGTAAGTAAGCATTTATTTGTCCACTTCAGGGCTGGAAAACAGCTAATCCTTCGTGCAAAGATCATCCTTCAGCAAAATGCCATTACTCCCTTCAGTCTGGTCAAACCTCATCCAGACCTATCTTGGGATGATCAGCTCAGCACCCTCTCGTGTAATCTATAAACTAAGTGACCAGTAAATTAGTTAAACAGACCTTGTCTGATGGACTAAGGGATGTCAAGGAACAAGAACGCATAATTGGATGTCTCATGGAGGTCAATGTAAATAGAGTGCCCTCCGATCTATCATGCTGCCTCCATCTGCGAGGTCGACAATGTTTTGAACCTGAAACATGTCTGGAATTGGAGGCCGGAAGAAGGTGAAGAGATGAGAGGGGCACTAGTATCTGAGGAAATCTGAGGAAAGTGATAGATCGTAGTGCCAATCGTGGAGTAGGGTGACCCTTCTAAGAAATAAGAACAGAAGCTCGTTGCGGACAGGTAACAGGATTCTGGAGAGCCCATCCAGTAGCCAGGAAGGAAATCCAATTTCCACGGTAATCCTGCGTCAAAGAAACTGCTGAGTATAGGGGCTTATGCTTCAAAAAACATTCTTTCTTCTTCTTTAAAATATCAACCCCAGTGGAGCTTGAGCTGGACAGGGTCTCTAACAGGAACTGTATGCACTGAGTGGCCATCGTCTGGCTGCTGAATCTGAAGTGGCAGGAAATTGAGGCTTTTCTGGGCTAGATTTTGCCTCTGCAAACTGCTTTTGACCGTGGGAGTCAATGTCTTCCCCGGAAATGTTGGCACAGTTAAAATGGATGTTTTTCTTAAACAGCAGATTCGTTATCATGGAATCAAACAACAAACTCTTCTTAATGACTTGCGATCAACAAAGGTTCCAATAATTTGGAGGCACCGTGACCATCCACAGTTCAATTCAATATCGTGGAAGAAAATACACTAACTGATTGCAAAATGTAAGGTGAGTCACTGACAGTCAAAACAAAGCCTATTTGGGTCTCGGCAAGAAAGCAACAAAATTCAATTAAAAGAGGACTTATTTTCCTCGTCAAACTCGGGCTGAGAACATGTGTGTATCCACGACAGAATGAGGGGAACAAAAAAAGGCAGAAAATCAAACTAAAATATTCACCAAGAACTTACCAGATTTCATATCCACCCTATCAACCTTTCCATACTTCCGGAAAAGCCTCTCCAATTCAGACTGTCTAGCATCATACTCGAAGTTCCCGCAAAAGATGGCCCTCATTTTATTCCCAAGAAAGCTTCGAGTCCTGCACAATATAAAGGCAAAAAGAAGGCATCACAGTGATGGAATTTGACATACCACATCCACTACCAGCAGGCAGAGGCAGCGGACCGCGAAGACCTCGGTCATTCCAAAGATTGGCTCAGCAGTTGCAGCAAGATGCAAAGTGTAGAGCTCAAATTACCAATGACCAAACATAGATGCAAGAAAGAGTTATTCTTCATGAGAAAGAAAAATTCTTGGAGCACTAGTCAATATAAGATCTACCTAATATAAGCCCACAGTCCAAAATCGCAGGGCACCAAAAAAAGGGGAAAGAAGAGGATAACCCCAACCGGGCTACGAGATCCCCAAAAATCATACCCTTCTGGGTATTTTCTCCGAAAAAGCGAGCAAAACTCGAAAAGCATGTTGCCGAAGTTTCAATCTTGATATTATAAACAGAGAAATTGATCGGTTGGTTACCTTCGGAGAGCGGCTACTCGAGAAGCTCACAGCGTCGAAAACCTAGACAAACGACAGAGAGGATAGAGGAGAGAGGAGAGCTGGTGATATTTTCCGGCTGGGATGGGAAAGCAAGCGAGCAGACAAAAATAAATATCTATTCTATTGTGCAAGGACGGAAGGAATCTGCAAAGAGGTCCCTCAATTCCCCTTAATGTTTGAAAAGCACCATAAAGTGGACGAGGAATTAAATTTCAGGGCTCCGTGGTCTGTCCGAATGGTCAACAGGAGCTAGATCAGGGTGGATTTCATGACTTCCGAAGTCATCCACGTGTTGATCTCATTCATTCACACAATGGTTTCTTCTTCTTCTTCTTCTTCTTCTTTAATGATAACACTGAATTTCGTGATTTCAACTGAAAATTATGGAAATGTCTTCAGATAATAGTATTAAAAAAAGAGATTACAATGTAGTAGTAAGGCTTACATCATAATTATACAAGTTATTATAATATATGAATTTGAAAGATTGTCCCGTGCAATATTTTCCCACTTCTAATCTAAACGTGTGTAAAAAAGGGAGTGATGGAAAAAGAGGATATATATATATATATATATTCCGTATATCTTTTTGTATATCATAATATACACTTATCATGCTTCAAAGAGAATGGCCTGAAATTTTAGAAACGATATGGTTGATTTAAACGCAGAAGATACCCCACATCGGGTGCTGCGACGCACGGTTGAGAGGCAGCAGTGACAAAAGAACGGGAGCCCCCCTTTTACTCGCTCATCCGATGGTCGGCCTTCTGACTAAGATCAAGGGTAGCATTTCTTCTTATCGCTTTAGTATTTGATACGTGGGCCCATACGATACTCAACTAATTGTTAGGGGAGGGACCATTATAGTAGCTTGCTGCTGGGTCGGCGTTGCAGTGTGGTTTGGGCCTGGCGCACCCCACCAAATCAAGTCAAGGGTTTCGAATCCACTGGGCTAAGTCCCTTGCCCGGGTAATAAAGATGTAGCTTTTTCATTAGATGAAATTAATAAGAGAATACTAAATACCATCCTCAAATTTTCAACCTCTGCACACACATAGAAAGGCCTAGCTAGGGGCAGGGAACGGGAGAAATTCCAAGAGGCCTTAAATTCCAGTTTTTTTTTTTTTTGGTTGACCTGACGATACGAAAGCGTCAATAGACATATAAGTACTTGGGCAGATTCATTACCAATCTGTTAAATCTGATTCGCAGGACAGTAAATCACATCCGTAAGGCATCATTTGCGTTCCACCTTCCCAAACAAATACGGCAATCCAAGCCTGAAAGGCAACGGCATCTGTACGTACGATCAGCACGGGCGCATCAAAATTACAGGAAAACAGAAACAACCTTTTCTTCTGCGCTTACAATCCTGTATCCACCCATAACCAATCTTCTAGCGGGAACAAGAACGAGATAACCGCCTTCCCACTACAGGAGATCAGCCTACTCATGAGAGTGGAGTGAATGAGTCAAGAGGCGTTGTACAAATTCCTACCGCTCAGTGCTCACCAATCTGAGTCCCATCAGTACATGAACAGGAGAAATAAAACTTCTCCTCCTCTACTCGGTCTTCTTCAGGAGAACTGCTGTCCTGTACTCAGCATCATCCCGGATGAAGCTCCACCAGAGGAACGAGAGAGGGATGTTAATAGCATGCCAAAGAGAATGGGCATCCACCAGCCCCTGATAAGGTGGAAAGTCATACACCTCCAGGAGCATTGCAAGGCCTCCGCCCACCACCACTGTCCACACCTTATATCGAGATGGGTGACAGCTCACCCCAGCCCAAACTGCCCAAGTTAAAAGCTGAGCAATGGCCATCACCACACAAACCTTCTTGTTCAATCCTATGGTAGGAAAAAGAGTTGCGGCTTTAAGATCATCATTCTATGTCACATTACAAGATTGGAGGACTACATCAACAAAACCACAGTGAGAAGCAGAGAAGGTTATGCTGCAGAAAATAAGGAGTCACAATGCTACCACAACTAAATAACAAAAGCAAGCAGGAAGTTTTTCCTTTTTTTGCAAGCAAGCAAGCAAAAAGTTTGCAACTATGATTGAGAGATTTGGTCAAATCAATGTGTTAATAACTACCTTCAAAATATGGGACATGAGAATGAAATATTTCCAAGATTATGCACCTGGCCAAAGAAGGCCATAACAAGAGATATTGACAAGGCATGCAAACGAAGTAGTAGTGGAAAGAGGGAACTCATTATTCTGGAAGATGACGGAGAGTCGGGATGCAGAAGTAATTTACCATAGTCCAGCTTATAGAAATTCAGATAAAGAATGTGTGTTGTCACAAATGCTATAAGAGGGGCAGCAACCATGACCCTTGCAGCTTCATCTCTCACATTGAAAGCTCGGATTATGGACAAAATAAGGGAGAACCCAAGCAAAGCTACAGCTGACGAATAATCCAGCTTCTCCGTCAACTCCACATCTCTGCACTTCCGTTAAAGAAAATGTCACACAACAGAACAGCAATTATCTTAGCTAAAATAAAAAGCGTTGATACTATTTATATTAATAATGTTCCTGAATAAGAAAGCTTCCCCTACGGAGAATAAATAACAGCGTAATGCAGATTATCATGCTGCTGTAGAGCCAACACAGGCACATGTTAAAAGAAACATGTAAATAAATTCTCACAACTGATACAAGTACAAAAATAACAAATTCGCATAGACATCCCCGTGATCTTTACGCAACAACATTTTAAAGGACAAGATGTAAGGAAAAGTATGAAGATGATTGCTCACCGACTATGAAAAACAGCACTCCAGAACCAGGAACTCATTGACAAGAGCCCATACATATGCCAGAGGCCAGTGTACTCGTAAAAAGTCCCCCTGTTAGGCTTCAAAGGCAACTTGTAATATAGAAGGATGAAGAAGGATACCCAGCCATGAAATTGCACCGCAAGGTTAAGGGCAGAGAAGGCGACCGAAGCAGGTTCCTGTAGATAGACACAAGATTTGCTTGATACAGTCCCAGAGATTTAAAAAGAAATTTGAGATCTCAAGATGATAACCAAATGTAATCAACAGATTGAAAAGGGAAGAAATATTAGACCTGGATCCCATATATACGCTGAAGTGGCCATTTTCCATGGTACTTGATGGGACACTCACCAAGCTTCTTTCTTTCCTCCTCCCTCGAGAGCATGCAGTGATATCTGCAATCACTTTGGCAGTCCCACTGTTTCCAGCGTAGATATAGAGGTTCTTGCATATGCAGTGGACTGTCAATGGGTATACCATCAGAAGAAAATTTACAGTGTTGGAAGCATTTGTCACCAACACATCCTGATTTTTCACATTGTGCAACACAGGACCTGGCAGGACAAGAAGCAACGGAGGGAGGATAAGTCCGTAGAATAAAACTCTAGATAAATATACAGAAGCAGCTTATTTGGTAAACCCTAATACATGATGAAAACATAAATTATGAACTAAAATCTCAGTTCTGCTTGATTAAAAAGGCATGGCAGACATCAGAGCTCAACCAGCTTCGCCAGCCCTATCAAAATTTTAATATAATATATATTTTTTGCATTTCTTTATATTAACATAGCAATCAATTGGAGAAGAGTTTCTAGATCCCATGCTTCCACGTCATTGCCAGCTACCACAAATAGCCTGAATGCAACATAATCCACATTGCCTTAAGCATGAAAGAAAGTGAGGAGCGTCTATGATGGAAATGACAGACAGTGAATATTCAGACCGACGTAGCATCACTAAGATGAATTGAAAACGAAATCAAGAAATAATCTCATATTGTCAGATGATGTCATCATTTCTAGCTAAAAAACTCATATCTCCGGAAGATTTGGCACTCACGAGCAGAAACTTGGAAAGAGTCAACAGTTAAGCAATAGAAAGACACCTTCATTTAAGAACGAAGGAGATTGGATGCGATCCCTGAATATTGAAGAAAATACTTTCTTAACAAATAGGATAGTTTCATAAGCTCAAAGTCTCCGGCAAATCTATGTTCTGAAGCACATCTTACACCGAGGCATTTGCACATTACTAAGTAAAACGCTTCAATCTCATATGAATATCTCGAGAAATAATAGGAAAAAAAAAACCAAGAGAGACTATTCACAAGTACGGTACTTACGAGACTGCTATAATTTATTCAATCCATACAATGCAAGGATACAATAAAATTGATGAAGCTCAATCGATGACAACAGCAACGAAGAGAAGAGGAAATATTACCTGTAAACCGGATCGGCGTCACCTGCACTGGCGTTAAGAGCTACGACGAAGGAAAACAGCGTGACCAGGAGGAGAATCGAGCGGCACCGAGACATCTGATCAGGCCAAAGAGATGAGTAGATATCGTTTCTATCAAATCATGAAGGAGGAATGCTCGAAGGAGAGCAGAGACATGGTGAGATCAAGACGAGCGAGAGGGGACGGAGAAGTTCGTTAGATTTAATAGCAGAGAGACGGGGAGAGGGAGGGAGAGAGATTCAGGAAGAATCCTGGGAGCAATTGATGAAGAAGGTGAGAGTGCGGAGAGCGCACGGTTCCGGGGAAGACATTTTCATCAGGGAAACAACCCCCTACCGGCGCCACATGGACGTCCCTGATCTAGCCACGTAACAATTGTTGTTCTAGGAAACTCAAACGAGATTCGTATCTCTGTACTGTTAGATGGGGCGGGCTTGATTAATGCATTCCTCCTACCTCCATGCATTTTCTTGGACGATATGAATAAATTTTCCTTTGGATAGTTATGATGTGCTAGGAATTTTCATTTATGGAAAAATTGAAATGGAATCCAAGTTGGCTGAGGTCGTCTTGGAGAAAACAAACTCTCTCGTCGGCTCAGTCATGTTCTTCTTCTGTAAAGATGTAGCAATGATGCTGAAATGCAGTAATTCAGGGGAAAAGGTTACGTCTACTCAAAAACATCTCACGTGAAAGTTCTATCATACTCGCCTTCAATACTTCCCTTGGAGTTATATACATGACTCAATCTTGAATGAATGCCATGACACATCATATCACAACATTGGGATCAGCAAGTCACTCTCTGGTAAGCCAGAGGAAGTACTTGATAGAGAGCTTGCCAAGTACTACCGATGGTTGGTTCACAGAGTTGATCTTACAGCCCGCTGGAAAAAGAAAGATGCAGTTTCGGTCAATTCTACCATCGTGAGCATCCATCAAGGGATAATTACGGCTCTCTTCAACTCGAGGTTGATCACTGTGAACGTTAAGATTGTGAAATCCTCGGAAACGTAGATCAACAAGCCTTCTAAGAATGCCACGTTCCTTACTCAGCGGCTTCATTCTACCCGCACAATAAATGCAGAGCATGAACACAAAGAAAGATGAGTTATTACACAGAAAAAGTGATCACATCAGTCATTATTTTGTCATAATATATCAACATGAAACTACAATCAACTCTCAACTCGAAGAACAGATCACATTTCACCTTACCCACTCAAAGCCAAGCCAGATCAGGAAGTAATCACTGGGACCCCACAACACCGACAACACTATAACTAGCCATATTTTAATTAAACCTAGTAAGATACATCAGCTCACAAGTGGAACCACAGGCTCGTGTACTCTCAACAGACAAGAGAAGACCTGAGAGAAGTAGAAATTAGAGTGCATGATGACCAACGAATAACAGATTCAGTAGCCATGAGATCAAGCTCCTCACACTCGCCAAGACCGATGGTTCGGTTCCTCTTGCTGTGAATACATGACATTTTATGCCCCGATCCTCCAATCCTCTTGACTTCAGTGGCTCTTCTCTCAGTTTCCCAGGCTTTGTTTTCAGCCAGAACCACAGAATTAGGCAACATAAGGATTGTCTCTTTGGAACCCCCTGAACAATTTTAAGAACAACGGTATCAGCTTAATCCTCAAAGACAACATATTAAAACCAGACAGGACCTTTCATTAAACAGAAAAGGTGAGGTATGATTCATCTGTCAAATAGCACCTGCACCATTATCAAACTCCAACATAGTCGCCAAGGATGAGGTTTGATGACTCTAACAATATTTTGACCATGTAAAAATAAATGTTTGAATGAAAAGCGCATTATTTGGGTAACTAAGGTCACGAGATTCCATCTTCAGGACCCAAACTAGAATCACTGCCACAAAAGTAATCTGCTAGGGGCACAAAGAGCAGTTCAAACTGGGCAATATTCATAGGAGAGATTACAGCACGAGAAGAGTTCACGAATTTTCCAGTGAGACCAATTGTTCTGATTTTTAAATATTCAAAATTGAAAACAAGAACAACATACTGGACACTACATACCACCAAGAATGGGACCAGCTCGAGATACTTCGGAAAAGGACTGCAGCTCTGTAGTCCCTTCTTCATTGGATGGACCTGGGCTGAAGGCAAAGCTTGGCATTGAGGGAACAGGAGAATGGAGCTCCAAGCTGTTTGAGCTCCTCCCACAGCTGTGGAAGGAGAACCCACCACCAGTAGCTGTGCCAGGTGTCAATGGCTCAACGAAAAAGGAAGAAAAAGATGACCTGCATGATAATGTCGGTGATTGGGTATCACAGATCATGTAGGACCCAGTGCCAAAGCTGATATCTTGACCCCGGGACACGTATGAAGCAGGGAACAACTCTCCACTGAATTTACACCCTCCAGAAGTTCTATTATCTTGAGCTTTCAGCATACTGACATTCGTCCCAGGATCCCCCATCCATGAATGGTCTAGAACAGATGATTCAACATTTGAATTATGATCAAAGGCCAGAGCAGTAATTTACAGAAAACAAAGCATAAAAATAATTTTGCAAGCTACCAGAGCTCATGTTTGAAGTTTGAAATTCAGAAAATAAAATTGATCACCCTAAATTTCTCAATGCAACTGCAGGTACATGGAATTATAATTTCCTTTTCTTTTCTTTGTTTGGGTGGTTGTTGTTTTGGGGGGGTGGGGGTGC